>ML790836.1:131882-186733 GCA_009831015.1 Picea engelmannii
GATTAGTAATGTTATTTTATTTATGTCGGCTTTAGGGCATTAGTTGTAATTATACCTCCTAGTCTCCTATATATACCAAGGAGACATTTTCATTTTGAATCATCTTGTACTTGAACATTTAAGTGGGGTAAAAGGAGGTTTCCACCTCGAAGAGGCTTAATATTTGAAATTGTCTCTTTTTCAAGGCATTGAGTATTTTTTCTGAGGTTTTTCTATGCTATATTGATATTTGGTTCTTAACAACCAAACTATGTCTCAACCTAGTTTAGATCGTTGGTTATTTTCTTAAGATGATTTGTCAATATCTTATCTCTCATTTCTTGTTCTTCCTTCTGTGTTGCTATGTTGGTTTCCAAACACTTATTTTTGATATTCAATATTTTCTTTGATTTCTCTGGGTTCTTCTAGCTGAGTTCTTAAGTTCTTGATTAGATGTTGGGCTTCTTCAAAAATGTGAACACCTTCCTTTTGTTTCATAAATTCTTTCTTGAGTGAATTGTTTTCTTCTCTTAGTTCATCTAAAGAACTAATCAATTCTTCTTCATAATTGTCTTCCTTTTCAATTAGTTTTTCTATCTCATTTCCTTCATGTTATTTTGTTTCMAGATTTACATGTTTTTCACAATTAAAACAAAACAATATACCTCTGGTGATTATGTACTCTTCATCTTATGAATCTACTTGACATGGTGAACATAATTCTTCTTGATTTGTATCTGCATCTTCTTTGACATTTTCTGAATTTGTGATGGGTGAAGAATATATGTCATGTAACTTATCCCAAATTTCTTTTGTTGATGAACATTTACCAACCTTTTCTCTTATAGGATTAAGTAATCCTTCCCAGTTGAAATCCATTGCTATTTTGTTATTCTTCCTCAATTCCTTCTTCGTTGCAGTCTTTTCCCTTTTTGAGCTATCATATCCTGTAACAACTGATAGCCAAATATAATGTCCCTATTCTTGTAAAAATAATTTCATCCTTATGCTCCACATCTCATACTTAAAACCATTCTGACAATTAAACATTGGTACTCCATTCTTAGAATAATCCATGATCTCCATCTAGTGGTTAAATTTTTTCCTGAAGGAACCGACTCTGAAACCAATTGTTGGATTACTAAGAGGGGGGGTGAGTCAGTAATAGAGAAATTTAATCCTTTTTAACCATATAATCCAAGTGTTATATCAATGTATCATTATCATCCAATAACTTCAAAGTAAATAATCAATTAACAAATAGACAGTCATACACATACACAGTACACCAGTGTTTTACATGAAAATCCAAAGCGAGAGAAAACCACAGAATACTTTTTCTTATGTCTTGAAGAAATAAATTCATTGGAAGAACCAAATTCCTTTGTTTTATAGCTGCAAATGGAAGGAGTCTCCAACCGCCTAGTTTCTCGGGATATAACCCAAGGGAAGCTCCAACTCCCCAATTCTATGGCTACAACCCCTATGTTCTTTGGCTAAAATCGAAAGGTGGCTAAAACCACCTGTCATTTCCCCATCCAACCTCCCTAACATTTAAGTAGAATGATGAAACCACTGTCACACTATCACTATGAGATATACCACTATAAACCTGTACCAATAAACTTGAACCATGCATCAACCTATACCTCAACACGTAATCAATATCTACCATACAAAAGTGCATCAACCATGCACCAACCTGTACAAAACCTGTACCATGAACAAGTGCATCAACCATGCAACAAACCTATACAAAACCTATACCATGAACAAGTGCATCAACCATGCACCAAACTTGTACAAATAACCTATCACAACAACATGTCCAAAGAACTTGTCTAAACAACCTATCACAACATATTGTCTCATCAATATTATAAACCAAATCATATCTACTCACCAATATCAATCACCAAGACAACTCTCAAAGATGTGCATCAACCAAGCATAACACAACAACTCATAATCATCACCAAGATCAATATATGCTTCTAACAATACAAGTATGCTACATCATCCATAAACCAAGTGTCAACAATAATACTAACAAGTGCCTCCAACCATGTACCAAGTATGTACAAATCATGTATCAACTACTCATCAACTATGAATCATCATTATGTACCAACATCATCAACTATACACCTCATGTATGTGCCAACTCATCAACTACTTGTCTTAACCATGTACCCGACATGTACCTCAAAGAAATTGCCTCATCAATTTCATCATCCAAATCTGATTTGTAACTCTGTAATAGACCTGATGTATATGATCCCATACTTTCAAACCTTCCGTAATTTTAACAACAAGAGACTAGAATTTTCATCAAACTTTCTTTACTCTCACATGACTAGTTTTGGATTAGTCAACAACCCTAACTTGAAATAATCATAAATTTGTACCTGTAATGAATAAAGATATTAAAATGATAAAAAATGTTCTTCAGTGTGTTTTATGCAATTCCTCTAGGTTTCACTACTTGGAACCTCTAAGAAAAGGAGTTATAGAAAAAATGGCATACCTTGCGGAATTTTGGCTTATTCTAGACAACGACCTTGTACAGCGTGACCCACACATAATATTTGTTGAATCAATATGAAAATATTATGAAGAATAATATAGACAGTGATAGAACCAACACGTTTTTTCTTACTGAATTTGTATCTTGTATGAAGAAGTTATGGCATTTTTATCCGAAACACATGTTTTAGACTAGTTTCAGGACTAGCCAGAAACCCTATTTTCCATGGAGTGTAACTCCAAAAATACAACGACCCACAAGATGAATATTTTACCACTGATAATTGGATATGTTTCCTCAATGGCATGTCAATTTCATGGTCTGAATCATTCTATAAAAAAAGTTATCGCCAAAATGGTGAGATGACCTATGAATAACATACCTTAGAAAGCATCATCAAAATAATTTATCCTTCCTTGAATTCTGCCTTCTTTTCTTCAACTTCCCTAAGAAATTAGGATTATTTACCTTAGACACCTATAGATATTCAATATTCTCAAGTGTGATATTAAATGATAGATCCTTGCGTCTTATTTATACTCTCCAAGTAGATTCCTTAAAACCATCTTCTAGGTCACTTTGCCCACTTTCCTTAATTTAAGGGTTAACCCACTTTTAATTTCTCCATTAAATTTATTATTTAAATAATTTATTTTGTATTCAATTTGAATTATAGTACACTAATCACTTCACTTTATTATTTACCTTCTAAAATCTATTAAACCACTTTAACTACTTTCACCTTTTGGGGCTTCTAGATGACATATGAGGGTCCTCCAACTTCGTAAGGCCATAAATATCAAACCATGAGGATTTATGTGACGTTTCACATACCACCATAAATGCACTGACATGTAATATACATATAGAATAGTATTAACTGAAAATATATCAAAACTCATACCATTATCCATCAAACAAATTTGGGTCCATTACCCAAACCTAAGTTCTCCAACATCTCATGGCTATAACTCTCTAACCGTGAGGAGTTATGTGACATTCCACATACCACTGGAAATGGAATGAAATATAATATCCCTATAGAATAGTCTTACATTAAAATATATTAAAACACATACCATTATACATGAAACAACCTTGGGTCCATTACCCAAACCTTTGTGCTATCGAAATTCACTATCGAAATTTCTCCAAGAGTTGACATCAATCACTAAGGGTTGACATCACTATACAATATCAATCTCCAATGTTTGACATAAATGAAAACCAACAATCCATACCAACTATCCCTCAACCTAAGCCAACTTTTTGACATAATGTTGGTGTCAATTGTTCTTCTATCTCTTAGGTGTCCAATAATGGTGGGAAATAAGATCGAAGGAGATCCACATTGAACACTGGGCGCAGGCCAAGGAAATGAGGAATGTTGAGATCAAAATAATTATCAACCCCGCCCTTGGTGATGGTGTATGTCCCATAATGGAGTGGGAAATGATTCCTATGGGGTTGATGAGGTGTTCTTTCTGCAAATGAAACCAAACTTTACCGCCCACCTGAAACTTATGTGGCACCCGATGTTGATCATGGCATTGCTTGTACTTGTCATTGGACTTTTATAGGATATCCTTAACCTGTTGGAAGATGTGTTGGATCCACTCAATGAACTGCGTGGCTTTTTTAGCCTAAGATGGAGTAGGGAATGAGTCAATTGAGCTGACCGCAAGGGGTAGTGCAACATCTATGGGATCCAATGGTTGGAATCCCAACCCCACTTGAAAGGGGTTGTCGTCAGTTGACCTATGCAAGGCTCGGTTGTAGCTATGATGGACATAGTGAAGACTCTGATCCTATGTGAAAGGGTGCTTTGAATTATACAAGAACATGATATGCATGATCATTCGATTTACGACCTCAGCTTGGCCATGTTTCTGGGGGTGGAAGGACGTGGATTTGTTGATCTTGGAGTCCAACAGTGAATAAAGACTCAACTAGAATGTGTTGAGAAATAAAATTTCTTGATCTGAGACAATGTTTTGTGGGATTCCAAAATGTACCTAGAATCATTTGAGGAAGAGCTTGGCAGTGGTCATTGTTGTGATTCTCTTCTTCCAAGCAACTAGAATCGTCATCTTATAAAAGCGATCAACAACCAAAAAAACATAGTCATTTCCCCACTTGGTGGATGGGAGGGCCGACATGTAGTCCATGGAGATGGATTCCCATGGCTTGTCAGGAGTAGGAAGAGAGGTGTATAGGCCCTAATTCTTAGTGGTCAGTTTGGAAATAGCACACGCAATGCAGGACCTGATATACTTGTTGACCTTCTATCCAAGTTTCTTTCAGAAGAAATGTTTCTGCAACATTTCCACTGTCTTTTCAATGACGAAGTGTCCTTCCACCTGATTGTAGTGGGGTTCCTAGAACATCTTATCTCACTCACTTGAAGGAATGCAGATATGTCCCAGATGACACAACAACCCATCCTGAAGATGGAAATTAACAACAACTGTGTTTGCGCCCAACATTTGGTAGGTGGTGGATAAGTTTGGGTTTGTCTCATAGAGTTGAGGCCATCTAGATATCTCATGGCCGCAAGAGTCTAGCACCCTGGTGAGTGTCGTGATGTGAAGTCTACTGAGGAAATCAATGAATAGGTTGGCATTTCCTATTTTATACTTCATGTTCAGGTGGAATTTCTACAAGTATGTGAATCAATTATGATGGATGTCATTCTGGAATTTGCCTTGTGTTTGCATGAACTACAGTGGCTTATGATCAATGTGTGTGACTATCTCCTTCCCAAGAATTTAATGTCTCCATTGATGATAGGCTTGCACAATGGAGTACATTTATTTTTCATAAGTAGGGTACTAATAGAGAACATTTGATAGTGTCTCACTATGATAGGCCACGGGGTGGTCATGGTGAGTGAGAACGATGCCTAGAACATATCTTTAAGAATCTTTTGCGATCTCAAAGGGATGTTTTCAGTCTGTTAGTGAAATTACTGGGGGGGAGAACAATTGCTACTTAAAATAATAGAACTCTTGTTGTTGGGACTATCCCCACACAAATTTATCCTTACCACTACCCCTAGTTACTTGGTTGAGGGCCCATGCAATATGGTAGGATCCCAACATGAAACTGCGGTAGAAATTGGCAAGGCCCAAGAAGCTTCGAAACTCAGTTAGTGTGGTTGGGGCTGGCCATTCTTGGATGACTTGGATATTGGCTAGATCCACGTGTACACCATGTTGATCAATGATGTAACCCATGTAATGGACCTTGTCCATGCTGAAGGAACATTTTTCCAAGCTGGCATATAACTTGTGCCACCACGGGGTGTGTAGAACCTGTTGAATATGTTGCAAGTGTTTTGCCCAAGTCTTTTTGTAAATGAAAATGGAATTCATATACACCACTAAAAAATTATTGGTGTATGGTCTCGAGATATCATCCATCGTCCTCATGAAAGTGGCTGGAGAATTTCTCAATCCAAAGGGCATGACCAACCATTCGAAAATAATTTCCTTTGACTTGAAGGTTGTCTTCCATACATATGTCTATTCTATCGAGACATGGTGGTATCCAGACTTCAGATAAATCCTACTGAAGTATTTTTCCCCCCATTATTTGATCAAGGAGGTCGTCAATTCAGGGAATCGAGTACCAGTTTTTTACTGTGATTTTATTCAAGGCTCTGTAATCAATGGAGAGTCGCCAAGTTCCATATTTCTTCTGTACCAAAAATATTGGGCTCTCGCAAGGTGATGACATGGGATGGATGTGCCCCTTCATTCTCTAATCATTCTACCACTTGATCTCATCATTCTCTAATAGATATCGATGATAGACTGTCCCATTGGGAAGTAGTGCATCGGGGGTCATATCGATGGGGTGTTTGACTTGACAGTGTAGAGGTACCTAGGTAAGTGAGGAGAAGATATATGAATATGCTTCCACGACCTTATCAAATTTCTTTTGTTGTGTGGATGGGTTAGCTACAGAGACCTTGAATGTGGCTGCAATCTTTCTCTCATTACGAGAGAGAATAAAAAATAATTTGAACTTCCCCATGTGAGAGATGACCTTCCTGTATTGCGTGGAAGAGATCAAGGAAATAGCACTAGGTGGGATTGCCTCTGATATCCTGTACAATTTCTTGTTCAAAGTAATAATAACACTGTAAGGCCTAGACTCATATACAACATGGTATTTCCATAAATATGGTTAGACCAAAAGAAAATAACAAACTTTGAGAGGGGAAAAATCACACAGTACCTCATCTTTGAAGTGATTTATGTCGTATGACAGAAGACATTGATGGCTGACGTGGATGTCGCTTCCTTGGTTGAGCCATCCGATGGTGTAGGGTTGCAGGTGCAGTGTTGTTGGTAGGGAAAGTCACTTGAAAAACTCTACTAAGATGAGGTTCTTTTGGCTACCACTATCAAAAATGAAGTGCAACAGGGTACCCTTCACCCACATATATGAATGAAAAAGGCGTTCTCCTTCCTCTAGCTCATCTAGTTCATCGGGATGGAACTTGGTGGTAGAAATGGTAGCACTAGGTTCTAAATCAATGATATATCTCTCCCTTTCTAGTTTTGACTCAAAATCATAACCTACATATCATTCAGAGGCTTTCACCTCAGCCACCAGCGACTGCTTTGAGCATAAATCATCAGTGTTATGCCAAGGCTCTTATGGAAGTCACACCACTTCTTGGTATCTTTATTTGTCTTTCCAGTGTCCTTCTTTTCTTATGGCCTGGACTGGTTGTTCTGAGGAGGTCCATCTTTTCTATGTCCTTGTTCTGTGGGTTGAGGTCTCCCTTTCTAGGATTTTTCTATGGGGGGTTCCCAGGCCCAAATTTCCACATCTTTTGTTTGAGCTTCTGCTCTATTTTTATGGCATATCAGTAGGCTGCGCCCAAGGATGAGATGTCCAAAAAATCCATTTAGCATGGATGTATCTATGAATACCATCACGATACTTGAGCACCAGATGTTTCTTAGAATATTTGATACCCATCTTGGTGCACAAGGTATGGAAGATATTTGTGAACTTAGGCACTGCTTGCTCTCTTTCTTGCTGCAGTTTGGTCCATTTTGTATACAGTCCATCATAACTTGCAACATGGTAGTAATGTTCCTTAATAGCATCCCCGAAGGAATCGTAGGTGATCATGACTATAAATAATTATGTTTCCCTTGTTTCCTTCTGCTCACAGAAAGTTTCCCACCAACATTTGACATGGGGAACGACTTTGAGGAGAGAAAAAGTAATTTTTTCTCTATTTGAGAAGTTATGGACAGAGGAATACCCTTATATCATATTCAACCATTTATCTACAACATATGTGTCTATATTACCTTCAAATATAGGAATATCGAAGTTTATTTGTACCTTGAAGGGGGCGGCGCCTCCGTTTGAGGAAGAAGTGTCTTCTGTTGGTAGCTGTCGAAGGATTTTCCCAAAACTATCCATTATCTTGTTCCTCTGTTGTGTGAGGGATTCCTGGAGCAATATTTTGAAGGGATATCATGTCTCGTTGTATTTTGTTTCTCCCTCCATCAGAGGTCACATGGGCGTGCTAGATATTTTGTCCTCAAGAGAAACAAGCTCAAGACCCAATTCTTTGTACCCTGACCTCATTGGGGACATGCATTAAGAATGACAAGGAGAATACCACTATGATACTACTAATCTAGATTTTATGAGAAGAATGAAATAAATGCATATTATTGTCAAAGTATTCTTAACACATAATAACAATATACAATAAAATTAGTTTCTATTCAATTAGAAAATAAGATGAAACTGTAAAACGCAGTGAAAAACAAGCTTTCTAGAATGGTGGTGGCTTATCTCTGAGAAGAGATGTGAGGGTTGCGCTCATTCGCAAGAAGATGATTACAATGCAGATATCAAGGCCTTTTTAAAATAATTATGAATGTCAACAAACCTATACATGCAAAAACCTAACCCTAGGAGATGAAGCGCGAAAAGTCATGTGGGCCCTGTTTGGGTAAGTTAGTACATCAACTTCCCGGGGTCGTAAATTTTGCATATGATATATGTTTTAAGTGCATGATATCCTGTTGGAAAGGTATATCTGAGGACTACACATATTTCCTATGGTGATCCCTACACATGTTGACTGTGGAGAGCCATAAAAATGACCCCATAAATCAGGGACCGGGAAAATAGGAGAAAACTACGAAACTGGAAAGCTGCCAAAATGAGCCAGTTGGAATATGTGGGAGGCCACCAAAATCCATGTGGATCATGTTTTCATGAGATTACGGAATTTTCCAATGGTCCTCAGTGAACTCATTGCATTGGATTTACCCTCATTCTTTCTCAACAGTTGACTAAGGGTTGGCCCGGTGCAGGCCTTGCATGGGTCTTCTGTGCACACCTGTACTATTCCCCCTAAGATTTGGGACTTAAAATATTTATCTCTAGTGCACTTCTTGTTCCTTCTCAATACACTCCTTGCAGAGCCCTTAGAGTATTCAATAACTTTGGTATGTTTTCTTCATAGTGTTCAACAACTTTGATGTGCTTTCTCTTGCACTACTCCTCCCTTCTGAGTTTGTAATCTTGTTTTGGTGTTCCCACCTGGCACACTCTTCTTTGAAATAGATACACAGTTCTAGTTAACTCCTTGCACTGGCTTCACATATTTTTCACTATGTCTAATGTGCACTTCATGCACAAGCCTAAGAGCCCAGAACACTCAAAAATTCACAAAGATAAAGGAGTCTTTCTAAACTTGCAAATGTAACCTAATTTCACATCTACAACAAACATGAATTAACAAAGAAAACATCCAAAAAATGAACATTCATCACACATAAAAACACAAAAACCTAATATGCAAGAAAAAAAACTTTTTTACTAATTTTAAATGCTTTTGAACAAAAATTTACAAAGGCTAGACTGCAACTGAGTCTCATCTCTTCCACTCTCCTCTCTTAAGCTCTCTCAACTCGTTCATCATCAACTCACTAAAAAAACATTTACAATGCAAGATATTTTTACAAAAGAGGGTCTCCTTGAGCCTTCCCTCTAGCCACCTACTCGCATTTAATTTCATTCAATTACATTCAATGACCATCTAGTCCAAATCAAAACTAAGCCTATCTACTTGTTAGCCATTAAAGTTGACTTCACATGCATCATGTACAAAGGCACATGGCTCAGTTTTCCTTGAGCCTTACAACATTTAATTCTATTTAATTACATTAAAAAATTTTAAATTGGGTTCAAAATGAGAGGGTTGGTCCCTCTCTTCCCTTGGAATCCACTCCTCCATGTGCACTAATGTGTTGGCTTGTTGGTGTTTGATGAGGTGGAATGATTCTCCTGCATCATGTATGCCTAGGAATGGTTGAATATGTTGGTGATTCATGTTGGATATGGAAATTTTGGGTAATTTTTTGGAAACACGCAGGATAAACTGCACGACAAGTCGACCAAGAGCATCGTGTGCGGAAGAATGAAAAGTAGTTGGCCAGTGCACAAAAGGAGAAAATTAGTTAGGATTTTTGGGAAATTTTTTCCACATTGTACGAGATAAGACCTAATGTATATGTCTAAATATGAAATGGTTTTTGGGGTAGAAGTAACTGGTGATTCATTGATGGGGCATGCATGAATTAGTGTCGAGGTTTACGGTGAGTAATGAAAGAGTAGTTGTTTATGTGGTAAGAATGTATGAAGTAATAGTGAGGAAGAATAAACAAAGTGTGCACTGGAGCAGTGAACGACTAGGGACTTATTATAGGTATAATTGATGTATCTTATGTGACCACACTGCGCACCTATTGTAAGGACTGAATATAAATGAATAATATAAGAAGTCATTCATTTTGGACATAGCCCATTTGGGGTGAACCAAATTAAATTCATGTGTTATGATCTGTTCATTGAATCTCTTTGTTGGGCACATACAATATATTATTAATGGTTAATATGAATATGTGTCTGATGGTTCTATGCACATGTTGAATGATTAAGTAAGATCAATCTATCGTGTGTTGTTATGCTATTATGATTTCATGCACAAGGTATATTGCATTCTGAATCAATGTTAAGTCAGGGTGAACATTAAAATGATCTCCATTCTCTTCATGACTGCGAAATCCTAGATCCTGTAGTCCCCATAGGTACCTCGAGTGAGACTTCACCTACTTGTGGGTCATGCTGAAAGGGATTATATATTTAGGTTTTTGTTGGTGAATTAATGGTGAACTCTAGGTCTACCCATTGCATGCCAATACATGGTTCTTTTGTTGGGACCATCATTTGTGATTGAGGGGAATGTGGAGGCCAAATGAGGAAAAGATCGGATAATGTTTGAATACAAAGGAGATCAAGTTTGTTGTATATCATAATAATAATCCATGAATTAGTGTAGACAAATGGTTACAGAGGTATTTGTTTACATATTTGCATGACACTTTCTTTTCTAACTTCTTGAATGTTTTAGCAAAATGAATCTAGAGATTAATTGAGTAAAACAAAAGATATCTCACAGTGGCTTTGAGGAATTGCACCCCATAATTGATTCAACAAGCTATTTTTGTAAGTATTAAGGTATCATGTGAAGTTGATTACTGGTTGGATAGTGTGTTAAGAGGTTATATTACTGATTTTTTTATAGATTGTACCCAGTCATATAGTGTGTTGAGGGATAATTATTTAAGGGTCTGCGCGGAGGATACTTGAGGTCATTGTATACTTGTCTTAAGATGATGTTATGAGACAAGGGAGTTATGAATATGGAATCTAATTTCCTTAGTAGCTAAGCATCTTCACGTACATAGGGAAACTAGTGGATGACTAGGGAATGGTTTGAGTATATGAAAAAAGATGTAGAAAAGAAGGAATGAGAAACATATGGGCCAAGGATTATCAGAGAATATGAGTGTGTGATGAATGAAGATATTGGAGTACCTTGCAATGCTAAAATATTTAGGATGGATAGGAAGAGGATTGTGTCTAAGAGAGAGGGAAAAGATAGTGATATCAAGGAAAGAGATGCTAGTCTAATACTCCAGATCAAATAAATAATGTGCATAGAAGGGAAAGATTGTTAGCTCAGTCCGATAGAGGAAGATCCCATTCAGATTATACTTTGTGTTGAACCCACAACCCTTTTACATCACTAAGAATTGAGGTAATATCATAATTTTTTTCAATTATAGTTAGAGAAGGAATTAAAGATAGTAATAAAAGTAGTAACACTAGTGGAAATATTATGCCAAGTCAGAGTCAATTAGTAGTATGAGGGAAGAATATCGTGCAGAAAAATATGGCAGGAGTAGATCATACTTTAAGAATGCCTATCTTCCATGGAGTGGGGATAGAGGATCCAGAAAATCATTGGTTTGTTTGTGAAGCAATATGTATAGTGAAGAACATCTAGGATGATGATGAAAATATTGCATAGTTGGAAATGACATTAAGAGATCGTGCACTACTATGGTACACCAAATTTGAGAATACTACACCTGTGAGATAGACTAGAACATTGGTAGAGGTAAGAAAATATTTATTGAAAGAGTTTGACAAGCCTAATTCGGAGTCATAGTGAGTTACAGAGATGAAGGAAATCAAGTGGATAGTGAATGAATCATTGTGGGATTATAATCAAAGGTTTAATATATTGAAGGATCAATTGAAATTCCAAATTCTAGATGAACAACATAGGGATTGGTTTATTGTAGGATTGTTGCCGCATATATGCTACCCTTTGATGCAGTAGAATATTGCGTCGCAGTCAAAAGACTTAGAAATTTCTTTGAAATTTGAAGCATCCTCCGTAGGAGAGATGGTGCAAGGATGGCTCAACTTTAGTTGTTGTTAGTTGTGTTGATGATCCAGTTGAAAAAAATAGCTAAAAGGAAAGAAAAAGAATGACGAACTATGATTTGTTACATGTAAAACATAAGGTCGTCATAGGAATGGGATCCCTTCTTTTAGAGAGTATTTGGCTACAGGGTCCCTAAATCCTTTAGGATAATGGAGTGAGATATGTCAGATGATGGTTCATCACTCTAATGCTTTATTATTGCTTCAAAAGTACTAGAGTACTGCAAGAAGCATGTTCTATAAGTTTTTTAAATATGTCATACATGATGTAAAGGAACTTCAAGCATTGGATATGATGAGAGATCACACTACAGAGGCATACCAAGTCCAAAGGGAAGAAGCACCATTAGGGGGAGTAACACAGTATAATACGTTGAGAAGTTATCATCAAGGAGGATGAAGATGTTTCAGAGGATGTCGAAGAGGAAAATTTGGTAGAGGAAGATGTCCAATTGTATGTTATAATTGTAATCATCTAGGACACTTGGCTCAAGATTTTATGAACCCTTTCACAACATGTACATATTATATAGTGCTAGACCATGCAACTGAGTACTTCCCATTGTTGATCACAAAGTGGAAAGAAAAGAGGAACGTATGCATACATATGATATCATCTTAAGAGGGTGATGAAAAACCTAAGATAACATCAGTTACATGTGAAGGGATGAGAATCAGACCTGAAGTGATGAATCAAGGGAATACAATCGACCAATGGGTAAGGAAATATGCAAATCCTTCTCCACTATTTGATCCTAGAAAAGAGAAAGAGACATATAAGCAAGATAGGAAAGAAGTGATAGGAGGAGAATGGATAACATTCACTTTGACAATACCTCCCTTGTATGATTGACCTCTTGTATATGAAATGCCTCCAGTATATGATCACATGTATACCGAAAGGAAATTTGGGAAGGTAAGCACTTTGCAATTTTTTTTCAAAAGTTGTGTAGAGATAATGAAGGATGAGATTACATTAAGAATTTTGGTAGGGATGATTGATAATTATGGCGCAAAATAGAGAAGAGGTTATTGTACAATGAGAAGTGAACCAGGTGCATCAAAAGACAAGGAAAAACATGGAGTTTCGACTTAGAGAAAAAATAGGAGAATACACCATGGATAATATCATTTTAGACCTAGGATTTGATGTCAATGTCCTTTTGAAGTATACCTAGGAGACAATGGGTAAGATGAAACTAATTTGGTCACCTATTTAGTTGATATTATTGAACCAAAATAATATTGATCCAATAGAAAGGATTTTAGGGGTGATTATTAACATTGATGGAGTGTGTATTGTAACTTAATTTGAAGTGGTAGAGATATTAGACAACAAAAAAACTTATCCAACATTATTAGGACTTGATTGGGATTTCTATAATGATACCATGATAGATATGAAGAAGAGACATATGGTATCTGAATTGGGAGACTAGAAAGTTATTGAGACACTAGATCCCACATAGGCAAGAAGATTTGTGCAACCAGAAAATGGGAAAGATATTGATAAACTATACAATGTGACTACGCAGATGGATGATTATGTGAATCCTACAACTGATGGTGCATTGAGTTGGGAAACTATTAGTTCCTCCACATCAAACTGAGACAAAGAATTGGAAAACTGAGAGAAGAGATTGGATGAAGTGTCGACAAGGAGATGTGCTCACATTACTTGTGCATTACGATGGATTAGAACTGCGGTATGTGATCCACTGAAGTATAATGGAATAACAACTATAGACTATTTTATCAAGGAATTTGAATTGCAGAAATCAGATCATCAAGGAATTTGAAGGTTCTCATTTCCTCTGCTTCCTTCAATGGACACTCTCATGCCCTCCTGGAAACTTAATGTCCTTCCTCCTGAGATTGTAAAATGAACTTACAGTCTCCTTGGCTCACTCCTTGCGCTCGACTAATCCTTTCAACAACTTCTCCCTTAGCCTTCCTGGAAGTCTTAAGGCATCTCCTTTCCTTTGTCGATGCACTCTTGCAAAGCCTTCCTTCCTCAGAGTGTTCAGTAACCCTGGGGTTCTCTTAAGGATTCCAGCACTTCAGTATGTGTTTCTCAAGTAAGCTCTCATACTTTCTCTATGTAGAAATTTCAATCCAAATTAAGTATTTCCTACGATTCTCCTGATCTAACAATTATATGCCACTGTTAAATACAAAATTGCTTCTACTAATATTCTTGCAGAAATTAAACCATGATCACAAAGTGAAATATCATGAACACATAACACAAAAGTTTTACCGGGAAAGCATAAATCTAAAAACCCCACTATCATATATTATGTATATCATGGATCATGAAACAATCTCATACAAAACTCTAATCCAATAAATCTCAGTACAATACAATCATCTCACACTGTCATACAAAAACTTACCAAATACATGTGCCAATTCTCTGTGTCCAAACAACCTGCCTCCTCTGCACAATCCCTGCAATTAGAATTCTCACAATAAATTCAATTGCCTAGTTTTCACATGCTCATGAACATATCCACTACATGTGTGATTTCATGAGTGCACTTCACTCAAATCAAAACTGATATCCAAGCTGTCCCTTTCACCTGTTATCTCAACCAGGTCTCCACTGGATCTAACATGCATGTAGTTAACCGTGGTGAATCTTTAGTTGCATGTGAGTTCATCGATTTGAATTAATTCACTGAACTCTCACTAGTGAAAGTTTAGCTACAACTAGTACAACTAAGCTTAACTCACTTAACTACACTTATAAATATGTTACAACTTCAAGTCACCTCCATGTCTTAGAAGCCAACCTTTGAACTCAAATTTCCCATAGTTAACTGATTTTGCATTTGAGTTAATTATTTCAAGTAATTATGAGATAATAGATTAATATTTATTGTCCAATTTATTTAAGGGAAAAGTAAATTAGTCACATGTTTCTTGTTGACTTTTCAACACTCACTCTCAACAAGAAAGGGATTATCCTTCACCCCAATCTTGTCTCTATGATATTCGAATTTTCTCCTGGTGAGCACCTCCATCAGAATGTCTGCATCCTGATATTTCGTAGGAATGTATTGAAGCAACATGATTTTCTGCTGCACACAATATCTGAGATGATGATACCATATATCTATATGCCTAGCTCTATCATGAAACACGAGATTAATCGAGAGTTTAATGCAACTCTGATTATCACAATAAATCACTGTCGGATCTAAATGAGAACCAAACAAGCCAACCAAGATATTTCTCATCCATTTAGCCTCATATGCAGCTTGACTCACTTCCATGTATTCCAATTATGCTGAACTAAGTGCCATGGATATTTGTTTCCTGTTGTACCAAGAAACAAATGTAGATCCAATACTAAAGATCCCCCCTGATGTACTCTTTCTGTCCGTTGGGCTGCCCGCCTAATCTGCATCCGTGAAGCCATGCAACTTCACCTCATCCATCTATCTGTACCATAATCCATACTCATATGTTCCCTTCATATATCTTAGGAAATGCTTACCCGCCTTCCAAAAGAGTTTGGTGGGCTTAACCATCGCTTGACTTAGTTGGTTAACCACATAGAAAATGTTCATTCTTGTATTCACTAAATATATTGGTGAACCCACAAACTGTCGATAGACAGTAGCATCAACTACCTCTCCAGAAGTAGCATCCTCTTTCCTCCAATTTCTTGGAAGAGGAGTATCTAGCATAGACTCCCCCCCAGCCTCGACAGGTTCTACGTGACCTCCCGGTATAAGGATTGTTCTTTAATGCCTTCGAGCCAGATCAACTCTTTTGATTCCCTGCTGGAATCTCCAATATTTGATCCACAGGTACTTCATGAGACTCCACCTGTAAAAACATGCCACAGGCATGAGCTTTCACCTGCCCATGGCCTCAGCATGACCGTGAATTTTTCCCGAAATGTAATTTTGGGTTTTGGGACCCCTTAGTTACTGATGTCGAGAACCTCTGCCTTCTCAATCCCCTGATCCCCAAAATGTCAAAATGTCGAAATAACATTCGACGACGATAGCCCCCTGGGCCATGTTTTTGTCCATGTGACCACTTTTCATATGACTACAGCCTTATTTCAGTTTCCTGACGCAAAGCACCTGGCTTCCTGTCTCCAAGACTCCAGAAAAACTAATTTTCGAAATGCAAAAAATCCTATTACCTGACTTTCTCCTCCTTTCGTGATTTTGGGTTTTCTAATGCCAAAATGCTTGGCTCTCATATCCTCAAAACTCCCAAAGTTATGAACTCTGATATGCCAAAATGATGGATTCCTCCAAACGCTTTCAGACTTTCTCATTTCGGGCTTTCCTGATGCAAGGTCTCCTCTACCCCTACTCTCTCACACTTTCGGTATCCATAATGCCGAAGTGACGATACAAACCTTGTCAACCCTGGTCGAGATCAACGGCTATGATCCACTTCCAAATTAACAACTCTGATATTTTCAATATTTTCCTCCCTAAGAGCCCAGATCTCTCATCCTTAGGATTTCCGAAATCCCGATATCCGGTATGCCAAAATGCTTCCGACAATACTCCTTCTCTTGCTTTCGGGAATTCATTGTTTCAGAATTTCACGACTCCTAGTGCAAAAATACCTTGTCCTCTCGTACTCCAATAGCCAAAATACCGAAGTACCAAAATCTTGAACCCTTCGGTTCTCCTCCTTTGAACAAGATCAATGTCTCAAAGCCTCCCTTGATCCAATGGCTCAGACTCTTTCAGGATTTTGTGGGTCAAGAGTCTCAAACCCTTACCCCTTGCCTTCCCAGTAGTCGAAATACTGAAATCCCTCCTTTCGGGAATCTCTCGATGCCTTAATAATCTAACATGTGTCCTCCTATTAGACGGTCCCGACTCTATCGGTGTTTTAGGACTTTGTGACCCCAATGACGCTTATCCTTTGTTCTCTTGAATCCCCGGTATCTGAAATTTCAATGGACTCCCCGATCTTCGCCACGTGTCCTCCCATGAATGGACAATCCATATCATTTTGGGACTTCACCAGTCATGAAGTTGAAAGACTCCCTTCTATGCTTTTCGATGTCTGAATCCCTGAAATGGATATCTCGCGACACGTATCCTCCTTCTAGAGGGACGGCTCATATTTCTCTTATTATTTCAAGACTTTCACTGTGAAGTGCCCAGATCTCTCGTCATCAGGACCTCCCAAATCCTGAACTCCCAAAATCTGAAATCTCAATATTCCTACCCTGTCAGGACTTTCACAGATTTCTCTGCTCTACTCATATGTGGGCTTAACTCACATATGTGTTCTTCCAAATCTGACGGTTTTCGGTGATCTTTGTGAGATATGACGACTCATGATCTCTCCTTCTTTGTGCGCTCTCCCACTGCTCCCTAGACGTGAAAACTTCAATAGTCCAGATCTTCCCTTCGGTCTGATCTCATGGTAGTTGTGCTCTCCTCTTGAGAATGTACTTTCTTAATGAACTTGGAAGAATTCCCAAATGCTAAAGGCATCGACCTTTGCTTCTTTTCTGTGAGCTATGCGACCCTTGGTCTCACCTGCACACTTCAAGAAGTTGTCTTTCCTGAGCTTTTGGGACTCTAAACTCTACAAAGAGTTTTCCCTTTCGGCCTCTGCAACCTCTTGTGGCCCGTGTGCGTAAAATCACTCTCCCTCCTGACCTTGTCCTTCTATGAAACATTAAAAGTTTTCCACAACTCCTGCACACCTTATAGAATATCTACATGCTAACTTGGTGCTATGTCTTTTGATCTTCTCTGCTACTCAGATCTCTAAGGGGACTTCACCCTTTTCCTTCCTTCTCCTTCAGATGGAGAATTTGATGCCCTCCTGGCACTCCTTTGCTCAAGAAAACTTCTTGCTGAGACTACAGGGTGTTAAGCAACCCTGTGAAGATCCTTTCTTGGACTCTTCTTCAGTTCCAGAACTCAAAGAGTTCTTTCCTCCTATGCTCTAGTACCTACTCAATTCCCTCCTAGAAGGATGTCTAGAATACTCAGTGGTTCTATTTCTCTTTGGAATCACAACAGAGTTCCTCCTCAACACTTTATACCTATGCTCAATGCCCTCCTGACAAAGCTCTACATAAGTCCTCAGAGATTTTGTCTTCTTACTGTGTCTTCCTCTACACAGTCCTGCCTTCAAGGTTCTCAACAACCTTGAGGTATTCTCCTTGAGCCAATGACTGCAGATGGTATGCCCTCCTAGCACGTATTTTTCCAAATTTTGCAGAATTGGAAATGCACTCTGTGCACTGGCTCTTAGAACCCGTAGTGTTCTGTCATGACCTCTTGGCATGAAGCCTCAAAGATCTCCAAACCTGAGATCAAAGAACCCACAAATAATAGAACCTATCTATCCCTGCAAATGCACATCTACAACATACATTCATAGCATACAAAGAACACATGAAAGCATTCATGCAACACAGACAATATGCAGGAAAAACTTCTTTGGTTTGTATTAATAAAAATGCCTCTCTTTACAAGGTGTTCCTGAGCTCAGAATTTTACAGTGTCTCTGCTCCTTCTCTATCTATCCACTTACTCCAAAATGATATCGAAAAAAGGTCTTTTACATGAGGGGGCTCTTCGATCTCTTCAATCCATCCTCACCTACCTATTCAATCTAGATTGAATTTCTAATAAATGGATGTCTAGTCTGAATCAGAGCTAGATCACAGTCTTACAACCATTAAAGCTACCTACAACTATGCCTTCACAAAGGCATGGCTTAATGGCTCAATGACCTTGCATGCATTTAATTACATTTACATTCAAATTTTAAAATGTGAGAGGATTGGTGCCTCTTCTCCTCATTGAATGCATGCGAACATATGGGTTGGCTAGCTGACGCATGGATGGCATGGAGAGATGATCTTGCATCATACTCCTTAGCTATAAAATTCATAAGCTCTTTCTCATGATCTTCCCATCTCAGTTGTTGAAATCCTCCTAGATCCCAAACAATTCTTGGGATTTTTTCATCTGCTCCACTTCCATGTTGTTGCTGCTACTTCTGCTTCTTTGTTGTTGTTGCTACTGCTTCAGTTTTCCTTCTACTCAACATTTCCTTGCTGGTGGTCTTTGCTGATCTCAACATCAACCTCCTAATGTCTTCTATCATCTCATCTAGCTACTACAATGGCTGGTTCTATCCATACAGTCTCCTCAGCTGCATTTTCTTTCTGCAAATGGGCAGATCATCATGGTCTTCCATGTCATCTTCTTCATCCTCTGTGGCCTCAACTTGCCACCCTATTGTAGATTTCATTTCTGTAGTCTCCTTACTAAACTAATGTTCATCCATTATCTCTGACAGTTCTTCTACCATTCCTCTTGCTGGTATGTGTTCAGCTTCTTCCATCTGCTCCTCAGCCTAGAATTTCTTTTCATATACTTCCAACTTAACCTGTTGGATGTGCATGCCCTGCACTATCACCCTTCTCTCTAGGGATTCAATCTGTTCACACAGATCAGCAAAGCTTATGTTGTCTGTCTCTTCTTCTTATGATTTTGCAAGCTTTAATGCTATAGTCTTTTTAGCTTCCTGGCTGAGAATATTGAGCCATTCCTCGAAATGCTCATTTTCATCCACTTGGGCAGCCTCAAATATCTACTCCAATTCTTCTTTTACAATCACAACTGGTTGTCTTTCTCTTACTGTTGCTACTTCATCGACAACATAGACTTTGGCCTCCTCTGGGCTAAGTGGGAGGAATACTCCAATTCCTCCAATCATCATAAGATCCCTCCAATCTTTCTCTGTCATCTTCTCTGGCTGATCCAAATCCATCTTTGATCTCATCTGCTCTGTCACTGCCTTGGGATGATTCAAACTCACCTCAGAGTTCATGAGACTCTCACATAGCCTCATTTATGTTCCCATGCCCACCTAGAAAATTGGGATTTTCTTGCTGCTCTCTTGGCAGTCCATGAGATCCCGCAGTGAGCTCATTTCATTGCCCTCTTGGCAATGTGAAATTCCCCGGCTGTCCTTATGAAAGTCTATGAGATCCCACAGTAATCTCATCTCATTTCCCTCTTGGAAATTGGGAACTTCTGTTCTTCCCTCTTGGTAGTCTTTGATATCTTCAGCTAATCTCATGTCATCCTCGCTACTAAGGTTTCTCCCATCCTCTGGTTCACACACCTGAACCATTTTCTCCTCTAGTCTGTTGATGTTTTCAGCATGCCTAAACGATCCCTTTAACGACCTCTACTATTTTTTGACCACCAATTCTCTGAGTGACCATTTTACCTTCGTCTTCATGGGCCATTCATGTACCCATCTCGAAATAGCATTCTGCTGCACCCGCAGTGCAAGCTCCTCCATCGTCACCCTGACCTCGGCAAGTTCTTTATCCCTTGCAGCATTCTCCTGCTTCTTGTGGTTCTTCTTTCTACCATTCTTATGGCCTTCAGTAGACATCTCAATGTCTTCTATCTTCCCTCCTGGAAAATATGTTGTCACTCAACAACCCTGAGTGTTTTTAGCATCTCCTACAGTCCTCCTAACTATCTTCTTGATTACTGCCTACCTGCAAACAATCATCACAGAGCTTCCATCACTCTGTCTTATTTTCCTCGCTTCCTTTGCCTAAAATGTACAAATAGAGTCAAGATTTGATACAAGAAATGGTGTGGAATCCCCCCTACCTCGACAGGTTCTGCACGACCTCCCAGTCTAAGGATCGTTCTTTAATGCCTTTGAGCTGGATTGACTCTTTTGATTCCCTGCTAGAATATCCAATCTTTGATCCATGGGTCCTTTGTGAGACTCCACCTGCAAAAGCATGCCACAAGCACGAGATTTCACCTACCAATGGCCGCAGCATGACCGTGACCTTTTCCCAAGATGTAATTTTGGGTTTCGGGACTTGCTAGGTCCTGATGTCGAGAACCTCTACCTTCTCAATCCCTCGATCCTCGAAATGTTGAAATGCCAAAATAACACTCGACTACGACTAGCTCCCCTGGGCCATGTCTTTGTCCATGTGACCACTTTTCATATGATGACAGTCTTATTTCAGGTTTCTTGATGCAAAGCGCCCAACTTCCTAGCTCCAAGACTCCCAAAAAATCGATTTCCAAAATGTTGAAAAGCCTATTCCCTGACTTTCTCCTCCTTTCGCGATTTCAGGTTTTCTGATGCCGAAATGCTTGGCTCTCATATCCTCAAAACTCCCAAAGTTCTGAACTCTGATATGCCGAAATGCTGGCTTCTTCCAAACGCTTTCAGATTTTCACGTTTTGGGCTTTCCTGATGTAAGGTATCCTCTACCCCTTCTCTCTCGCACTTCCGGTATCTAAAATGTCGAAGTGACGATATGGCCCTTTTCAACCCTGGCTGAGATTAATGGCTGTGATCCACTTCGAGATTAACGACCCTAATATTTTCAAGATTTTCCTCTCTAAGAGCCCAGATCTCTCGTCCTCAAGATTTCTGAAATCCTGATATCCGGTATGCTGAAATGCTTCCGGCAATATTCCTTCTCCTTCTTTCGTGAATTCGCATTTTGGAATTCCGCAACACCTAGTGAAAAAATGCCTTGTCCTCTCATACTCCCGGTAGCCGAAATACTGAGTACTGAAATCTCAAACCCTCTGGTTCTCCTCCTCTGAACAATATCAATGGCTCAAAGCCTCCCTTGATCCAATGGCTTAGACTCTTTCAAGATTTTGTGGGTCAAGAGTCCCGAACCCTTACCCCTTGCCTTCTTGGTAGTCGAAATATTGAAAGGCCTCCTTTCGGGAATCTTCTGATGCCTTAATCATATGACATGTGTCCTCCTATTGGATGGTCCTGACTCTATTGGTATTTTGGGGCTTTGCGACCTAAACGACGCTTATCCTCTGTTCTCTCAAATCCCCGGTATCCAAAATTCCAGTGTACTCCCCGATCTTTGCCACGTGTCCTCCCATGAATGGACAGTCCAGATTGTTTTGGGACTTCACCACTCATGAATTCGAAAGACTCCCTTCTATGCTTTTTGATGTTTGAATCCCCAAAATGGAGATCTCGTGACATGTGTCCTCCTTCCAAATGGATGGCTCATATTTCTCTCATTGTTTTGGGACTTTCCCTGTGAGGTGCCCCAATCTCTCATCATCAGGACCTCTGAAATCCTGAAATCCCAAAATCTGAAATCCATATATTCCTACCCTATCGGGACTTTCCTGGATTTCTCTTCTCTGCTCATATGTGTTCTTAACTCACATGCACCTTCTTCCAAATCTGACGACTATCGATAATTTGTGTGAGATCTGATGACTCACAATCTCTCCTGATTTGTGTGCTCCCCTGTTGCTCCCTGGAGGTGGAAACTTCAATGGTCCAGATCTTCCCTTCGGCCTGATCCGACGACAATTGTGCTCTCCTCTTGAGCTGCACTTTCTTCCTGAATTTGGAAGAATTCCCAAATGCTAAAGGCCTTGAACTTTGCTTCTTTTCTGCGAGCTTTGCGACCCTTGGTCTCACCTGCGCACTCGAAGACGTTGTCCCTCCTAAGCTTTCAGGACTATAAAATCTCCAAAGAGTTCTCCCTTTCAGCCTCTGCAACCTCTTATGGCCTCTGTGTGTAAAATCACTCTCCCTCTTGACCTTGGCCTTCTCTGAAACCTTAAAAGGTTTCTGCAACTCTTGCACACCTTGAAGAATCTCTGCACACTAAATCGGTCCTATCTCTTCTGAGATTCTCCACTACTCATATGTCTAAGGGGACTTCACCCTTTTCCTTCCTTCTCCTTCATATGGAGAATATGATTCCCTCCTTGCACTCCTTTGCTCAGGAAAACTTCTTGTTGAGACTACAGGGTGTTCAACAACCCTATGAAGATCCTTCCTTGGACACTTCTTCAATTCCAGAACTCAAAGAGTTCTTTCCTCCTGTGCTCTAAAACCTACTCAATGCCCTCCTGGTAGGGTGTCTAGAATCCTTAGTGGTTATGTTTCTCTTTGGATGCACAACATAGTTCCTCCTTAGCACTCTGTGCTTGTGCTCAATGCCCTCCTAGCAGAGCTCTACAGAAATCCTCAGAGATTCTATCTTCTTACTTTGTCTTCCTCTACACAGTCCTACCTTCAAGCTGTTCAACAACCTTGAGGTCTTCTCCTTGAGCCAATGACTCCAGATGGTATTCCCTCCTAGCACGTCTTTCTCCAAATTCCACAGAATTAGAAATGCAGTTTGTGCACTGGCTCTTAGAACCCACAATGTTCTGTCATGCCCTCTTGGTATGAAGCCTCAAATATCCCCAAACCTAAAATCAATGAACCCATAGATAAAAGAACCTATCTATCCCTGCAAATGAACATCTACAACATACATTCACAGTATACAAAGAGCACACGAAACCATTCACGCAACACAGACAATATGCAGGAAAAAACTTCTCTGGTTTGTATTAATAAAAATGCCTCTCTTTACAAGGTGTTCCTAAGCTCAGACTTTTACAATGTCTCTGTTCCTTCTCTATCTATCCACTTACTCCAAAATGAGATCGAAAAAAGGACTTTTACATGAGGGGGCTCTTCGAGTTCTTCCCTCCATTCTCACCTACCTATTCAATCTACATTGAATTGCCAATAAATGGCTATCTAGTCCAAATTGGAGCTAGATCGCACCCTTACAACCATTAAAGCTACCTACATCTATGCCTGCAAAAATGCGTGGCTTCATGGCTCAACGACCTTACATGCATTTAATTACATTTACATGCAAATTTTAAAATGTGAGAGGGCTAGTGCCTCTTCTCCTCATTGAATGCATGCGCTAATGTGGGCTGGTTGGCTGATGCATGGATGGCGTGGAGAGATGTTCTTGCATCAGTATCCTTGCATACTTGCATTGAGACACAAAGCGTTCACCATCTTGTTGCCATATTTCCAATCCAATGAAATAATGAATAAGGCCCAAATCCTTCATCTCGAACTCCTTTGTAAGGTCATCCTTGCATGATTGAATCAGTTTCTCATCACCAGTCCATATTAAATCATCAACATAAAGAAAAATGATTAAAATCTCACCCTCCACCAAAATTTTGTATAGGTTTGCATCTGATTCACTTTTGGTGAAGCCCAATCTGGTGAAATAGTTGTCTATCTGAGTGTACCAAGCACAAGGTGCTTGCTTCAGCCCATAAAGTGCTCTCTTGATTATGCACACATGAAAATCCCTGTCAAAGGTCTCAAAACCTTATGGCTGCTTAATGTACACTTCTTCCTCAATGATCTCATTGAGGAACACAGTTTTTACATCCATATGATGAATGTGCCAGCTCATCTTCACTGAGAGTGAAAGTATGGATCTTATGGAAGAGTAACTTGCGACAGGTGCAAAGGTCTCATCATAATATATCCCCTCGATCTGTGAGAAGCCTCAAGCCACAAACCTGGCCTTGTATTTCTCCACACTCCCATCAATAGCTTGCTTTACATTCTAGATCCATCTCAAACCTACCACTGATTTATCGATCAGTCTTGGGAAAATTTCCCATGCATTGTTTTTGACAGAGTCATACTCCTCTACCATAGCATCAACCCAAGTGGGATCCTACACTACTTCCTGAAAGGAAGATGGTTTAGTCACAATGCATTTTCTCATGAGAGCCATGTATCTAGCAAATTGATCAGGAGATTATCTCTATCTGTGTTGTGAGGTAGGGGATCCTACATTTTGTGCAACATCTAGTCTCAATCTGTCAGCTTCTGTGGTGCACTTTCTGCCATTTCTGATGGATGGCTCTTCTTGAGTGGTTTCCTCTACTGCATGAACCTCCTCATGTGGTTGATCCACATCTTGAGACTCATCTTTGGGAACCAAAAGTTCCTCTTCTGCATGCAAGTCTAGCTCCCTCTCAAGTGACAACCGCATGGCTATCCCCTCATCGAATTTTATATCCCATCTCATAAAAATCATCTTACTATTAGGAAAATACACATGATAATTATGGGGTGTTTATATGTACCCCACAAATATCCCAACTTCAACAGTCGGTTCCATCTTCTTCTAAATAGATGAGCCAAAAATTTTAAAATGAGAAACATCAGGTTTCTTACCAGTGAAAGCTTCTTCATGTGTACGCATGCCAAGTATTCTATAAGGACAACGATTTTGCACATAAACCATAGTATTGCATGCTTCTTCCCACAAATGCATTGGTAGGATGTGATCATGCAACATCGCTTGTGCTGCATTCACGATCGTTCTGTTCTTTCTCTCCATGACCCATTTTGTTGTGGGTTATGAGGCACTATGAGTTCTCTTCGAATTCCTTCTCTACTAAAGAATTATTTGAATTCGTTAGAGATGTATTCTCCACCATTATCACTCCTTATAGCCTTCATTTGCTTCCCCAACTCTTTCCCCACAAATGCTTTAAACTCACAGAACTTTGAGAATGTTTGATCCTTCTTCTACATGAAGAATATCCAGCATTTACAAGGAAATTCATCAACAAAAATAACATAATACCTATGTTTTTTTGTTGAAGCAACCGAGAATGGTCCACACACATCTGTGTTAATTCTCTCCAAGATTACCAAAGTACAGTTCTCCTTTTCATGAAAAGTGGACTTTACATACTTCCCCAGGGTGCATCCCTTGCACTGATCTAACTGAGCGAGTCTTCCCATTGGAAGTCTAGTAGATATTTGATGCATGATATTCAAGGATCCATGATGAAGATGGCCCAATCGCATGTGCCATAATTCACCTTCATCCTGGCTCACCACTTTTTCTTCCTTGCCCACCATGGCACTGCAACCATCTACCTCCAGCATGTAGAGATTCTTAACTTGAATCCCCATCTTCTTGACTTGACCCGTTGCTTTATGTCACAATTAGGATTTTCCATCGCTGAAAGTAATGTCATAGCCTTTGTCCTCCAACATTGCAACTGAGACTAGGTTTTTCTTCAGACCTGGAACATGAATAACATTTTTCAATTGAAATGGTTTACCTAACTCGCTCTGAAAGGTAATGATACCAATACCAGTTGCACTGTATCATCCATCGTCACCCATATCTATATGCATTATGAGATATTTCTCCTCCAAGTCACTGAAAGACTCTTTATCTCTCGTCATGTGGTAGGAAGTGCCACTATCCAAATACCACACCGATCCCAATGCACTTAAAGCCATGAATGTGATCAAAGAGAAGTCAAGTTCAAATTGCAAGACAAGAGCCTCACCAGTTGCATCTCCAACAATCATCTTGTTATTCCTCTTCTGTGGAGAGTTAGTAGTGAGATGCCCATGTTCGTGAAAGTGAAAACACTTCACTTTGGAAAAATCCAACTTCTTGACTCTAGACTCATATTTTGAATGGAATTTCCTCCCTTTCCCTTTCCTTGCCTTGGTAGTCAAAGCACAATCATCTTCATCATCATGCTTTGATGAATATCCATATCTGGTGTTCTTCCTGAAATCCTGTTGCACTAGATCCGACCATAGTCATTCTCAATATGGAAATTTTTCCCTTCCATTAAGAGAGTCTTGATAACTATGCCAACTGTTGGGAAGTCCTAGGAGAGCCAAGCTCACCAAATCATTAGCAAAGATTGTTATTCCCACACTTCCAATATCATCCCAACATTGGACAAACTTCATGAGATATTTTGGAATGGAGTCACCCTTTTCCATCTTGATCTTCCTGAGTTTATCTTTGAGCGCCAATTTCCTATGGTCGTTGTTGTTTTGGAATAGATTCGTCAAAACATTCCACATTGCATGTAAGGTGGTTTTCCCATGGAGACTTGAGATAATGTGGTCTCGTACTCCCTCCAACATAATCCTACTTGCCTTTTCCACTTTCTTTTGCCATGCATCAAGATTTCCTATATCTGTCGCATCCGACTTAGGAACATCTTTGTCAAAGTATTCCTTCAATCTATTGTCTTCGAGTACTACTTCCATCCTATCCTTCTAGGAAATGTAGTTCGATCTGCCCTTGGGTGAATACTCCAACCTCAAGATATTGAAAGCCATTTCGATCTTGAATCAACTGTAGAACCAAGAAAGTCCTTTTGCAAATTTGAATTTTATCCAACCACAAACTCAACTGCTGCAATCCTTCTTTCCCTGGGAGGATCACACCTGACTAGTTACTAGCCTGAGGAAAGTCTGCACCTCACCTGTGTATATCCAGCGAACCTTAAGAGAGATTTCACACTGTAATGCACTGTGGGGTGAGGGAAGTTCACACCTCTCCCTTAACCACCCTGCGAGAATCCTAAGGAATTTCGCACCTCTCCTTTGAGTGGGGTGCGAGAATTTCTACTCTCACAAATGTGTGAAGTTTTCAGTACTAAGGTTCACACCCTGCTAGAGATGAGACCTATGAAAATACTATTATTTTCACACCTCACTTTCGTGGCTCCATGGCTCGGATACCATGTAGAAATTTCAATACAAATTAAGTATTTCCTACAATTCTCCTGATCTAACAATTATATGCCACTATTAAATATAAAATTTCTTCTACTAATATTCTTGCATAAATTAAACCATGATCACAAAGTGAAATATCAAGAACACATAACACAGAAGTTTTACAGGAAAAGCATAAATCTAAAAACCCCACTATCATATATTATGTATATCATGGATCATGAAACAATCTCATACAAAACTCTAATCCAAGAGCTCTCAGTACAATAAAATCATCTCACATTGTCATACAAAAACTCAGCAAATACATGTGCCAATTCTCTGTGTCCAGACAACCTGCCTCCTCTGCACAATCCCTGCAATTATAATTCTCACAATAAATTCAAATTGCCTAGTTTGCACATGCTCATGAGCATATCCACTGCATGTATGATTTCATGAGTGTACTTCACTCAAATCACAACTGATAGCCAAACTATCTCTTTCACCTATTATCTCAAATAGGTATCCACTGGATCTGACATGCATGTAGTTAACCATGGCGAATCTTTAGTTGCATGTGAGTTCACTGATTTGAATTAATTAATAATTAATTCACTGAAATCTCACTAGTGCAAGTTTAGTTACAACTAGTACAACTGAGCTTAACTCACTTAACTACACTTATAAATCTATTACAACTTCAAGTCACCTCCATGTCTTACCAACCAATCTTTGAACTCAAATTTCCCATAGTTACCTGATTTTCCATTTCAGTTAATTATTTCAAGTAATTATGAGATAATAGATTAATATTTATTGTCCAATTTATTTAAGGGAAAAGTAAATTAGACTCATGTTTCTTGTTGACATTTCAACACTCTATTCCCTCCTGGCAGAGTATTACAGATTTTTCGGTAACTCTGCATTGTGTTTCCTCCTACACAATCTTTCTTTCCAAGGCACCCAACCATCTCTAACTGCTCACAAAGTCTCAACACTCTGTCACGCACTCCTTGCACTTATCCTTGAGCACTAAACTTAATATAACACACTCAAAGATATAAATCTATAACTCTATCCCTATAGATAGTTTCTAACATACATCTACATCTCAAATTCATACGAATGACATTCATAACAAAACATCCATTACACAGAAATTGGCAAATAGGAAAAAATGTTCCTTTCTATTAATGGTGGAATGTCCATTACAAAATATGAGTTTGGAATATGACTAATTATCAACTCTCAAGTATCCTATGCATATATATCCTACATTTGATGCATTCTACCTCTTACCTATGCCTATCTTGACATACTCTCATGGAAACAATACAATAATTGTTTTTATACAAGAGGGGATCAATACGATTCCCTCCAAGATAAGATAGAGGTTCATAATCACCTTTCAAATGCATGTCTGATGTGTAGAATACAATGATGGAAATCTTATCCAAATTGTGATACATATCCCTCCTACCGTCAACCACTTAGTGGCAACCTTATCTCCAACTTGTGAGAAGGAACAATTTGGATCTTCCAACCTGTTAGCATTAATTTCCTTGATCATGCCTTATATTCTCAAAGGAAAAATGAGAGGGAAGTGCCTCTCCCTTATTTGAATGAACACCACTCATTCTAATCAGCTGGAGCATGTTGAGGTGGAGCGATGCTCCTACATCATACTGCACAACTACAAAAATTCATGATATCTTGCTCATGACATTCCCAACTCTATTGAAATCCTCGTGGATCCCAAAATTTCTCCTCAATATGGCCTCCTACTTCTCTCTGCTTCTAATCCTACTACATATTCCCTTTTTCTCGTGCAAGCTCCTTTATGTCCATATTATCCTTGTGGATCACTTCTTTTGTTAACCTCAACATCATCCTTTGTATCTCCTCTACGACTTCTTCCAGCTGCTTCACCAATTGGTTCAGCTTGGGCAATATTATTACAAACAAATATTCATGTCACTCCATGGGTATATCATCCTGATCTCCCATGCTTCTTTCATCCCTTGTGAAACTGACTGGCCACTCTACTACAGACTCCAATTCTGCAGTCGTTCCACCCAACTGTTATTTGGCTACTTCTTCTCACATAGTAACTCTTATCATTTCTTCGACTAGTTATGTTTTGACTCTCTCCAACTCCAAATCATGCTGGTATGTCTCCTCTGGAATGGCTATCTCAGGGCAGCCACCTTCTAGTTCCAGAATGCCCAACCATTCCTCCAGTGTCTTTAACTCCATCTCCCACTAAGTGAGTAACTCAACTGGGTGCTCCTCTTCTATTGGGACAGACTTCAGTATCTATTCCTTCTCCTCCATGACAATCTCAACTTGTTGTCCTTCCATTGCATCTGCAACATCTGTGCTAGCCTCTCCTTGGCTGCTTGGAAGGAATATCTTGACTCCTCCAATGACCAAAACACACCTATGATCCTTCTCCTCTATGATGAAAGTTTCCAACTTGTCATAATATTCATTCACATGGCTTGCATCTCTCCATGAATATTCATGTGGATGAGGCCTTTCTTCCTCCTCTCCATCTGTCAACACCCCCTGCTAATGTGAATTCTCAACTGAGCTCATATCTTCTCCCTTTCCCACTTGGGAAATTGGGAGGTCTCCTCTTCCCTCCTGGAAGTTTACAAGATCAATTAATCCCTCTGCTTTACCCACCTAGAAACCTACGAGACCTATGTCATATCTCTTTCCCTCATCACTGAGGTTTTTTTCATATCTCAACAACCTCTTCAGCATATGTCATTGCCTTTGGGCCAACAACATTTGAAAATTACACTTAGTTTTCCTTTTCAAAGGCCACTCGTACCTCCAGTGCACCTTTGATTCCTCCTGCATCTTGGATTCTAGCATCTCCACCCTCACTCATATTTCACTGATTTCCTTGTCTATCTCGTATTGTCTTTTCTTCGAGAAAACTTCTCCTTGTCCTCGCTCCTAGCTTCCAATGACCATATTGCTTCACCTACAACCCTTCTAGTTGTTTATCATCTATTGCACACCTTGCAATAGTATTCACAAAGTATCACACTATGTCTCCTTTCCCTCGCTTGAGAGAAAAAATCTTCTCTCATACCACATTGACGAAGCACCCCACCCCCTTTCGACTCCCTAGTAGAACACGACAAACTCTACCACATGTCCTTCTTCCTCCCAAGTCCAGGTCCTCTTAACCTTTCAAAGAAATCTAGAGATGACACTGAACATAATAGGCCCTTTCTGTCACTTGTTCTTGGGTTGTGTCTCGGGGCTCAATCACACAAAGCACTTCTACTTCAGGATTCAACTCTTTCCACGACAACTAACTATATCATTCCCTAACTCTGAATTGAAGAACTCAAACATGCGAGGATCAATGATCCTCATTCCTCCTTTTGATCGACAGTTGCGATCTCTTCGGACTCTGGTCTTTAGGAGTCTCTCGATATCCTCCTCCAATATCTCCTGGAGTATTATTCCTCCGAAATACACAAATCACTTCCATGCATCCCCTCCAGATCCAATGGTTTGAATTTAAACCACTCTTCACGACTTCACGAAGATATTTGTTTACCCTTGGAAAACTTCCTAGAGTTCCAACTCCTGGATCTCCCAATCTTATGCCACCTGTCTCCTCCCGACGATGGACGATTTCATGGTATTCGGGACTTCAAAACGTCCTTGACCTTCTTTCACACATAGTGCAATTTTCTTCTCGGGGCTTTAGACTATCCTTGAGATTCTTCTACACCGCTTGCATAATATCGTGCACTCTTTTACGACTTTTCTCGGCTTGAAACCCTTCAAGGTTATTATTCCCTGTACATCCTTCAGTGGAATTTTGTGTGCCCTCCTAGCAACTTAATACCTTTCATCTTGAGCTTGTAAGATGAATTTACAGTCTCCTTGGCACACTCCTTGTGCTTGACTAAGCCTTTCAATGTATTCTCCCTTATCCTTCCTGGAAGTATTAAGGAATATCCTTTCCTTTGTCAATGCACTCTTGTAAATACTTCCTTCCTCGAAGTGCTCAGTAACCCTGGGCTTCTCTTAAGGATTCCAACACTTTAGTATGTGTTTCTCAAGTACACTCTTACAGAGTATTACAGAGTGTTACAGAGTATGCCCTCCTGGTAGAGTATTACAGAGTGTTCAATAACTTTGTGTTTTGTTTCCTCCTACACATTCTTTCTTTCCAAGGTACTCCACCACCTGGAAAATTCCTCCTGATTCTGTGAATTATGTTGTTGTGCCCTCCTGGTAGCTTCTCTTTTGACTCCAGTGAGTTCAAATGAACACTCCTTGCGTCGTCTCATAGATTCTCAACTCTCTGTTGAGCACTCCTTGCACTTAGCCTTGAGAAACAGACTTAATCCAACACACTCACAGAGAGAAACATATACCTCTATCCCTATAGAAAGTTTCTAACATACATATATAACTCAAATGTATACAAATGACATTCATAACAAAACATCCATTACATAGAAATTGGTAAAAAGGAAAAACTATTCTTTTCTATTAATGGTGGAATGTCCATTACAACATATGAGTCTGGACTACAACTGAGTCTTTACTCTCAACTCTCCTATGAATCTATATCCTACATATTATTCCTTCTACCTATTATCTATGCCTATCTTGCGATACTCTCCTGGCAACAATACAAGAATTTTTTTTACACAAGAGGGGATCAACAAGCTTCCCTCCAAGCTAAGATAGAGGTGTCTAATCTCCTTTCAAACACCTATATAATGGGAAGATTACAATCATGGAAATCTGATCCGAATTAGATACATATCCATCCTACCGTCAACCACTTAATGGAAACCATATCTCCAACCTGTGCGAGGGAACAATTTGTCTCTTCCAACAAGTCAGCATTAATTTCTTTGATCATGCCCTAGATTCTCAAAGGAAAAATAAGAAGGTGACACCTCTCCCTTATTTGAATGCACACCACTCATGCTAATCAGCTAGTGCATGTTGAGGTGGAGTGATGCTCCTGCATCAAATATCATGGAACATTGGGACATTGAGTTGGAGATCCCATCGATTGAGACAACGTTGCCAGAGACACAAAAACAAACACAGAAGAAATAGAATATGATGAAGAAGAATAAGGATAGGGAGAACAAAAAAACAATTCATGCAACACACAAAGGAAAATATCACGCCTAGGAGAGAAGATGAAAGACACAGACAAGGGAAAAATCATCCAACGGTGCAAGAAGAGGAAGTTTGTGAAGGTAACAACCATTCAAGCACTAAAAAATGATGACTTAGAAAACATCATACATCAAGTGAAGGATGTTACTGATGATTCTTTTGAGTGAGTAGAATAGAAGAAAAAATAAATGAACTCATATGTGTAATCCCAGATTATTGCACTACGACATATTTTGGAAACAACTTGGATCGTGCCAGTTAGAAAAATCCAACAAGAGTAGATGGTGAGTACGAAAAATATGACACAGGCTCAATCAATGACATCCCACCCATATGTAGCATCAAGAGAGCATTGGGTGATGAATATGACAATCAAAGATTTAGAGTTCCATATAAAAGAGTTATAGGATCATGGAAAGACACTTAGTAATATCAACTTGGTGTTTTATTAGTTTCCCTTAGAAGTATTACATAGTTTCTATATGAGTGTTAGACTTTAAATTCAAGTGTGTGCAGTGTAAACATCAATGGAGTTGACTAAGGAAGTTGCAGATAAGGATGTGCTACAAGAAGAATGTCATAGACTTACGAAGGAGAGGTATGAGGCTGCATAGAGGACAAAGATATTAAAATAAGTGGTACAAGGAGTCTATAATACCATTCCAGAAGAGTTTATAAATATAGATGCCCCTTCAGAAGAACAATTCATGAATATTGGTGAAGCCATTAAGGGATTCCACATGAATATTAATGATTTGGAAGCACTACAAACCCCAAGTACGTCGCCAAAAGAAAGAAGGAAGAGAGAGAAGACAATTGTGAAGATAGTTGAAAGCATCAAGAGAGTAGATGAAGAGTGTGAAAATATTTATGAATAAATCACACAAGTATGGACTGTAATACTAGAGAATGTAAAATTAAAAGCATTAGAAAAGAAGCTACACAATTCGGAAGAGAAGTCGCAGAAGATTAAATAAACATTGAACAATCTACCAACATAGGAAAATATGGTTTCCTCTATGGAGAACATGCACATAAATGAAGATATCAATCAAATAAGGGATGAGTAGTGCACTCATAGAAAATTTAGAGCCATTGCAAGAAGAAGAGTTTGAGGTAATAGAATAAATCACAACAGTACAAGGAAAGTTGAAGCAAGCAACAAAAGAGAGTGAAGAGAAGTTGCAGACTCCTATCACCACACGGGATCTAGAAGAGATATCGGTGCGTGAAGTAGAAGGAAGGGAAAATATCATAACTTTCAAGGAGATTATTAAGAAGTTCACAACAACATTCAAGGAAGCGAAGGAACATAACTTAAGTGGCTCGAGACGAGCCACATATGACTATTCTGGGCTTGTTGGAGCAAGACATTTTGGGTAAGTTTTGGAAAATGTGTAGGATAAATCGTGTGACAAGTCAGCCAGGAGTAGCGCATGCAAAAGAAGGAAAAGTGGTTCGTCATTGCAGAAAAGTTGAACATTAGTTAGGATTTTTGGGAAATTTTGTCCACATTGTAATGGGCTAAGCCCTAATGTATATGTATAAATATGTAATGATTTTTTAGGTAGAATTAATTAGTGAGTCATTGATGCAACATGAATGAGTTAGTGTTGAGGTTTTAAACGAGTAAACAAAGACTAGCTTGTTCTGTGGTAAGAAGGTATGAAGTAATAGTGAGATGAAATGAGCTAAGTGTTCAAAATAGGAGTGAACGACTAGGGAATTTTTGGTGGAAATGCTGTATATTATGTGAGCACAATGCAGACCTATTGTAAGAACTAAATATAAATGAATAACATAAGAAGCCATTCATTGTGGATGTAGCCCAGTTGGGGTGAACCATGCTAAATTCATGTGCTCTAATGTGTTTGATACCATGATGTGTTTGTTTGATCTATTTGTTGTGATGCGTTCATTTAATCTATTTGTTGTGAACATATAATAGAATATTAGTGGTTAAGATGAATATGTATCTGATGGTTTCATGCACATGTTGAATGATTAATTAAGATGAATATGTCATGCATTATTATGTTGTTATGATTTCATGCACAGGGTATATTTCATATTGAATGAATGTTAAGTCGGGGTGAATTTTAGAATGGTCTCCATTCCCTTCATTACTTCGGAAGATTGGTTCCTGTAGTCCCCAGTACCTTGGGTGATACTTCACCTACTTGTGGGTGATGTTGAAAGGGATGATATCTTTAGGGCTTTTTTGGTTAATTAATGTTGAACCTTGAGTATACACACTACACACAAAAAATGCAATTTCATATGACAACCAAGCTTTTGAGAAAAAATAATAAAAAGGAAAGAGATTGTCAAGAGGTTGGTGAAGGGATGTTGTGAATTCTTGTGGAGCATCAACTAATCAGGAAACATTAGGAGTGTTGTTCATAATCATTTAGGTATAATCATTTAGGTATGAAATTGGTCATGCAAATGTTACATGAGTGTTGAAAGGGAATTTGGTAAGAATCCCTTTAGTCATAATTGATATATCCATTTATTTTTATGGTGAGCATGTGAATTTATGCTTGGACAAAAGTATGGAAAAACTTTAGGTAAGTAAATATTGTTAGAATCCTTTTGATGTGTGCATATGATAATCTAGTTAGGGGATAATACAGAAAGTGAATGAGTATTTATGCTGATGTTATAAGTTTGTATATAATGTCAAATTAAATTCCATGTGAGATAGCCATGTGTGAGTACATAATTCATTTAGTTTGTAAAAGGTTGCAGTACTTAAAAAATACCTAATGCTCTCCCTACTTATAATTAGTATCCTAATATAAAACCTTTATTCCAACACTAAAGATAACACTAGGATTATATTCCTAGTGTTTTGTTTGGGTTAAAAATGGAGGTGTCCACATGGTAGAAAAATTATTGGGGAGGTGGTTGTATGATTTTTGAAGATGTTCATTGAGTCATTCAACTTGTCTTGGTAAAACACATGAGATTGAAAAATGGTATTTTTTATTTAATACAACGATGCATTTAGTGAATGTGCATAAATAAACTATGTGAGCATACAAAGGATGATCCTTTATTTATGAATGTTTCCACATGATTGATACATTGAATGAATCCATGCTTGTATGAAAATGCATTTTTATAATTGAATTCCATGGAATGGTTTTTGAGAGACTATGGATTAGTGAAAATAAAAAGTTTCCAATACTCCTAAAGGGATGTTAAGAAATGAAAAGAGTAGTATGAACTAGTAAGTGTAAATATAGTTTTAATTACCCCATAAGAAAAAAAAAAACTAAATAATTATGAATTTTAAAATATGAATCAAGAGAAGATTTTGATATTGTTATAATGAGCATTGACATATCTGTTTTCTTTCAAAAATATTTGATCGCATTATGTGATTCTTATTGTGTTAGTAATGCTTATTTAGAGATTGATATTTTCATTATATTTAATATAATTGAAAACTAAAAGTGATTGAATTATCACTATGTTATAATTTTAAGATCATTGCATGGGTTATTGTAAATATTGCAAAGAAAGGATTATATGTGTGGATACTCATAGTTTGTTTGGATGATTGAAAATCTAAATTTTGGGTATAATTATCTTTGATATGGAATGAAGTATAAGTCCATATTGAATATTGGATGCTACCACATGCAAAGGACAACACATTATGTGAACGTTCTGGTAATTCTGAAATATGGTTTATGTAATACATAAATTTAAAATTTTGATTTAAATCTCGATAATAATATTTTATATTAATTGTATGTGTATAATATAGGTCAGATGATGGGTATCTCTAGTAAGACCAAATGATTGATACTATAAAATAAAAATTATAGGAAGAATGTAATTGTGATGACATTAGAACCTTGAAACATGCCTTGACCTCCATGAGCAATGTTATATATGAGCTTTTTAGTGGGATTCCCTTGTAGTAGGAATTTATAAGTTTATATTTTTTTTTTTTGCATTAAGTCCTTGCCAAGATGGATCACCCTATGTAGTATTTACAAAGGAAGGGGATTCCTTATCCTAAAAGGGTGACTGTGACAAGGAAGAGGGAACTTGAATGAATATTTTGTGAGACATTCATGTCCTATGCTATCTAGGATCATAATTGTATTACATATATTATTTTTGAGAGAGAAAAAAGTCTGTTAAATTTGACCCATGGAAGTCTTATCAAGAAAACAAATGTCCATAAATATAAGTATTGGGCCTATTTTTATAATTTATCTTTTGTTATAGATATATATACTTTAGGTATGAAATTCAATTTATTATGAAGTGGATAATTGTAGCTTAAAATGTCTATGATATACATGTTTTTCCTTTGATGATTGCTACAGGAAATTGATGAGATGTGAGAGTCCTTGGAGGTGTCTTGCAGTAGTAAAAATTAATAATAGAACATTATTGTTCAAAATATCTAACAATGAGATAAAGTGGCAATGAAGTGAATAAAATTGAAGGCACTCATGAAAGATGAGGACATGAAACCTTGTTGAAAAGTAAATAACATCAAGAATGGCGTTACTCTATGGGGAGAGAATGGAATATCCTAGTATTGAACCTTTGAACTTAATATTTTTTATATTTTAATTATCATCTTCATTATGATGTTTTGTTATACAAGGTGAGGTAAACTAGTATTTAGCAAGGAATGGGATTCCTTATCCTGGAAGGGTGAGTGTGACAAGGAATAGGGAAATTGAATGAATATTTTGTGAGACATTCATGTCCTATTCTATCTAGGATAACAATTTCATTACATATATTATTTTTGTAAGAGAAAAAAGTGATTTAGATTTGACCCATGGAAGTCTTATGGAGAAAAGGAATGTCCATAAATATAAGTATTGGGACTATTTTTACAATTTATATTGTGTTATGGATATATATACTTTAGGTATGAAATTCAATGTTAAGTTCCAAAGACCTGAATATATTTGAAGATAAATCTTAAAATAAACCCACAATATCAACAAATAAAACTGAAACCATTCACCAGAATACCGAACAAAAGAAATAGTCAAAACCCTTGGGGTAGGGTAACACCATATATTAATATTTAAGAAATGATAACACTCCTCAAGAAATGATTGATACATTCACAATATTCTTCACTATATTTTATTACATTGCTTACACTTCTTTATATACCTCTATCTATCTCCTAGGAACCTTCTGGAGAGCCTTCTCACATTTATTACATCTAACTACCATAGTGGTTGTTTATTAATATAGTGGACCTAGTCCACTTTACATTGAATGAAAACATTCTCATATATTAAATAAATTCCACTAATAATAAATAACCACATTCCCATTGGGTACCACCCTAGGTACCCCATATTACCTCCCTAGGTATACTACATTTCATCCCCTTCACATGTTTCATCCTGGAAACATGATAAGAAACCATACAATATGATTGGCTATGTAATGTAGCCAATTGGTACCAAGTACAACCATCCATCCATCCCAATGGAAGTCGAACATGATGTCCATCTGTTGTCTTTCCACCCTGATCTTGATCTGCATTATGTTGGTGTTGTCATGTGATTAGTTCTCTTGCCTGATGTCTTCCTGTAGTGTAAACTACAGAGTAGAACTATAATACTATAGAACAAGAAGTATTGACCATGGTGTATGCATTGTAGAAGTTCAAACATTACATGTTAGGTTCACACTTTAATATGTATACAAATTATTATGCACTTAGATACTTGGTCAATAAGACAATGTTGGGGGAAATATGCATATGGTTGCTACTATTCCAGAAATATTAATTTGAATTAATTATGAATATAGGAAAGCTGAGCTCGAGGCCTGATCATTTGTCATGTTTACCATTAGGGGAGGATTCAGGCTATTTAGATGACAATTTACAAGACACACACTTATTTGCAATACATATGGTGGATGAATATTTTGCAGGTATAATAATTTTTTTGAGTACATGAGTATCCCCACCTGAGTTTATAGTTGTGAAAAGGAATCAATTAGTAGTGAAAACAATAGACTATCAGTTGCTAGCGAGAAATTTTTACAAGTTAGGTGTAGATGGTATTTTTTGATAATGTGTATTAAAGCATGAAAGATATATGATATTGTTAGTGATGCATGAAGGGGTTGCAGGTGGTCACTTTGTAGGGATGGAAACAACTCAGAAGATTTCAAGATTCTATGGTGGCCTACCTTTCACAAGGATACTAAGGAATTATGTTAGACTTGTGATGTTTGTGAGAGACTTGGGAAGCCTTCCAAGAGATATGAGATGTCGTTAGTAACACAACTAACAATACAAGACTTTGATAAATGGGAAGTTGACTTTGTCTTGATGATAAATCCACCAATGAAGAGGTCAGGATATAGATTCATCATTACTGTGAAAAATTACCTAACCATATAGGTTGAGGAAAAGTCAGCCAAAGATTGTAACACAAAGACAACTGCAAAATTTTTGTTTGAAAATGTGGTTACAAGGTTTGGATGCCCAATAATACTTATGAATTATTAGGGGACTCATTTTCAGAATAGAGCGATTGTATCTTTGACAGAGGAGTTTCATATTAACCAACAAAAAATCACATTGTATCACCCTCAGGAAAATGAAACAGTAGAATCATTCAATAAGATCCTAAAAAACAAATTGACGAAGGTATGCAATGTAATCCGAGATGAATGGGATCTAAGGATTCCAAAAGTGTTATGGTCATATAGGATTAAAATTAAGAATTTGACAGTATAGACCCCATTCATACTAGTGTATGTTTGAGAATATATTATTCTTATGGAATTCAAAGTACCAAGCTTGTGCATTACTGGATTGATAGAAGTTACATATTTTAGTTAAGTGGATAAGAGACTGTATGATCTAGTAGAAATAGAAGAATATTTTTTTGTCATAGGTTTCCATCAGCATGTGAAAAAGGTGTGTGAGCAAGCATGGCCTGACAGGTACATTAAACATAAGAAATTTCATACAAGAAACTTAGTTTTACTCTATGATAACAAGTTTTTACAACACCCAGGGACAATCTAGATGCACTGGTTGGGCCCATATATGATAATTTTGTGACAGACGAAGGTGTTGTACAATTGGAGAAACTGAATGGAGAAGTTGTGGAATGAAAAGTGAATGGTAGTTGGATAAAACTATATAGGGACAACCAAGATTCCACACACTAGTATGAATCACGTAGGATGTGTACCAAAGTACTCATATTATAGTGTATTATAGAAAGAAAAAGAGAAAAAGTGAAAAAGAGAGAAGGAATACAAGAAGAGAATATGATTTTTTAAGGCTAATGAAGCAATGTTCAAAGAAGTAAGAAAAGACAAACAAAAAAATGTAAGAGATAAGAAAGAGGAAGGTGAACTGAACATAAAAGATAAAGAAAGTATGAAGAAAGAAGGTAAGGTTGGAGATCCCCGCAGAAGATGGTTGAAGGCAATAAAGATAAAACTTTGTGGGAAAATCATTAAACAACGATCATGATGACAAAGTAATGGATATGTGTACTCATAAATATAAAGTGGCGATGAGTTCGTGATAGACTAGAAAGATATAGACCATGATCCATAGAATAATATGAATTCATTGTAGAGTATGGAAAGAATTGAATTTTAGTACAGTTGGATTGGACAGTAGGTTTGGGTGTGAAGAGGAAGATAACAGTTTGTAGAAAGAGATAAAATAATTTGAAGGGTCGATGTAAAGAAGTTATTTTCATTTGAGTTTTCATAGAGAGAAACAAGAGAAGAGAGCCAAGTGAAAACAAACAGAGATGAAGAAGTCAGTTTCCAAGAGGAGTGTTTTGCAGAGAGATATGGCACCACCCAAAGAAGTAGAGGCATCAATATTAGGTATGAACAAAAAAACACACTAAACCACCGATAATACTAGTAAATGAAGATACCCCAAGGGCATCCATGTTAGATTCGAGTTCGTTAAATTTTATGAAGGATTGCATACTACCTATAAATCTGACAACAAAGTCGGTCATGTTACACAAGGAAGTGAAGTATGAGCTTCTGGAGCCAAAAATTCCACTAGATGTAATAGTTGAAGGAGATATGTTAGGCACAATACCAAGTTTGAAGTTTAAATATCAGGACCTATAAGATGAGAATAATTTATTGGAGTTAGCACCGACGAAAGACTTGAAGACATTCATTTTCCTAGAGAGATTGTTTAATAGGTTTGAGCCAAAGCCTTGGGAAAAAGGGTTGGAAAAAGAATGGATTTTGAACTTGTTAGAAATCCTGTACTTTTGTAGGAGGACTGAGATAAACTCCTACATCAAGATATTGTTAAGTTGTTTCCATGGAGGGTTTATGTGGTTGGATAAGCTGGTGTTGATTGAAATAGAGTTAATTGCATGGATAAAAAAATTACCTACAGAAGGTGAGGAACCATTACCACTTTTTATAGATAATTGGAATGAGAAATATTTGTCAAAGAGGATGAAAGAGAAGTTTTATATGTTTAGAGGAGCATCGAGGCTCGATATACTGAGTATCAATGGAAATTTCATCAGGTTTGTGATGCAATTATGGGTGTGAAAAATTATGAGGAAGTGTTGCAAGGATCAAGTACCATCATGTGCGATAGCATCGACGAAGAAATGATTAGAAGGAATATAGATGAACTGGGCATCCTTCTTAGTCAACCAACTCTTAGTAGAGTGCAAGGAAGCTCAAGACAAGGGAACAAAATTCCATTACGCATGGTTGTTAATACTGATAGTAGTAGTGTATTGAAGGAAAACAAAAGAATCAGAGTTTCTGTCAGCAACAAACAAACTATTTTTAACAGTGAGATGTGCTAACTTGTGGCATTCTACGCAAAAGGAGGGACAAATGGATAATATTATTACTTTTTACATCTATAAGGAGGTAATTCAGGAAAGCATCTAGAGAAAACCACACATATATTTGTAGGTGGTAGAAGCATCCAAGGAAATTGCACAATTTAAGGAAGGGTTCCATCATATGTACATTCAGGTGAAGAAGGACCCAACTCAGGAATGGATTCCCACAATATACAAGGTGAATAAAGAATAAATGGGAAATATTGGTGCAGCACCCCACCCCCTTTCTCTCCTCCTTTGGGGCTACATTGACCTCTCGGTCTAGGATCGTTCTCAACACCTGAGTCAGATTGACTCTTTGGCTCCATGTTGGAACTCGAGAAACTCTACCATAGGTCTTTCTTCCTCCGAAGTGAGAGTCCTCTTAACCCTTTGAAGAAAGTTGATGATGAAACTTAATGTGCTAGGCCCTTTTTATCACTTGTCCTTGGGTTGTGTCTCAGGGCTCAATCAAACAAAGAGTTCCGACTTCGGGCTTCAACTCTTTCCACGAAAGCAAACTATTGCATTCTCGAACTCCGAATCTGAGAACTCAAACATGTGAGGATCAACGATCCTCGTTCCTCCTTCCAATCGACGGTTGCAATATCTTCAGACTCCATCCTTTAGGAGTCTCTTGATATCCTCCTTCGATATCTCCCGTAGTGCTATTCCACGCATACCCTCCAAATCCAAAGGTATGGATTTAAACCGCTCTTCGTGACTTCACAAAGATATTTGTTTACTCTTGGAAAACCTTTCGGAGCTCCAAATCCCGGATATCCTAATATTTTTCCACCTGTATCTTCCTGATGATGGACGATTCCAATGTCTTTGGGACTTCAAAAATTACTCCACCTTCTTTCACACTTAGTGCAATTTTCTTCTTGAGGATTTAGACTATCCTCGAGCTTCCTCTGCACTCCTTGCAGAATCCTATGCACTCTTCTGTGTATTTTCTCGGCTTGAAACCCTTTATGGTTCTCAGTTCCTCTGCTTCCTTCAGTGCACACTCTCATGCCCTCCTAGAAACTTAATGCCCTTCCTTCTGAGCTTGTAATATGAACTTACAGTCTCCTTGGTGCACTCCTTGTGCTCAGCTAATCCTTTCGATGAATTCTCCCTTAGCCTTCTTGGAAGTCTTAAGGAATATCCTTTCCTTTGTTGATGCACTCTTTCAAAAAATTCCTTCCTCAGAGTGTTATGTAACTATGGGGTTCTCTTAAGAATTCCAACACTTCAGTATGTGTTTCTCAAGTACGCTCTCATACTTTCTCTGTGCCGTCCTGGCAGAGTATTATAGAGTGTTTGGTAACTCTGTGTTGTGTTTCCTCCTACACAGTATTTCTTTCCAAGGTACCCAACCACCTTGAAATTTCCTCCCAAGACTGTGAATTACCCTGGTATGCCCTCCTGACAGCTTCTCTTTTGACTCCAGTGAGTTCAGATACACACTCCTTGCGTCGGCTCACAAAGTCTCAACTCTCTGTCACACACTCCTTGCACTTATCCTTGAGAAAAAAACTTAATATAACACACTCATAGATTTAAATTTATACCTCTATCCCTATAGATGGTTTATAACATACATCTACAGCTCAAATGCATATGAATGGCATTCATAACAAAAAATCCATTACATAGAAATTGGTAAACAAGAAAAAATGTTTCTTTTTATTAATGGTGGAATGTCCATTACAACATATGAGTCCAGAATATCACTAAGTCCTGAATCTCAACTCTCCTATGCATCTATATCCTACATCTGATTCCTTCTACCTCTTAGCTATGCCTATCTTGACATACTCTCATGGAAACAATACAATAATTTTTTTTATACAAGAGGGGCTCAACGAGCTTCCCTCCAAGATAAGATAGAGGTGCCTAATAAACTTTCAAACGACTATCTAATGGGTAGAATAAAATGATGGAAATCTGATCTGAATCGAATACATATCCCTCCTACCATCAACCACTTAATAACGACCTTATCTCCAGCTTGTGAGAAGGCACAATTTGGATATTCCAACCTGTCATCATTAATTTTCTTGATCATGCCTTAGATCATCGAAGACAAAATGAGAGGGTAGTGCATATCCCTTCTTTAAATGCACACCACTCATTCTAATCAGTTGGCATGTGCTAAGGTGGAGCAATGCTCCTGCATCATACTCCATGACTACAAAATTTTATGAGCTCTTGCTCATGTGATTCCCAACACTATTGAAATCCTCATGGATCCCAAACTTTCTCCTAGATATGGCTTCCTCATCCTCTCTGATTCTTCTCCTACTGCATATTCCCCACTACTTGTGTAGGCTCCTTTCTGTCCATCTTATCCTTGCGGATCACTTCTTCTATTAACCTCAACACCATCCTTCGTATCTCCTCTATGATTTATTCCATCTACTTCACCAATTGGTTCGGCTTGTGCAGTCTTCTCAGCTACAAATATTCATGCCACTCCATGGGTATATCATCCTGATCTCCCATGATGGTTTCATCCCTTGTGAAACTGACTGGCCACTCTACTGCAGACTCCAATTCTGCAGTCTTTCCACATAACCGCTATTTAGCTACTTCTTCTAATAGAGTATGTCCTGTCAGTTCTTCAACTAGTTATGTTCTATCTCTCTCTAGTTGCAACTCATGTTGGTATGTCTCCTCTGGAATGGCTATCTCATGGCAGCCACCTTCTGGTTCTGGAATCCCCAGCAATTCCTCCAGTGCCTTTAACTCCAGATCCCACTGAGTGAGTAACTCAACTACGTGCTCCTCTTCTATTGGTATAGAATTCAGTATTTGTTCCTTCTCCTCCATCACAGTCTCAACTTGTTGTCCTTCTGTTGCATTTGCAACATCTGTGCTAGCCTCTCCTTGGCTACTTGACATGAATATCTTGACTCCTCCAATGACTAGAGCACACCTTTGATCCTTCTCCTCTATGATGAAATTTTCCATCTTGTCATAATCTTCATTCACATGGCTTGCATCTCTCCATGAATATTCATATGGATGAGACCTTTCTTCCACCTCTCCATCTGTCAACACCCCCTACTGACGTGAATTCTCAGTTGAGCTCATCTCTTCTCCCTTGCTCACTTGGAAAAGTGGGATGTCTCCTCTTCCCTCGTGTACGTTTACGAGATCAATTGATCCCTCTGCATTGCCCACCTGGCAACCTACGATACCTCTGTCAGATCTCTTTCCCTTGTCACTAAGGTTTTCAGCATATCTCAACCACCTCCTTAACATATGTTGTTGCCTTCGGGCCAACAACATTCGAACATGCCACTTAGTTGTTCCTTTCAAAGGCCACTCGTACCTCCAACACACCTTTTCTTCCTGCTACATATTGAATTTTAGTGTCTCCACCCTCTCTCAGATTTCATTGAGCTCCTTGTCTATCTCTGATTTTCTTTTCTTCAGGCAGACTTCTTCTCGATTGCGCTCCTGACTTCCAATGACCATATTTCTTCACCTGCAACCATCCTGGTTGTTTATCATCTATTCCACACCTTGCAATAGTCTTCACAGAGTATCACACTCTATCTCCTTTCCCTCGTCTGAGAGAAAAATATGCTCTCATACCACACTGGCAAAGCACCCCACCCCCTTTCGACTCCCAGCTAGACCACAACAAACTCTACCACAGGTCCTTCTTCCTCCCAAGTCCAGGTCCTCTTAACCCTTCGAAGAAAGATGGAGATGACACATAACATGATAGGCCCTTTATATTACTTGTCCTCAGGGTGTGTCTCGGGGCTCAATCACACAAAGCGCTTCGGCTTCAGGCTTCGGCTCTTTCCATGACAACCAACTATTGTATTCCCAAACTCTGAATTGGCGAACTCAAACGTGCGAGGATCAATGGTCCTCGTTCCTCCTTCTGATCAATGGTTGTGATCTCTTCAGACTCTATCCCTTGGGTGTCTCTCGATATCCTCCTTCGATATCTCTTAGAGTGTTATTCCTCCGAAATGCATGGATCACTTCCATGCGTCCCCTCCCGATGCAATGGTATGGATTTAAACTACTCTTTGCAACTTCACGAAGATATTTGTTTACTCTTGGAAAACTTCCCAGGATTCCAACTCCTGAATCTCCTGATCTTCTGCCACCTGTCTCCTCCCGATGATGGACAATTTCATGGTATTTAGGACTTTGGTGAGTCCTTGACCTTCTTTCACACATAGTGCAGTTTATTTCTCAAGGCTTTAGACTGTCCTCGAGCTTCTTCTTCACTCCTTATAGAATCCCGTGCACTCTTCTGTGACTTTTCTCGGCTTGAAACCCTTCAAGGTTCTCATTTCCTCTATGCCCTTCAGTGTAATTTCTTGTACCCTCCTGGAAAATTAACGCCCTTCGTCCTAAGGTTGTAAGATGAACTTATAGTCTCCTTGGCACTCTCCTTGTGCTCAACTAAGTCATTCGACGACGTATCCCTTATCCTTCCTGGAAGTCTTAAGGCATATCCTTTCCTTTGTCGATGCACTCTTGCAAAGCCTTCCTTCCTCAGAGTGTTCAGTAACCCTAGGCTTCTCTTAAGGATTCCAACACTTTAGTATGTGTTTCTCAAGTATGCTCTAGTACTTTGTCTATGCCCTCATAGCAGAGTATTACAGAGTGTTCAATAACTTTGTGTTGTGTTTCCTCCTACAAATTCTTTCTTTCCAAGGTACCCAACCACCTTGAAAATTCCTAGCGAGTCTATGAATTACGATGGTGTGCCCTCTTGGTAGGTTCTCTTTTGATTATAGTGAGTTCAGATATGCACTCCTTGTGTCGTCTCACATAGTATCAACTCTCTGTCACATACTCCTTGCACTTAGCGTTGGGAACCAGACTTAATATAACACACTCAAATATAAAAATTTATACCTCTATCCCCATAGACAATTTCTAACATACATTTACAACTCAAATGTATACGAATGACAATCATAACAAAACATCCATTGCACAAAAATTGGAAAACAGGAAAAACTATTCCTTTCTATTAATGGTGGAATGTCCATTACAACATATCAGCCTGGACTACAACTAAGTCTCGTCTCTCAAATCTCCTATTCATCTATATCCTACATCTGATGCTTTCTACCTATTAGTTATGCCTGTCTTGCCATACTCTCCTGGCAACAACACAAGATTTTTTTTTATACAAGAGGGGATCGATGAGCTTCCGTCCAAGATAAGATAGAGGTTTCTAATAACCTTTCAAACACCTATCTAATGGGCATATTTCAATCATGGAAATCTGATCCAAATTGGATACAGATCCCTCCTACCGTCAACTACTTAATGGCCACCATATCTCCAACCTGTGCGAAGGCACAATTTGGATCTTCCAACCTGTCAGCATTAATTTATTTGATCACGCCATACATTCTTGAAGGAAAAATGAGAGGGCAATGCCTCTCCCTTATTTTAATTCACACCACTCGTGCTAATCAACTGGCACGTGTTGAGGTGGACTGATGCTCCTGCATCAAATATCATGGAAGATTGGGACATTGAGTTGAAGATCCCACCGTTTGAGACAACGTCACCAGAGACACAAAACCCAGACATAGAAGAAATAGAATATGATGAAGAATAACAAGGATGGGGAGAACAAAAAAACAATGCATGCAACACACAGATGAAAATATCATGCCTAGGAGAGAAGAGGAAAGACACAGAAAGGGGAAAAATCATCCAACAGTGCAAGAAGAGGAAATTTGTGAGGGAAACAACCATTCAAAAACTAACAAATGATGACTTAGAAAACATCATAGATCAAGTGAATGAGGTTACTGATGAATCATTTGAGTGAGTAGAATAGAAGAAAAAATAAATGAACTCATATGTGTAATCCCATATTATTGCACTACGACATATTTTGAAAACAACTAGGATCATGCCAGTTAGAAAAATTAAACAAGAGTAGATGGTGAGTATGAAAAATATGAGAGAGGCTCAATCAATGACATCCCACCCATATGAAGCATCAAGAGAGAATTGGGTGATGAATATGACAATAGGATATTTAGAGTTCGCTATAACAGAGTTATAGGATCATGCAAAGACACTTAGTCATATCAACTTGGTGTTTTATTAGTTTCCCTTAGAAGTATTACATAGTTTCTAGATGAGTGTCACACATTAAATTCAAGTGCATGCAGTGCAAACATCAATGGATTTGACTAAGGCAGTTGCAAATAAGGATGTGCTACAGGAAGAACGTCATAAACTTATGAAGGAGAGGGATGAGGCTACATAGAGGACAAAGATACTAAAATAAGTGGTACCCATAAGAGTTTATAAATAAAGATGCCCCTTCAAAAGAACAATTCAATTGGTGAAGCCATTCAGGGCTTCCACATGAAGATTAATGATTTGGAAGCACAACAAACCCCAAGTACGTTGCCAAAAGAAAGAAGGAAGAGAGAGAAGACAATTGTGATGATAGTTGAAAGAATCAAGAGAGTAGATGAAGAGTGCACAAATCTTTATGAATAAATCACACAAGTATGGACTGCACTACTAGAGGATGCAAAATTAAAAGCATTAGATAAGAAGTTTCATAATGCGGAAGAGAAGGCACAAAAGATTAAAGAAACGTTGAAAAATCTACCAACATAGGAAAATATGATTTCCTCTATGGAGAACACGCACATAAACCAAGATATCAATCAAATAAGAGATGAGTAGTAGACACTCGCAGAAAATTTAGAGCCATTGAAAGAAGAAGCATTCGAGGTAATAGAATAAATCACAACAATACAAGGAAAGTTGAAGCAAGTAGCAAAAGAGAGTGAAGAGAAGTTGCATACTCTTATCACCATGCGAGATGTAGAAGAGATATTGGTGCATGAAGTAGAAGGAAGGGAAAATATCATAACTTGCAAGGAGATTATTAAGAAGTTCACAACAACATTCAAGGAAGCGAAGCAACAGAAATGATGTGGCTCAGGACGAGCCACATGTGAGTATTGTGGGATTGTTGGAGCAAGACATTTTCGGTAAGTTTTGGAAAATTTGTAGGAGAAATCATTTGACAAGTCATCCAGGAGCAGTGCATGCAAAAGAAAGAAAAGTGGTTCGTCATTGCAGAAAAGTTGAACATTAGTTAGGATTTTAGGAACATTTTTTCCACATTGTAACAGGCTAAGCCCTAATGTATATCTAGAAATATGTAATGATTTTTTAGGTAGAATTAATTGGTGAGTCATTGATGCAACATGAATGAGTTAGTGTTGAGGTTTTCAATGAGTAATCAAAAACTAGTTTGTTCTCAGGTAAGAAAGTATGAAGTAATAGTGAAACAAAATGAACTAAGTGTTCAAAATAGGAGCGAACGACTAGGGAATTTTGGGTGGAAATGATGTATATTATGTGAGCACAATGCACACCTATTGTAAGAACTGAATATAAATGAATAACATAAGAATACATTCATTGTGGATGTATCCCAATTGGGGTGAACCATGCTAAATTCATGTGCTCCGTTGTGTTTGATGTCATGATGTGTTCATTTAATCTATTTGTTGAGATGCATTCATTTAATCTATTTGTTGCGAACATGTAATAGATGATTAGTGGTTAATACGAATATGTATCTGATGGTTTCGTGCACATCTTGAATGATTAAGTAAGATGAATATCGCATGCATTATTATGTTGTTATGATTTCATGCATAGGGTATATTGCATATTGAATGAATGTTAAGTCGGGATGACCTTTAGAACGGTCTCCATTCCCTTCATTACTTTGGAAAATTGGTTCATGTAGTCCCCATAAGTACCTCAGGTGATACTTCACCTAATTGTGGGTGATGTTGAAAGGGTTGATATATTTAGGGTTTTGTTGGTGAATTAATGTTGAACCTCGGGTATACACACTACGCACCAAAAATGAAATTTCATATGACAACCAACCTTTTGAGAAAAAATAATAAAAAGGAAAGAGATTGTCAAGAGGTTGGTGAAAGGATGATGTGAATTCTTGTGGAGCATCAACTAATCAGGAAACATTAGGAATGTTTTTCATAATCATTTGGGTATGAAATTGGTCATGCAAATGTTACATGAGTGTTGAAAGGGAATTTGGTAAGAATCCCTTTAGTCATAATTGATATATCCATTTGTTTTTATGGGGAGCATGTGAATTTATGCTTGGACAGAAGTATGGAAAAATAATGAAACTTTAGGTAAGTAAATATTTAAATATTGTTAGAATTCTTTTGATTTGTGCATATGATAATATAGTTAGGGGGATAATAAAGAAAGTGAATGAATATTTATGCTGATGTTATGAGTTTGTATATAATGTCAAATTAAATTCCATGTGAGATAGCCATGTTTGAGTACATAATTCATTTAGTTTGTAAAAGGTTACAGTATTACAAAAGTACCTAATGCTCTCCCTACTTATAATTAGTATACCTTTCTTCCAACACTATAGATAACATAAGGAGTATATTCCTAGTGTTTTGTTTGGGTTGAAAATGAAGGTGTCCATATGGTAGAAAAAGTATTGGGCAGGTGGTCGTATGATTTTTCAAGGTGTTCATTGAGTCATTCAACATGTCTTGGTAACACACATTAGATTGAAAAATGGTATTTTTTATTTAATACAAAGATGCATTTAGTGAATGTGCATAAATAAACTATGTGAGCATACAAAGGATGATCCTTTATTTATGAATATTGCCACATGATTGATACATTGAATGAATCCATGCTTGTATGAAAATGCATTTGTATAATTGAATTCCATGGAATGGTTTTTGAGAGACTATGGATTAGTGAAAAGAAAGACCTTCCAATACTCCTAAGGGGATGTTAAGAAATCAAAAGAGTAGTATGAACTAGTAAGCGTAAATATAGTTTTAATTACCCCATAAGAAAAAATAAAACTAAATAATAATGAATTGTAAAATATGAATAAGGAGAGACTTCGATATTGTTATGATGAGCGTTGACATATTTGTTTTCTTTCAAAAATATTTGATCGCATTATGTGATTTTTATTATGTTAGTAATGCATATTTAGAGATTGATATTTTCATTATATTTAATATAATTGACAACTAAAAGTGATTGAATTATCACTATGTTATAATTCTAAGATCATTGTATGGGTTATTGTAAATATTGCAAAGAAATGATTATATGTGTGGATATTCATAGTTTGTTTGGTTGATTGAAAATCTATATTGTGGGTAGAATTATCTTTGATATGGAAATAAGTGTAAGTCTATATTTAATATTGGATGCTACCACATGCAAAGGCCAATGCATTATATGAAGGATATGGTAATTCTGAAATATGGTTTATGTAATACATAAATTTAAAATTTTGATTTAAATTTTGATAATAATATTTTATATTAATTGTATGTGTATAATATAGGTCACATTATCTCTAGTAAGATTAAATGATCGATACTATAAAATAGAAATCATAGGAAGAATGTTATTTTGATGACATTGGAACCTTGAGACATGCCTTGACCTCGATGAGCAATGTTATATATGAGCTTGTTAGTGGGATTCCCTTGTAGTAGGAATTTGTAATTTTATACTCTTCTCGTGCATTAAATCCTTGCCAAGATGGATCACCCTATGTAGTATTTAGAAAGGAAGGGGATTCCTTATCCTGAAAGGGTGAGTGTGACAAGGAAGAGGGAACTTGAATGAATATTTTGTGAGGCATTCGTGTCCTATGCTATCTAGGATCACAATTGTAATACATATATTATTTGTGAGAGAGAAAAAAGTGAGTTAAATTTGACCCATGGAAGTCTTATGGAGCAAATAAATGTCTATAAATATAAGTATTGGGCCTATTTTTCTAATTTATCTTTTTTTATGGATATATATACTTTAGGTATGAAATTCAATTTGTTATGAAGTGGATAATTGTAGCTTAAAATGTCTATGATATACATGTTTTTCCTTTTATGATTGCTACATGAAAGTGATGAGATGTGAGAGTCCTTGGAGGTGTTTTGCAGTAGTAAAAATTAATGATAGAACATTCTTGTTAAAAATTTCTAACAATGAGATAAAGCTGCAATGAAGTGAATAAAATTGTAGGGACTCATGAAAGATGAGGACATAAAACCTTGTTGAAAAGTAAATAACATCAATAATGACATTATTCTATGGGGAGAGAATGTAATATCCCAGTATTGACCCTTTGAACATAATATTTTTCATATTTTAATTATCATCTTCATTATGATGTTTTGTTATACAAAGTGAGGTAAACTAGTATTTAGCAAGGAAGGGGATTCCTTATCCTAGAAGGGTGAGTGTGAAAAGGAATAAGGAAATTAAATGAATATTTTTTGAAACATTCGTGTCCTATGCTATCTAGGATCACAGTTGGATTACATATATTATTTGTGTGAAAGAAAAAAGTAATTTAAATCTGACCCATGGAAGTCTTTTGGAGCAAAGAAATGTCCATAAATATATGTATTGGGCCTATTTTTATAATTTATCTCATGTTATGGATATATATACTTTAGGTATGAAATTCAATGTTAAGTTTCAAATACCTAAATAGATCTCAAGATAAATCTTAAAATAAACCCACAATATCAATAAGAAAAACTCAAACCATTCACCAAAATACTGAACACAAGAAATAGTCAAAACCATTGAGGTAGGGTAACACCATATATTAATCTTTAAGCAATGATAACACTCCTTAGGAAATTATTGATACATTCACAATATTCTTCACTATATTTTATTACATTGCTTACACTTCTTTATATAGCTCTATCTACCTCCTAGGAACCTTCTAGAGAGCCTTCTCATATTTATTACATCTAACTACCATAGTGGGTATTTATTAATATAGTGGACCTAGTCCACCTTACATTGAATGAAAACATTCGCATATATTAAATAACTTCCACTAATAATACATAATCACATTCCCATTGAGTACCTCTCTAGGTACCCAATATTACCACCCGAGGTATACTAAATTCCATCTCCTTCACATGTCTCATCCTGGAAACATGATAAGAAACCATACAATATGATCGACTAAGGCCAATTGGTACCAAGTACAGCCATCCATCCATCCCAATGGAAGTCGAACATGATGTCCATCGGCTGTCTTGCCACCTTGATCTTGATCTGCATTATGTTAGTTTTGTCATGTGATTAGTTCTCTAGCCTGATGTCTTCCTGTAGTGCTATTAGGCCTCCATGCACCTCTTAATCGATTTCCTTTTTGGTTTCCTGCTGGTGCATAAATGTGTTGATGCACATACCCTTGCCTTGATGATTGGTGTTTCTCTATATGATGTGGATGGCGATATACAATAATTGTAGGAATCTGTTCTTTTTTCTTCAAATATGCAACACTTTGTGCCTTTGATTCAATGACCTACTTATCTTCTTTATTATCACATTACTGTAGTTTTTCTTCATCTCCTTCTGTATACTCTTCCTCTGATTAAACCTCAGACTCGACAATAACTTCTTTGCTAGCCTCCATGGGCCCATATTTCTTACTAAGAGACACATCCTACAATGTGATTTATCTTTTCTTGTACCAGAACTTCAAAAACTTCTTTTGCACATTAATATTTGTAACACCGATCTAGGATGTTTAAACAATTAATCTTTCATTTTATACATATATAATAACAACTTTTATTTAACATAATTTCATTTCATTTACACAATTCTTCTACATGTGCTCAATGATATATCTAAATAGCATGATGAAATTAGTAATAGGTTAACTCTAAGATTTGCAACTTAAAACAAAAATATATACAAAATGTCAACAACAAATACCACTGAAAAATGCCTCTTCCTTAGTTTGTTGAAGCTCATCAATTGCAATGTAGTCCTAGGCACTTCCCAAGCATTCTTTTCCCACTTTCCCAGAGTGAAACAAAGGAATCCTTCCTGCCAACTAGGATCCTAGCCAGCTTCCTAGCTCCAAGAAACCTTTCGGTTTATTGGCCCTCTGTGCTCGTGACTCCAAGAACAGTAAAGCACAAATGCTCAAACAAAACCATCACAAGAATTATATCTCCCAAGAATTTCACAACCTCTCATCATTCTCAAACCTCTCCGTCGTCCCCTTCATCACCACCTTTCCCTATTTATCAAGTTTCCATACACCCTTCCCAAAGTCTCCTCAACCACCCTCATTATTATCCATCAACTCCTTTATCTAGATTTTTGGGAAAAGATTAAAATAAAACTAAATATAAATGACTTGCATTAAACAACAATAAATAAAATAAAAAGTCTTTCTAGCTAATAAATGTAATTTAACAATTTTCCCCAAAATGTACATAACACTCCACCATGATCATTTAATTCACCACACCCACCATCTATCAAAGTCAAGAAAGTATTTAATGCTTCTAGATATTTGTATGAAATATAATTTACATATTCAATAAACATTCAATTAAATAGATAATAATTTACTTTAACAATTAATACATTAATTACTTATACTAGTATGCATGGGTAGGGTATGTGTGCGTAACTAGCGGACACATATGTCATGCATGTACTAATGATAAACAATCATTGCTTCTAGTGCATATTTCCTATATGATCACCAATTCATGTAGGACAATAGGTCAAGTAATGCATCATTTAATAATCTTAACGAACTAAATTACACCAATTCATCAATAACTCATTGTTACACTTAAAATATCACTAGGAAATAAAAGAGGGTTTTAAACATGGTAGGAACCAAGTAAGTAAACAATAGTGGCATCTCTAATCACCAATCACTATTCTCAACTAACATCGAAGCATCCTTCCTTCCTAACCTACTTCCATCTTTCATCCTATCCTTTCCTCTATTGGACTAACCTGGAGCGTCAACTATATTTACCTCACTCCATATAGAACTCATAAGCAGAAGTGTTATACATCTCAACCAAGCTTCCCCAACAGACAACAAGAAGTCATCATCACACGTCTAGGGGAGCGTGACTTCACACAGCCCTCCCACGACTCTAGGTTTCGGAGGATAAACGGTGGGAAATACCTCCACCCCTCCTCATAGAACTAGGGTCAACACCCTATATCGAGCCATACTGTGCAAC
>ML790836.1:186786-204372 GCA_009831015.1 Picea engelmannii
CATCATGCATTGCATCTATTATACATTCACAACATAACTTGAATTGGTATACATGTACCGAGCTTGCCCATTTTAATTTTCATGTTCAAATAATCAAATAACTATCTTTGTCATGAGCATATATCATGTAACATACAAATAGGTCTAGAGGTACACATCTCAATGTCTAACCAATTCTAACTGACTTCAAACAAATGCTAAACTTTGAATTATTAAGATTAGTAAACAACAATGTTCTAACTACCTAAGGTCAAAATATGGGGCATTACATACACCCACCCTTCAAGAAACTTCGTCCCGAAGTTATGATCATTCACAATATGAGGAGAATTTATGACACAACTTCTATTTATCTTTCGTGATAGAAAACCTTGCATTATATTGGTCTCATTGGACAATGACTTGATTAAAACATGTCGAGGCTATTAATATATTGATTGCAACTACACCTATTTAGTAGGCACCTTACTATGTCTTGACTCTATTTTATTACCATTGGTAATTAAATTAATGAAACGACATGCTTCTCTTACAAATTTATTCTTCCTAAGTTGTATATTAAAGTATAGTCTTCTAGTTTGATAGCCAATTAGAATCTTATCTCATTATTGGTTCTTTAGTTAAGTGAATCTTATATTGATTTCATTTATAATTTAAGCCAAGCATATAATTCCACCTAGAATATCTTAAAAATTATAACCAATTATCACTGACTTTACTATCACTCTAACTTGAGTGATACAGTACATATGCCATCATAAAATTTCGCATGCTTAGGAACATTGACTAATATACTACTAAATGATTTTCATGTGATGTCATCACTTCACTGTTTGTATGTCCATTGTCCTAAATATCTCTCTTTTCTTAAGTTGTATAGATTATATCTCAAACAAGTTAAATGTGGACTATGGGAGACTCTTCATCATAGTCAGGGAAAATCATGATTTCTATCCAGAATTTGCTATGACAAACGTCCATATATCTAAAGAGCACCATGTTGACATGTGGTCTAGTGAACATTTCCAGATCAAGAGTAGGTTCACTATAAGTATCTATTCCAAAATCAAGGGACACGAAGCATTCTCTCCAAAGAACATCAAGCCCCTTTCATGGGTGCTCTCTTCATATTCAATATTCAAGCATATTCAATAGCTTGGGAACATCTTTCACATGGGCTTCATCTTTAACTTGTGTTCTTCATCAACCAACATCTATTAAGGTACTTATCACTCCTCCTATTAATGTTATAGATCCTTCACAATATATACCTAAACTCTACTACTCTGGTAAAATTAAGTAAAAATCATCAATTAAACACAATTTGACTTAACATTACATTGGCGGATAGGAAGTAGTCAATATACCTAATCACACATTATGATATAAATAAACATATTATCATGATGTTTTGCTTATCATTCTAAACTCAAGTTATAGGTTCACATCATAGGCCCACTTACAGTATACCATATCACCACACTAACCTAGGTAATTGATTAAAGACAATCCATAATTGCTATTGTGGTAGACTTGGCACAACAGCCCCTCTAGGCTCAAGACTTTCCCACTCACACTTAAGTATAAAAGTAACCCAAGTGCATAAGATACATTCCTAAGCTATCAAAACTTTCAATAGCACACCACACCAATTTCTCCATTAACTAAGTAATATTTTATTAGCCAATGGTAAATTTCCACATGACCTTCCCTCTTCTGAGAATTAAGTACCACCAGAAAGGTCATAAAAGTCATCTATATATTCTCACACACAAGACACATAATACACAATAATTAAGAGTAGAACACATCATTAGTTGTTTCTGATAATCATAAATATTATGGAGACCTTAAAATTTGTTGACCTCCCTATGAATCCCACCACTTTTTCCTCACAAGTTGTCATTGTCTCTCTTGCAATGATGATACATCCTTACTCTTAAGAATGTTGAGACTGGTTAATTTATATGATTCTAACCAAGCCCTCACATCCACTTGCATAGTGTCCTTTACAATTTATACAATTTGTACGCATGCCTATGATTTCACTTGAAACTAGGTTCAGTCCTAGCCTCCCACTTACTCGTTAAGTGGAGGATTGATGCAGAAGCATCGCCAGCACATCAAGTGAGACAGCGTGGAGCGGAAGATAGATGGACAAGCCAACACACATTTTTGAATTGCTTTGGAATTGTTGCGCGATCTTAAATGACTCATTAAGAGATGGCGCACTTGTACATTGTAATGTACCTTGAGCAGATAGCTCTCATCCTTAGGTAGATAGTCGACATTTAATATAGTTAATGTTGGTAGATAGGAATTAATTTTAGATTTGATAGCTTTCGAGTCCAAGAGGGAAAATGGATATAGACACCCTCATTGTATGATTGTAACATTATTGAACAGAAGCAAGAAGAGAAGAGCAAGCAGAGAACTGTGTGAAAACACTCATGTACAAACATTTGAATTAATAGAAGAAATATTTGATTCAAATTCATGGTTTGTGTTGTTTCTCTATGTATTGATGTTATGCTCATGAATGATTGCTTCCTGTCATACATTTTATTTTATATGCTATGTATGTGATTTCATGTTTGAATCAAAGTCTGGAGAGAAGAAGGAATTAGTTTCAATTGTTTCTCTATTTTGAACCAGAGAATTCCTGCAAGGAGTGCGTTGACTGAAGGGTTCAATTAGAGATAACGTTTGTTCTCATTTCTTTGAAGGTTCAGTTAGGCACAGTGTCGTGAAAGGAGTGCGCAGGCCAAGCTAAGTCTTAGAGTTGCAATTTTGAGCAGAATATTGGAAGACTGCTGCTGCAAGAGTGCCCAGAGTCAAAAGACCTCAACACTTAAGCGTTGTTGAAGATTTTCCACAAGGATTGCATGCAAGATATTTCTTGAAGGACTTAAGAAGTCGAGAACAAGCTCAGGAGGAGTATAAATTTGAATTCATCTAAGGACAAGCGCAGGGGAAGCTATCATTGAAAGCTCGAGGAAAAGTGTCATGGGCTGGCGAGTAAGTGAAAGAGTCCCGTGGAGAGATACTTCTTCCTTATGCAGAATTAGCAAGGAAAGAATAGATGGTTAAAACCCTTTGAGGAGGTTTCGCGAAGTTCCGAGAGCTTATTGGATCTTGCGGAGGTGCAGGGAAGTTATCAGCGCAGGCGCAGGAGGATTTGAAGCTCAGGAGAAGTGTAACCATTGACCCGTGACGTAGGAGCCGTCAGATCTACACGTGGAATCATGTATCGGGGACTCGTAAGGTGAAGCTCTATAAGTTCTCAACGAGGACTACAATATCGCGAGATGCGATATCCCAATAAGTCACAGGATAGTGTGGGCCATAGGAGTTGGTGACGTGGATAGGTAACTCGAGTTATCGGGATCTCGCAGCGAAAGTTCCGAGCATTAGATATCAGGATTTGTGATCCAGCGAAGTTCGAAGTCTCGACGAGAGCGATCCTGCGAAGTCCAAAGTCCCGCGAAGTGCTTGATATTGCGAGTGGCGAAATCACGATAGAGCCGAGTATCCGACAAGGTGGGAGAAAGTCAGTGTTGACTGACCATCAGGTCTCGGGGATTCGAGAACTTAGTGATCAATCAAAAACTTGCGAAACCACGAGTTCTGATTTCCCGATAAGAGAACAAGGGGAAGTCATGCATAAGAAAATACTCCATGCCACCCAGGAGAGAGAGGTAGTCACCTAATCCAGAGGATAGGGAGGTACGAAGAAGAGGCAGGCCAGCAGGAAATCTAGAAATGGAGAGGCAGATGAGAGATCTCCGAGCAATACTCGAGGAGATGGAAACAAATCAAAGATGCACAGCCAGTGATGGATATCTAAGTGACTCCGAAGACGAAGTCAAGGTTGAACGCGAGGAGGAAGTTGCAGCCGAAGATGCATCAACTGAGCGATTGATTAAAGCCATTGCGAGGATGGGCGCAAGGGCGAAGATGGACATTCCAGTCTATGAGGGGAATCTGGATGAAGAAGAGCTACTGGATTGGATCTGATCTATTCACACCTACTTCGATTATGAGGATATCGAAGACGATAAGAAGGTCATCCATGTTGTCACGTGCTTGAAAGGACATGCAACATTGTGGTGGGACGAGCTACAAGATGATAGACACTGCAAAGGCAAGCAAAATATCAAGAGTTGGGATCGAATGATTGCAAATATGAAGGCAAAGTTCATCCCAAGGGATTATAAAATCACTTTGTTCAGTAGAATGTAGAACCTAAGACAAAAGATGATGACAGTGAAAGAATACACTGAGGAGTTCTATCGACTGAACATCAAAGCAGGTCATCGGGAGAGAGATGATGAGAAGGTCGCCAGATATCTGAATGGTCTGAGATACGACATTCAGGATGAATTGAGCATGGTAACCATCCGAACGGTGGAGGATGCTTATCAGATGGATCTGAAAGTTGAAGAGAAGCTGAGCCGTAAGCAAGGTCAACAAGGGCGAGGCAGAAGTCAGCCCAGAGGCAAAGCAATTGCCTAGGAGAAATTACAGAAGCCCAAGGAGGAATGGAAGAAACCTCAGGGTAAAATTGAAAGAGGTGGTACCTCACAGAGAGGGCCATACATTGAACATAGAGGGAAGCATACAGAGAAAAGCGGAGGATATGCTGACAAAAATACTTTTCCTCGTACTAGAGGTAGAGGAAGAGGCCGAGGTGGGGTTATTACATGCTTCACATATTGGAAGAATGGGAACAAGTCTTATGAGTGTCTAGAGAACAAGAAGGATATTGGAGAAGCTCACATCACTGAGGCGCAGAGGTGTGATGTTGAGACCAAAGACGCAGAAGGTGGAAGGTCACTAATGATGCGTAAAGTTCTTTTAACACCCGGAAAGGAGGTGGAGGACTCATCTCAAAGGACCAAACTTTTCAGAACGGCTTGCAAAACCAAATATAGGGTATGCAAGGTTACTATGGACAACGATAGCACAGATAATCTCATTTCAACTGAGATGGTGGAAAAACTGGAATTGGAGACGACTGATCACCCGAGTCCATACAAAGTTTCATGGATACAGAAGGGACATCAGGTAAGTGTCACTAAACAGTGTTTAGTTGAATTTAAAATTGGAGGGTATAATGATAAAGTACTTTGTGATGTTATTCCTATGGATGTATGTCATTTATTGTTGGGTAGACCATGGAAATATGATAGAAATGTGGTTCATGATGGGAGAATGAACACATATACCCTGGAGAAGGATGGGAGGACACACAGGTTGCTTCCGATAAAAGATAAGGAGGTGAAACCGAAAGTGAGCAACACAATACTTCTCATGAGTGGGAAGGAACTTCTTACAGAGATGGAGAAGAAAGAAGACCCACAATTATTTGTGGTCAGAAAGACAAGAATTGTTCTGACTATCACAAGAGTGGATGATTTGCCAGATGAGATTCAAGAACTGCCGAAAGAGTTCACTGACATCATAGTGGATGAATTACCTCATTTGTTGCCACCTATGAGGAGTGTAAGTCATCACATCGATCTCATACCAGGAGCCAGTTTTCTGAATAAAGTTGCGTATAGATTGATGCCGAAAGAAAATGATGAGGCTAAGAGGCAGGTCCATGAGTTATTGGACAAAGGATTGGCCAAAGAAAGCTTGAGTGCATGTGCTGTTCCAACAGTACTCAGTCCGAAGAAGGATGGAGGCTGGAGAATGTGTACCGATTCAAGAGAGATAAAAAAGATAACCATCAGGTACAGGTTTCCATTGCCACAGATGGACGACTTGATGGACTGTTTAAGTGGAGCCAAATTTTTTTCAAAGATTGATTTGAAGAGCGGATATCACCAGATTCGCATGAGAGAAGGCAATGAGTGCAAGACAACCTTCAAGACCAACGAAGGACTGTATGAATGGCTAGTGATGTTGTTTGGTTTGACGAATGCGCCAAGCACCTTTATGAGATTGATGAATGAAGTCCTGAGGGAATTCATTGGGAAATTTATCGTCGTGTATCTGGATGACATATTAATTTTCAGCAAGAGGAAGGCTGAACATCTGAAACATTTGGCCATTGTGATGAGGAAGCTACAGCAGGAGAAGTTGTTGATTAATATGAAGAAGTGCTCATTTATGAAGACATAACTCATTTACTTGGGTTTTGTTATTTCAACTAATGAGCTGAGGATGGATCTGAATAAGGTGGAGGTAATCAAGAATTGGCCATCACCGAGAAATGTTTTCGAGGTGAGAAGTTTTCATGGTTTAGCTAGTTTCTATAGTAAATTCATCAAGAATTTTAGTGGAATAAGCACAGCGATGATGGACACAGTGAAGAAGAGACATGAGCCTTTTCAGTGGACAACAGAGGCTGAGAAGAGATTCAATCTGTTGAAGTGGAAGATAATAGAACGACCAGTGTTAGTGTTTCCAGATTTCCAAAAGACATTTCAAGTGAAATGTGATGCAAGTGGCTTTGCCATAGGAGCGGTCTTGAGTCAAGAAGACAGACCAATTGCATATTTCAACGAGAAGCTGGATGAGGCGAAACTGAAATACTCGACGTATGATAAAAAATTTTATGCTATCATACAGGCGTTGAAGAAGTGGAGGCATTACTTGATCCCAAAAGAATTTATATTGTACAGTGATAATCATGCATTACAGTTTCTGAGTCAACAAGAGAAGTTGAATCAAAAGCATGCAAAATGGGTAGAGTATATGCAGAGTTTCACATTTGTGATTAAGCATATTTCGGGTACTGCTAACAAAGTGGCTGATGCTTTGAGCAGGAAGTGTTTGTTGCTGCAGGAATTCTGAGTAAAAACATTAGGTTTTGAAAATCTCAAGGACATGTACACAGGAGATGCAGACTTTGGAGAGGCGTATGAAGCAGCTGAGAATCCAGTTCTCAGAGATAGGAGTCCTTGGATAGATTATATGATCCAAGAAGGGTTGTTGTTCAGAGGCAATCAACTGTGTATTCCAAATTGCTCCATGAGGGAGAACCTGTTGAAAGAGAAGCACAGTGGTGGATTAGCAGGACACTTTGGCCATGACAAGACATTCACGAAACTGAGCGAGTCATATTTTTGGCCAAGGATGCAAGAAAAAGTTAAGAGGTTTGTTGACAGATGCAGAATTTGCTAGCATTCGAAGGGCAAAAAGCAGAATGCAGGTCTTGATCAGCCATTTCCCATACCAAAGAGGCCATGGGAGGCGATAAGTATGGATTTTGTATTGGGGTTGCCGAGGACGCAAAGAGGATTTGATTTCATCTTTGTAGTGGTGGACAGGTTTACTAAGATGGCACATTTTATCCCATGTCAAAAGACCAGCGATGCAACTCATATCGCAAATTTGTTTTTCAAGAAGATCGTTCGACTTCATGGATTACCGAAAAGCATAGTTTCAGACAGAGACACTAAATTCATAGGGAATTTTTGGAGGACCTTATGGAAGAAGCTGGGGACTAACTTGGCATTTAGTTCATCTTATCATCCGCAGATGGATGGGCAGACGAAAGTGGTCAACAGGAGTCTGGGAGACTTGTTGAAAAGCTTGGTGACAGAGCACCATAGCAGTTGGGCTAACATATTGCCACAGGTAGAGTTCGTGTACAATGACTCAGTGAACCGAAGTACAGGGAAGAGTCCATTTCATATTTTGTATGGAATATAGCCAAGGGGAGTTTTTGAACTGAGGGATTCAAAGAAGACTGCGACTAGCAGCGCTAGTGCAGAATAATTCGCTGAAGCGATGAAGGAACTTCACGACCAACTGAAGCAGTGACTGTTGAGATCAATCCATGAGTACAAGTGCAGAGTAGATCAACATTGGAGACAACTTCAGTTTGAAGTTGGTGATCTAGTTCTGGCACATTTGAGGAAGGAGAGGTTCCCAAGGGGAACATACAATAAGTTGAAAATGAAGAAAATCGGGCCATGTAAGGTCTTGAGAAAATTCGGAGAAAACGCTTATGAGATCGAGTTGCCGGATGGCATCGGAATATCTCCGATATTCAATATCACAGATTTATACCCATACAGGGCTGGAGAAACAAAGACTGCAACTAAGGAACCAGTGATCCACTGGATGAAGCAGATGTCGATTGCAGAAAATCCACAGATGGAATGCATACTGGACAAGAGAGTGGGTAAAAAGACCATAAGGCAAGATTACTTTGAGTATCTGTTCAAGTGGAAGAACCACCCACTGGAAGATGCCAGCTAGGAGACTGAAGCAGTGATACAGAAGCATGGACAGACCTTGCAAGAGCTCATGGATAGGAGCCCATGAAAATTTTCAAGCCGAGGAGTATGATGCAGGAGCATCGCCAGCACATCAAGCGAGCCAGCGTGGAGCGGAAGATAGTTGGACAAGCCAGCACACATTTTTGAATTGCTTTGGAATTGTTGTGCGATCTTAAATGACTCATTAAGAGATGGCGCACTTGTACATTGTAATGGACCTTGAGCGGATAACTCTCGTCCTTAGGTAGATAGTTGACATTTAATATAGTTAATGTTGGTAGATAGGAATTAATTTTAGATTTGATAGATTTAGAGTCCAATAGGGAAAATGGATATAGACACCCTCATTGTATGATTGTAACATTATTTAACAGGAGCAAGAAGAGAAGAGCAAGCAGAGAACTGTGTGAAAAAACCCATGTACAGACATTTGAATTAATAGAAGAAAGATTTGATTCAAATTCATGGTTTGTGTTGTTTCTCTGTGTATTGATGTTATGCTCATGAATGGTTGATCCCTTTCATACATTTGTTTTTATATGCTATGTATGTGATTTCATGGTTGAATTGAGGTCTGGAGAGAAGAAGGAATTAGTTTCAATTGTTTCTCTGTTTTGAACCAGAGAATTCCTGCAAGGAGTGCATTGATTGAAGGGTTCAATTAGAGATAATGTTTGTTCTCATTTCTTCGAAGGTGCAGTTAGGCACAGTGTCATGCAAGGAGTGCACAGGCCAAGCTAAGTCTCAGAGTTGCGATTCTGAGTAGAATATTGGAAGACTGCTGCTGCAAGAGTGCGCAGAGTCAAAAGACCTCAACACTTAAGCGTTGTTGAAGATTTTCCACAAGGAGTGCGTGCAAGAGATTTCTTGAAGGACTTAAGAAGTCGAGAACAAGCTCAGGAGGAGTAGACCTTCGAATTCATCTAAGGACAAGTGCAGGGGAAGCTACCGTTGAAAGCTCAAGGAAAAGAATCACGGGCTGGCGAGTAAGTGAAAGAGTCCCATGGAGAGATACTTCTTCCTTATGCAGAATTAGCAAGGAAAGAACGAACGGTCAAAACCCTTTGAGGAGGTTTCGCGAAGTTCCGAGAGTTGATTGGATCTTGCGGAGGTGCAGGGAAGTTATTAGTGTAGGCGTAGGAAGATTTGAAGCTCAGGAGGAGTGTAACCATTGACCCGTGCCGTAGGAGTCGTCGGATCTACATGTAGAATCGTGTATCAGGGACTCGTAAGGTGAAGCTCTAGAAGTTTGCAACAAGGATTGTGATATCGCGAGACGCGATATCCAGATAAGTCACAGGATAGTGTGGGCCACAGGAGTTGGTGATGTGGATAGGTAACACGAGTTATCGGGATCTCGCAGCGAAAGTTCTGAGCATTGGATATTGGGATTCGCGATCCTGCGAAGTCCGAAGTCTCGACGAGAGCGTATCGGAGTTTCGGCACACCGGGACTCGGGAGTCAGAGAACCAAGTGCTTGATATTGTGAGTGGCAAAATCGCGATAGAGCCAAGTATCAGACAAGGTGGGAGAAAGTCAGCGTTGACTGACTATCGGGTCTCGGGGATTCGAGAGCTTAGTGATCAATCAGAAACTTGCCAAACCACGAGTTCCGATTTCCCGATAAGAGAACAAGGGGAAGTCACGCAGAAGAAAATCTGTGGGGTGCAAATTTCCCGATAGGGGAATAGAATAACCTTGGAGTTCTTCGGGCCGAGAGGAAAAGAAGATCCTGTGAGAGCAGAAGTGCTCCAAGGAGTGCAGTTGCGTCAAGGATGACCCCTAAGCTATACATCATCCACATTTCATGTGTCAACAAATTATTTTGTAGCCTACAACATTTATTTCATGACTCCACACCAAACCTTAAACATGTCAAGTTGGACTAGAATGGCTAAAACAAGTTTAATGATAATGTGCAAATCAAGTTCTTCATTCTCCACTCTAAGAACTCGATTCCACAACCAAGCTTGTAGAGGTTATATAATGTTACACTTACATTCCTTTTCATTCTCACAACGCCATACACCACAACTTAAGTTATAGGTTTATAGTTTGAATATAAATAACACATTTCATTTACTCTAATTTAAAACCACTTATTAATTTACTCAACTTATATAATATAAATATTGTTGGATATATTTATACATCATTATTACCTCTCTGTTTATTGTGAAAACACCATATATATTATTACCACAGTCAAATCGTTGGGTGGAGGGGGCCCTTGTCCCACAAATAAGGGGATCTCATACACCAATTTGATGTCTTGACCCGTGACCTTAAAAATAGATTATTATTATTATTATAATTAATTTATATTATATATATTATTATTATTAATTTATAAATATATTATATAGAAAATTTTACTTCAAATATAAAATTGTTTAATATTACTTTCACATAATATTATCATGGTAATGGATACCACAACTTTCCTTACTTTTCTTTAAATTTAAATTTTTATTTATTTTCATCATTTATTAATTTTAAAATCTCCTTTTACAAACAAATTTAGCTTTACTATTTATATATATAATTGTTGAAGTCCTCTTAATAATTTTACATTCCTCTAAGCTTTTAAAACGTCCTTCTCATCTAGTTTCCATGAAAATGATGCACTAAGATTTTATAACTTTTAAAGAAAACTTACTATAAAAATAAATTAATTAATTAAGAAAAAATAAATAAAAATAAAAATTGAATTTCCAAATTTATAATTGTCCACGTACATATGAACAACAATAGCTAAATATGTGTGCATTGTCTATTCTTAAACATCGTTTATGCATTGTTTATTCTTAAATATTTGTATCTTTTTAACAACAATATGTCAATATCAGTGCCAAACAACATTAACAATTTATTTACTAAATAAAATAAAACTCACTAAATGCATTGCAGCGCCCATATAATGAGCTTTTCAATTCGAAATAAGAAATATTTTATAATTAATTTAAATTCAAAAAAATCAATAAATAATTAAAATGAAATGAATATGAGATTATCTTTATTTTTATGGTTGCATCTATATATGTTATTTTCATGTTTAAATTATCATATAAATTGTGTAAATAGTTAACTAAAATCTATTTCACCAAAAGTTAGAGGTGAAGATAATAACAAAATGAGTGTAAAAGATATGATAATGTTATGAAGTTTCAGAGGGATGTAACCCATTCTAGGGTATGATGGAAAGGTTTATGACTTGACAGAGTCCTTCTTGATAGGTCTAGTCTAAGTGATGGAATAGTTGGTATGTATACAAGATGGCCTTATCAAGGATGACTCGTATTAATTTATTAGGTAAGGTTTAGATTTTGTGAATCTGTATTGCATTCAAATAAGACGACCGCAAGTCTTTTATCTTACAGTTTTATATTTAATTTGTATATGTTGTGAGACCGAGGGAACTGATATGCATTGGTAACCGTCCTGTTTGGTGTTTGGTGGTGATAGGTGGAATTATCAATTTAAGTGAGAAATCACTAATTAAGCCTTGCCATTTCTCACGCCTTGTCATTTCTCACTGTTGTGTCCACACCCCATTAATGAAGGGGATTGTTTAAAAAAATTCAATTCCATATAAAATACTAATACCAATTATTGACTTTTAGGCAGCTGTTTTAATTGATTCCAACTTCGCACCTCCAATGTCTCTTCGGCATCTTTTCGCCAACCAAACAATGATCTTTCTGTTTTTGATATGGACGAATCTTTTTTTCACGTTTTCCCAATTCAAATGTACAACATCACATGCATCGCAATCCTCGACTATCACTATTTTAAGTAAATTTATAACGTACTCAAATAGAACCTTTGCACTTTAAAAAACAATTGTGATAAAAAAAAAAAAATATCATAACAGAGCACCACGAGCCTTGCCACTCACAACTTCTTTTTTTTTTACTGATTGTTTAAAGACAACTAACACACAAGAACATAAGGTTGTTGCTGATCAATGATAACACCAGTTCCAACGTCCCTCCCTGTACTACTACCAGTTCAAACTTCACATCCACCTTCTTAAATGATATCCGAACCCATCGAAAGCTTCTATGAATCAGAGTCAGTGACATAGGGTGACCTTCTGCCAACATACACAACTCCCTATGATCGAGTAAAACCAATGATGGGTGTCTAATCCACATTAAGTTACAGTTGCTTCCTTTTATAAGAACATTGTCATCATATTTAAATTGGCTCTCAATGATTATAATCATTATAAGATTACTCAAGGTAATAGGGATATTACTTTGAATAATCTTTTATTACCTACTTACCCCCGCACTTGCTTCCTCTCCCATTCACAGGGATCTTAATAGATTCTTATTTATATAAATAAACAAATAAGAACTCGTTTCATGATGAAGTTGAGCCTATAATATTTCTCATTTTCTTGAATTGAGGACACTTGATCTAGTGGATAGTTGGTTCCTGTTTGATGTAGTTCAAATTGAACCGGGAGGTACATGAGCTTAGTATTCTCTCTAGACATAGAGACACACAACACAACTGCACGGATCTGTACCTTTAGCCTTTTTATCTCGTCACATTAGGTCTTCCCCCCTATTTATAAATATATCTTCTAGCCTGCCCGCCATTGGTTCTAGCACCAGCATGCCTACCCTGCGAGGAATTTGTAGTTCAACAATGGCTCAAATGATGCATTAATAAAATGAATTCCCTACGCCAGGGTCAGTCATAAAGGGCACTAAAATGGTTATATAATAAAATGATTTAGGTACTTGCCTTGTCAAAATCATAGTTATCTGTTCGTTTTTCCTCGAAATTGAATAACCTATGGTCCTTTCGCCAAACCGCCAACCTTTGGAGGCCTAAAAAGAATTTTCCCTTTCCACCTGGAGAAACAAAACTGCTGGTTATTTTCACTTCCTGAATCTGGCATTGAACCAAATGTGAAGCATCGAACTTTTCTTTTCTTTCACAAACCCACACCTACAGAACTGACCATCTCCAAATAAAGTGAAGAGTGGTTAGCTAGTAGGGAAAAAGTTAGGTATTACTTCAGAAGACCAAACCTCCCAGGATCAACCACTAGAAGCCGTACACCTACAAGTGGAAGGCGTTTTGTACCCGCAAGAGAACGAACAATCTAGGAGAGATTTTCAGTGGGAGGAACCTATATGTCGCAGAATAATATCAGGCATGGACCTCACCAGTTCAGGCAGGCAAGGAAAGAAAGAAGGGTGGAATTACATGGATTACAGGGATTAAAGGAAAAGAATGAAGATGAATGAACAGTATATTCTTGATCTTATCGATTAAGGTGAAACTTTACTCCTGAGTTTGGATTTGAAGCGCTTGGTTAGGCTCTTAGAGGAGAATATCAGGTGTCAACAGTTTTAAATATCTCAATCTAAGGCATGCCGTAAATAAAGGCTTCCTTAGTATAATTAAATAATTTCAAATATTTTGGTTATGGGTGAAACCTTATTTATAATCATAAATATGGGGCATCAGAACAAGGTTACATTATAACCTCGATTATCGTCTACTAGTTTGACCACCATTTTAACCTTATCTCATTATTGTAGTAAAAAAAAAAAAAATACATGGATGAAACGTGCAAGCATAAGGAGATTTGTGAACTTAATGAGACGTTGAGGAAGGATAGGGTTAGTGTTGCTGGAGAAAGGTTGAAGGAAAAGAAAATTGAAGAAGGATAGGGTTAGTGTTGTTGGAGCAAGGTCGAAGGAAAAGAACGTTGAGGAAGGATAGGGTTAGTGTTGCTGGAGCAAGGTCGAAGGAAAAGAACGAGGTTTTTGGTGAAATTGGAAGTGGAGCGGTGAGCAAGACAGACACAAATTTACGGGGTGAAATCTGTGAAATTCTATCGAACGATGGGATAAATTCAGAGGAGAGTGGCGGATCTATCAGCAATGCAAAAGAGACCGGGACAGTTGACACAATACTTGAACCTGCAGACAAATTTGGAGAAAATTTCGTTGGACCTGGTGTCAATGCAAAGATAATGTTGGATGATGTGGTGCTTGAGAGCATTGAGAAATTCAGAGAATAGTCTAATGTCATGAACAGTCCAAATGAAACTTCTGAAAAATAAAAATAAAAATGGGTGTATATCTAAAATAACTTCTTAATTTCAACAAGAAATTGAAGAGAAAAGTGAAATTGCAGCTGCTGAAGATTTTGAAACAATTCATTTAGAAGGATTAAAGGATGCAGTGGAGTTGAAAGAGAAGCATCCACTGGTGGTGAGGTGCTTACTTTGTAACGCGTAATAATTGGGTTGGGGTTGCTGACGGGGTTGGTCAATGGGCACTTGAAGGAATCAATTCATGGTTGTATGCACATGAGCTTATGGAAAAATTGTAGGAATCTTGTATCTGAAGAAATTCCAAGTGCTTACTCGTCATGAGTGCTATGGAAGCAAAGTATGTAGGCTCATCAACAGTGCTGGTCACCAGTCTGATTGGTCAGACTCTTCACGAAACCCATCATCTCATTTCCCAAAAAGAAACGAAAGCAAGAGGATTTTGATTTTAGGGAAAAACAATCCTACGCCAAATTTAAGAGTCATGAGAATAAATTGGGCGAAATATTGGATGTAAGGAAAATTAAATATAGTCAAGAGAAGACGAGAACACACTCTTCTAGAAGAAGGCATAAACTCCCCCATCCATCTAAAGACAAGTCCTCTTGAAGAATTTTTTTTTTTTTTTTCGCATTGCCTTAGGCAAATTCCCTTCTGGGTAAATTCCATTTCCTGTTCTATTTGATGTTGAAATATATATTTCCAATTCATGTTCTATTTTATGTTGAAATATATATTTCCAATTCATGTTCTATTTTATGTTGAAATATATATTTCCAATGGAACCCTTGATGTATTTTGGGCTCTAATAGTAAAATAGTTTTTTTTTTCAACATAATCAAGAGTTTTTGGAGGTATTACTAGAGTATTTTCATTATAGTGACAATCTTGTTTTCTACACACGGTTTCTATCTACAATCTGTAATAAATAATTTCTCATTTTCAGTTGTTGGTGCACATTAGTTCGTTGTAGTATACAGTTTATGTAATTGTAATTCCAGGTTTAAACTTATCTAATTTACAAAAATACCAACCGGGACTTGACTTGTTGTTCAAGAGTGGTGGTGATATTTCTCTATAGGTTTCAATTTCTCTCAAGAGCATGTTTTGTCCTATAAATAATGGGATTGGCATTGTTGTTAAGTCGGGTTGGGGTTGCATAAGCCCTACAGTGTGACATGATATCGCACATATTTATATATGATGGCAGCTCCACACTTAAATCTTGTCAATTCCTCTTCATGCACAAACATCTATTTAATCAAGTAACCTGCAACGCCAAAATCCTCATAAAATGAAAATGCCATGATTTTAAAAAGCTTGAATAAATATGGGCTTCACACTCAGATCTATACAAAGGAGATGACTGTAACAAACCAAGTTGGCACAAAGACAAAATTCTATTGTGGCTCGTGAAGCCCAGGTTTCAGTTTTGAAACCGGGCTCTGATACCAAATGTAACACCCATCCAGGATGTTTAAACAATTAATCTTTCATTTTATACATACACAATAACAACTTTTCTTTAACATAATTTCATTTCATTCACACAATTCTTCTACATGTGCTCAACGATATATCTAAATAGCATGATGAAATTAGTAATAGGTTAACTCTAAGATTTGCAACTTAAAACAAAAATATATACAAAATGTCAACAACAAATACCACTGAAAAATACCTCTTCCTTAGTTTTTTGAAGCTCATCAATTGCAATGTAGTCCTAGGCACTTCCCAAGCATTCTTTTTCCACTTTCCCAGAGTGAAACAACGGAATCCTCCCTGCCAACTAGGAGCCTAGTCGGCTTCCTAGCTCCAAGAAACCTTTCGATTTCTTGGCCCTCCGTGCCCGTGACTCCAAGAACAGTAAAGCACAAATGCTCAAACAAAACCATCACACGAATTATATCTCCCAAGAATTTCACAACCTCTCATCATGCTCAAACCTCTCCATCCTCTCCTTCATCACCACTTCTCCCTATTTATCAAGTTTCCATACACCCTTCCCAAAGTCTCCTCAACCACCCTCATTATTATCCATCAACTCCCTTATCTAGATTTTTGGGAAAAGATTAAAATAAAACTAAATATAAATGACTTGCATTAAACAACAATCAATAAAATAAAAAGTCTTTCTAGCTAATAAATGTAATTTAACAATTTTCCCCAAAATGTACATAGCACTCCACCATGATCATTTAATTCACCACACCCACCATCTATCAAAGTCAAGAAAGTATTTAATGCTTCTAGATATTTGTATGCAATTTAATTTACATATTAAATAAACATCAATTAAATAGTTAATAATTTACTTTAACAATTAATACATTAATTACTTATACTAGTGTACATGGGTAGGGTATGTGTGCGTAGCTAGAGGACACATATCTCATGCATGTACTAATGATAAACAATCATTGCTTCTAGTGCATATTTCCTATATGATCACCAAGACATGTAGGACAACAGGTCAAGTAATGCATCATTTAATAATCTTAATGAACTAAATTACACCAATTCATCAATAACTCATTGTTACACTTAAAATATCACTACGAAATAAAAGAGGGTTTTAAACATGGTAGGAACCAAGTGAGTAAACAATAGTGGCATCTATAATCCCCAATCAGTATTCTCAACTAACATCGAAGCATCCTTCCTTCCTAACCTACTTCCATCTTCCATCCTATCCTTTCCTCTGTTGGACTAAGCCAGAGCATCAACTATATTGAACTAACTCCAGATAGAACCCATAAGTGGAAGTGTCATACATCTCAACCAAGCTTCCCCAACAGGCAACTAGCAGTCGTCATCACATGTTTAGGGGAGCGTGACTTCACATAGCCCTCCCACGACTCTAGGTTTCAGAGGATAAACGATGGGAAATACCTCCACCCCTCCTCATAGAACTAGGGTCAACACCCTATATCGAGCCATACTGTGCAACTATTGTTCTTAGAGTCACGTCATCAAACATCCACTCTGGATAAGTTGTGCATCCTGTCAAAACCACACTTACCATAGATCATAGTAATATTTCAAATCATAAATTAAAGAGTAAGTACAACTTATAGCATATAATATCTTCATGATGTCTACGACATCCCAATTACCTCAATACTATAGTCATTTGCCTATCACCTAGCTCATCATCCTGTAGGTTAGTTCACCAATAACACATATTGATGCAAATACATCACAAATTTATATAAGAATCCATATTTGCATCGACGCTCAATTAAGAAATGTATTCCTATTTACATC
>ML790836.1:204436-225943 GCA_009831015.1 Picea engelmannii
CATTTTAATTTTCATGTTCAAATAATCAAATAACTATCTTTGTCATGAGCATATATCATGTAACATACAAATAGGTCTAGAGGTACACATCTCAATGTCTAACCAAGTCTAACTGACTCCAAACAAATGCTAAACTTTGAATTATTAAGATTAGTAAACAACAATGTTCTAACTACCGAAGGTCAAAATATGGGACATTACAATATTAATGGTACTCATTGATTCTATCCAAGGATATCCCAAAACAATATCCACTTCATCCATATCTATAGCATAAAAATATGAATGTAACACATATTTATCCATGGTAATCTTCAAATACTTAAAAATTTGAACATTTTCACCCTCAACCTGTGTGCTTTGAATATTCTTTACTAGAACTTGCAATATATTAACCAACTTAACATTGATAAAATATTGTTTGCAACTATGGTTAATAGAAACAATGACATTTTCTTTATGAATACAACCATGAACTTGTAATATAGATTTTCAATATGAAAATAAAATCTTGGTGATGTCTTTATCCTTACTCTTTGTATGAGACCACTTGGATAAAAGTAATGTTTCAAGTGCTTCCTCAGAAAGTGACATCCACTTAGAATGGTGAAATGATTTCCAACATATTAGAGAATCATCTTTGAAACCCCATTCTACAAAAGATTTCCACTTCTCTTTCCATAATGACTTGTGAGACAGTATAAATTATTCAATACTAGGGTCATCATCTCTTCCAGTAAAAACTATCATGCTTGGAATAAATATTCAACAAAAACTAGGATGTAAAAATAGCTTACTGCAGAAAATCTCAGCTTTTTCCAGAAAAACCTGAAAAATTGTTGAATGTTAAATGCTCATAACTTTACTTCCGGGATTTCGTTTTGGCTTTTTGTTATTTTGAAATTGGGTATTTTTTCGAGAGGAATTCAAATATCCATTTTTTTTTCCAAAATCATCTTAGAAAGCTTCATATCGAAGCCTAAAATGCATTGCCCTCTTTTTCCCTAGAAAAAATCTGAAAAGAGAGTAAAAAATTCTTCCCTTATTTGGCCAAGGAAAGTGATCTGATACCACTTGTTAATTTACAAAGACCTAAATAGATGTGGACATAAATCTTAAAATAAACCCACAGTATCAACAAGAAGAACTCAAACCATTCACCAAAATACTAAAGGCAAGAAATAGTCAAAACCCTTGATGTAGGGTAACACCATATACTAATCCTTAAGGAAGGATAACACTCCTCAAGCAATTCTTCATACATTCACAATATTCTACGCTATATTCTATTACATTTCTTACACTTCGTTATATAGCTCTATCTATCTCCTAGGAACCTTGTAGAAAGTGTTCTCACATTTATTACATCTCACTACCATAATGGGTCTTTATTAATATAGTGTACCTAGTCCACCTTACATTGAATGACCACATTCTCATATCTTAAATGAATCCCATTAATAATACATAACCAAATTCCCATCGGGTACCTCCCTAGGTATACTACACTGAAAGGGTGAGTGTGACAAGGAAGAGGGAACTTGAATGAATATTTTGTGAGACATTCATATCCTATGCTATCTAGGATCACAATTGAATTACATATATTGTTTGTGTGAGAGAAAAAAGTGAGATAAATTTGACCTTTGGAAGTCTTATGGAGAAAATAAATGTCCATAAATATAAGTATTGGGCCTATTTTTTTAATTTATCTTGTGTTATGGATATATGTACTTTAGGTATGAAATTCAATTTTTTATGAAGTGGATAATTGTAGCTTAAAATGTCTATGATATACATGTTTTTCCTTTGATGATTGTTACAGTAAAGTGATGAAATGTGAGTGTCCTTGAAGGTGTTATGAAGTAGTAAAAATTAATGATTGAACATTCTTGTTAAAAATATCTAACAATGAGATAAAGTGGCAATGAAGTAAATAAAATTGTAGGCACTCATGAAAGATTAGGACTAAACCTTGATGAAAAGAAAATAACATCAAGAATGGTGTTATTCTATGGGGAGAGAATGTAATCTCCTAATATTGACCCTTTGAACTTAATATTTTTCATATTTTAATTATCATTTTCATTATGATAATATAATATGATTATTTTGACACACATATTGACATGATCATTTTGATTTTAATAAACTTTTCAATATTCACTCGTGAAACATTAATTTTTTTTAGTCCACCAAAGAGTAAACAAAAGGTGATATAAGGAATTTGACTTATGTCTCATGGTTTTTCCATATCATATTTATAACCTTCTCCCATGCAATTGTACTCTTTCAATTCTATCCTAATGTTTATGTTATTTAAATTGGAATCCCAGTGACATGATTCAATTACTCCATGTAATTATCCTCTACACTCAAACTTACCTTTGATTTTGTAGTATACAATTCATACTTTTAAGGAACTAATAAATGAATGGGAGAGAAGGATGCCCATTCTTTCATTTAAATCTTTCATTTAAATTTAAATTCAAATTACAAAGGAGAAGGTGGAGAAAAATACTTTTTATGAAGAGAAAATGGGGGTTTTCATGAAGAAAATTTTCTTATGTGTTACATGAAGGATTGGAACAAGGATGTTAAGGTGATAATGGACACTCATAATAGGTGTAATCATATTGAATCCCTAATTATTTTTGGACATTTTGAGTTGTCCAAGAATCTATAGTTTGTTATCCACGGAGCCAATTATTACTAGAAAATAAATCTAAAAGTAGATAGTCAACGGACTCATGTTATACCACATTCAACAAAACTTATAAAAAATGCATTTCTTTGTTACGAAATTGAAAAGAAGGAAGAAGATTCCTAATTTCTATGGGGTAGTAGAAAAAATGCATTTCTATTTACAGAATTGAAAAGAAAGAAGAAGATTTCTAATTTATATGGGGTAGTATAGTGGGTGCAAAAGTTGGACTCATATTCATATTGAGTAAGACTGATATTGAATAAATAATAATAGTGGTTTATTTTTAAAAGTATTAGAATTTTTTTGGAAAGTAAAAGTGACCTTAGAGATTTGAAAACGTATTATTCATCTTGGTGGTCTCATATCAAAACATAGAAGTGGCATTCCACAAAGTAATAGCCTATGGTTAGAAGGAAATTTATGCTAATAGTATGAATGAATAGTTCTCATCATTTTCTATAAAACTTCCTCTACGCATTGATTAGAATGATGGCTGGTTAAGAACAATAAGATTGAAAATTATGTATGGAAATGTTTTGGGAAATCATGTTTGTTGAGTGTTTATAAAAATGATATAATTTAAAAATGGTTTTCATTTTCATTTAAAATAGAATATTTATTTTTCAAAATTTATTTCTCTATAATTTTTTTTTTAAAAAGATTTTAAATAAAAAATCAAATTTTTTTTATTAATATCTTTATAGTTGTTTTTTGAATTTTTATGATTATAAATTTTAAAATACATTTTGTTCAATAATTAAAATTGTTATTTGTTTTCTGAATTTACATGATTATATATTTTGGAATGCATTTTGTTCAATAGTTAAAATTATTATTTGATGCATATTCCTTACATGAACAAAGACTCGTATATTGGTTTTGATTATAAGTCCTTCTATATATTTAAAAATTTAAACTTATGAGTTTTATATGCATTATAGGTGTGCAAGTAGATTCCATGAAGGACGAAGACCCATTTTCCACGGAAATACTTAAAAACACCCTAATGAATGCAAATTTTCTTAACATGCCCCACATACATCTTTTGTAGTGGCTTAAATGATCTCCTTTTGATGATTTTTTTTTTGTTTTAAGGGTTGAAATGAAGATTTACTAAGCTATAAGTGTCTTTCTTGTAGAGGCTTAAACGACCTCTTCTTGATAATTGTTTTATTGTTTTTTTCTTTTAAGGATTGAAAGGGTATTAAGTGCAAGGAAGGTTGTATAAATCTTTTGAATATTTTTTTAATATATTATGATGGATTTTAATGAGGTAAATGTCTATTTCCTCTTTACATTTTCCTCCTTGAATAAAGTACTAAGCATTTTCCATATCTTTACCAAATTATTTTATTTTTTATTTTTATGAATAAAAGGATTTGGCATCTATCATGAATGTTACTAATTGATTAAATGAGATGATTATTTTTATTATGGTTTATTTCTAAGCTGATTTATTCATATATTGGACTTTTTCAAGGAAATAAGTAATTATTCTCCTCATCCCTAAATACATGTTTGGTGTGTATAGTTTGTTATATGTCTATTATCAATGATATTAAATATTGTTATGAGGTATTTAAATCTGTATTATGATCATTTATGGTATTAGTTGGTCATATAACTAATAGAACTAATGAATTTTATGCTATTTTGATAAATGTAAGGTGGTTATACACTACGGAATACCTCGACATGAAACCTATAGAATCATGTTTAATCATTTTATTTATTTTTAATATGATCTTAATCAATAAGTAATAACTCTTTTTATTAATGAATAACATATTACATGCATGCTATTGAAGATAATAACCATATATCTTGCATGCTATTGAAGATAATAATCATATATCCTAGGTTTGTATTATTTATAGGAGACCAAAACCTCAATCCAAAAGATTTTGAGAAAGTAATGAGCTAAGATAGTTAATGAATTATACAAACAAAGTTATTATTATAATATGTAATTAATTAATTTATAAGAAGATATAAAATTTAATTGAGAAACAATCCAATTTATTATTGAAGAAAAAAGAAGAAACAAAAAATAATTAGAGCAAGGTAATTCTCATTGATTTGAAAAAATATCATCTAAAAATGAAAAAAAAATACAATGCAATTGAATGCAATAGGATCAAATAAGAAGTTATAAAATTATGTTAGGATTAAGTACATGAAAATAATGAGAGGATTAAGTACATGTAACGTATGAGATACAATTTCCATGCAAAAGCAAGTGTGTTTTCAAGATGGAGTTAATTTGATTAAAATGAGTGGGCTGGTATATTGAGTCCATGCTAATATAACCAAAGCCTTGTTATAGGTTATAAGTGAAGATTAGCTCTCATAAATGGCACATCAAATCCCCAACTCCATGAGTGGTTTTCAATAGAGGGTTGCAAGTGAAGATTAGGTCTGATAAATCCTACATCAAATCTCTAACCCTATGGATGGTTTTTAATAGAGGATTTCAGTATGTTGAGTACACCTAAAAAAAAACCTGGAACTTCACATAAAATTGAAAGTAAGATCTAAGGTGTCCTTATTTAATTTTCCTCATCAACCTAGAACGTGAGTATACTATGTAATAAGTGATAAGATAGTTATTTTAAAATTTTCAGTTTTGAAATTGTTTATAATATGTCATTGAGAAAGAATAAACATTTTTAGGTTAACAACTTTATCACAACCTATAATCTTTTTGAAACAAATATATATAGTAAATTTACGGGGTCTACTATAGCTACCCTTGCTTCTGTCTCACTCAAGTCGGAATCTGCATCTCGATCTGCTACTGATGGATTTGCATATGTTGCCTTTGCTGGTGATGCTTGAGAATCTGAAACAATCCAGGATACTCTATTTGCGGGTTCAACTGAATAAATGGCATCATTCACATATCCAGGTCCAGTGGAAGCAGCATCCTCACCAGCAGAAGCGTTGGTAGCATCAGTAGCAGAGGAGCGTTAAGCGTCTCGTCCCAAAGGGCGAGGAGCGAGCATCAAAGCAAGCAGAGAGCCTCTTTATTGGTATGGATCTTTTCCATTTCCTCCCACTTCTATGAAAATGCTACACGTGACACTGGGCATATTGGGTCTTACTAGAAATTCATAAGGAACTATGCTAGAATCACCACACCATTAGAGAAAAAATAAGAACTTATTCATTATTATTTTTTAGTTTGATTAGCTTTTGATGGGGATGGAGAAAAAATACAAGTAAAATAAAAGTAATTTCTATGACAAATTTTAATGAAAAAATATGATTAATACTCATATAAAATCCAATATTCTTATCAATATATTAAGGATAACAAATAATTATATTATATTTTTTTATATGTAAATTTATTAAATATTTTTTTTTATCGAAAATAAACAAAATTTTTATTATTTTGATTAGTTTTTTTTAGTAGATTTTAAACTTTTACACTTTAATAATCTTGAAAAAATTATTAACCCTAATTTAATGAAATTTTACAAAATACCATTAATCATATTTACATAATATAGATCTAAATTTAAAAAAATGTTTTAAAATAGTGTTTAAATAAATTTTAATATTTATTTTTTTTTTATTTTAAAAGAGAAATTATAATTAACAAAATGATATTTTGATTTTTTTTTTTTTTAAATATTTTTTTGCTTTGGATGATATCAACTTAATTGTAAAAAGTGGATATAAAGGGGAAATATGTAAGTTTTATAAGTCTTCAAATTTATTGGACATCATGAGGTTTCTGTATTTGAAATAATTTGATTTAAAAATAAATATTTTTTATTAAAATGTTAATATTTTTTTAAAATTATTTATGTTATTAAATTATTAGTTTTAAATTTGTAATATATATTTATGTTATTTAGTTTTAAATTTATAATTTATATTTATGTTATATTATATATAGTTTGCGTGGGTCTAATGGTTAAGAACATGTGTTTTTTCTTAAAAAAATCACAAAAAAATGATATGTATAAACTAGAATCTCATACACAAATTTTATTTTTTTTAATAATTTGTAATCTATATTTATATTATTATAACTTTTTTTAGTAATTTGTAATCTATATTTATGCTATTATTTTATATATATTTTTATTATTTTTTAATTTTAATATTTTTTTAATATAAGTTATACCATTAATTTTAAATTTTTAATCTATTTAAAAAAAAATTACTATACAAAATGAAAGCATTATTATAGGTATGCAGATATACATAGAACTATAAATATTATGATATTGTCATCCAATTATCTCACAAATTGTTTTGACATTTTCCCTTTTTAAATTTTATATATTAAAAAATCTAAAAATATCATGATATCGTCACCTTTGTAATTTTACTTATTAAAAAATCTAAAAGTGGTCATATAAATGGGGAAGAATACTTCGAACATTTCATTACTTTCTATATATTATAGACATAAAACAAACTATTTTATTTGCATAAATATTTTAGTTTAATTTTCACATAATTAAAAAGGGATATTGGTTCTAAATATATTTATTAATGTATAATACATATTAAATATTTGAATTTTATTATTAATAAATTAATTTAATTAATTTTAATAATCTTGTTTAAGATTTACTTTCTAAAGTCCCGGAGGTGTAGGATATCGGTGAGGTTCCAAACCTGCGGGGACAAAAAATCCAGGGTGTAGCCAACAGGTTCCGCACAAATTAACAAACAACAAAAAAGATTTACTTTCTAAATAAAACTTTATCTAAATATTTTAAAAAAATCATATTTGTTTCTTTATAAAATCTATTTTAGTTAAAATTAAAAACAAATATTATTAATTAATTAATTTAATTATTTTTAATAATTTTTTTTAAGATTTACTTTCTAAATAAAACTTTATCTAAATATTTTAAACAGATCATATTTGTTTCTTTATAAAATCTATTCTAGTTCATAAAAAAACACCATAACTAAAAAATTAAAATATTGTTAAAAAAAAAAAAATCTTTTAACTTTGAATTTTTTTAATTAATCATTATTATAATTAAATTATATAATTCTTAATAAAATCACATAAATTACAATTTGAATGCATTACTGGATTCAATTCCTTAAAAACTTATAAACTACTCACATTTTACAGACTCGATAACTCAAATCTTCAACTTCAACAATTTAAAAAGATAATTTTCAAATACATGATTAAAAAAATAAATTAATTAAAACTTTATATATTTCGCAACATTTTCTGGTCCCTCTATGTTTTTAGTTGGTCGCGGTGTCACTTTTGACTCTTAATAAATTGAATGTTCTGGATAGGTTTCCACGTTTAAACACCATATTCGCCAAAATGGTGTCTCGTTTGAGGGAATTAGTTGGGTTTAGCATCCAGTAATTAAGAACATATGTGGTACGTTGCGACTGTACACAAACTTTCATGGTTCGTACGTTGCGACATATAAATTGAAATCAAATTTGGCAGCACCATTTCGCTTTTATCCATTCCAACTCCCCGGTCGACTCCTGAGTGATCTAATACAGATGGACCTCTACAATCACAACGAGAATAGAAATTACGATGATGATGGGAAGAACAGTGCAACTGTCATAAGTAAGACGGAATGCGAGAATTCTAATTCATTAACAGGATGTCCCGCCAGACCTAAATCGAGATTCTATCATGAAAATGAAAGGCAAAAATCAGTGGTGAGTTCGATCAACAATTCCAGTGCCGCAAGTAGCAGCCATTACCCACTCTATAATGAGAGTCAGAATCCCATTTTGCCCGAAGAAGATGAAAAGGAGGAGGAGGAGAATCTGTGGGTCACATTCAAAGACGAAGACGGAGAAGTGGATGTGGAAGAAGAAGACATGTGGTGGTTAACCGTCCTAAGAAAACACGAGAAGGAACTTCTCAGTAGGAAAAACAATTATCAGCCTATTGTTGCAACGCCTGAAAATCTTTTGAGGGAAAAGCAAATTCATGAGAAGGAGCTTCCGATGCTTAAGTACCATTGTAAACAAAGATTAAAGAGTTTAGACGTGAGCATCAGTAAAAAGAAAAAACTGATTGATAGTTCATATGAACGTAAGGAAGAAGCGAGACTAGAGCAGGGAGAAGATTCCGAGCTTTTTCAAAGTTATGTAACACTGATACGTAAGAGAGAAGCTGCTAGACAGAAGATTATAAAACAGAGAATGTTCTACCACCAAAAGAAGAAAACGATTAAAGAAATTAGGTTGGTTAAAGTATTCGATGTAAAGCTTGTGGCAAACGAGCTAGAACGAAATCTTCACAGGAAATCTGACTCTTAATTGTTGATTTGAAGACAATGGGCTCGCTGCATAAGAACACATTGTATATTTATATGCTTTCTGTTAGGCCTTTCCCCTTTAACTGTGGAGAAATCGTACTCCTGCACTGTATCTTCTTCACACGTTTCTGTAGAAAATGTTAGGGATATTTTTAAGATTAGAATTTTTTGAAAGTATACAATATTTCTCTATACCTAAATTACAAATTACCATTTCTTATTGGTTTGTTGGTTTAAGAGAAGTCGTTTATGAGAACATGTCATAATTTTTATATTTATATGCTTGCTGTTAGGCCTTTCCCTTTTAGTTTTGGAGAAATGGCACTCCTGCACTGTATCTTTTTCACACATTTTCGTAGAAAATGTTAGGGATATTTTTAACATTAAGATATTTTGAAAATATAAAATATTTCTGTATACATAAATTACAAATGAAAATTTCTTATTAGTTTGTTGGTTTGAGAGAAGTGGTTTATGAGAATATATCATAAGATAAGATAGTCGGAAACTAATTACATTTTTCATTAATATAATAGCTAATTGGTGTTGTAAATGATGTATGAAAAAATTATTTATTTATTAATTGCTTACCCTCTCTTTTTTTTAAAATACCATTTTTTCTAAGGCAGAATATTGTTCCCTTTTCAAATAAAAATGCTTATATATATCGAATCAAAATCTAGGAGATGAGAGTTTTTTTGATACACTTTTCCATAGATGCCCGACACCCTAACTCTGTGCCTTCCCCTACTCCCTTGACACTCAATGAACTCTAGTTTCCGATCTCCATTGCCTCCCCCAAGGGAGGAGGCAGGGGCTCCTCCCTTTCCTACAAAGAATCCCTAAACGATGCCTCTAGAAAAACTATATGGATCTCGCGATACAAACTCTCCATACCCACAAACCCATGCAAGAAGACCAACCCGATCCAAAGGTTGCCGAACATTCGGCACCTATGCATCCGTCCATGACCCATTTTACCCCAAAAGCCACCAAAACTAGAACATGCACTCCCAAATAAGAGGAACAACCAAGGATCGAGCTTCCACCAGCTTGCATCAATGCCACAGAATTGAATATATGAGAACTTATGTGGTCATAGGAAAATTCATAGGAATATCGCCGATGAAATGCACACTTCTAAACTGGATCACAGTGAAATGGAAACCCAAAGCACATTTTGACATCCAACTAGGCTCAAAAGGATTCTTCACTATCATCTTAACTTGAATTTATGATAGAGACAAAATACTGGAAGGGAGCCCCTACTTCTTCAATTTAGTTGGCTTATACCTTCAGAACTTGATAGAATGCTTCAACCCTGACAAATAAGACTTTACCTGGGAACCTATTTGGATCAGACTCTACTCCCTTCCTCAAGACTAGTGGGATGATGAAACCCTCAAAGACATTGGTAACACTCTAGGAAATTTCGTCAAAATAGCATAGAAAACTAAAACCAACAAGTACACCTCCTATGCTAGGATCTGCATCTACATGCACATCTCCAAAGCCCTATCAGACTCCATTGTTCCCTTTCAAATGATGCAAGTGGCATGAACATGGGCACCTCTTCAGAGACTGACCTCAAAACAATCCAACCACATCTCACAAAGATGCAACACTCATGGATGAGGAACGATTTCGAACAATCCCCACCCAATAACAAAATAGTTGGAAATCCCTCTCCATAGCCAAATCCACAGACCCATCGACAAGCAACAATTTTTCAATTCCTTGCCCAACAAACAAACGGGAAGGAACCCATTGAGGAAGAAATTCAACTGGTCCCCAAAAAGAAACACCAGGAGCCCATGCAAAACCAAGTAAGCACTCCCACCTTAGATTTAAACCCCACAAATATCAATCCCTCACCCAACCTGTGCTCAATGTGGCCTATAGAGAACCTGATCTATTCCACCAGTCATGATTTTGATGCGCTAATGAGTGAAGACATGGGATATCTAGATCTAGGTGAGCTAGATATCCTAGGACTGAAAGATGCATCCAAACAACACTATTTCCACACGATAGCCTCAAAATAGGTCCATCTCCTCAAGGAAGTTCTCAACAAAGAAAAATTGTGTGGTCGGCTTGGGATAGAAAATAATCCACCAACTTACGTGAAAAAGGTTGTCAAAGATCTCAAAAAGTTAGGGCACAAGACATATCTTCAACGCACTGCCTCTTTGGGTTGCAGGTTAGTGGAGCCAGGGCAATATGCCTAGCTCACTTAATTATTTTCTTCCAATGCACAAGGTTCCCAATAAAATTAATCTCTTGGAATGCTAAGGGAATCAATGGTCTCAACAAACAGATAATGATCAGAAGGAAAATCCACCAAGAATAACCCACACTACTCATGATTCAGGAAACAAAAAAAACTAGCAAAAATATCCAGACCTTGCTTTCTCGTCTTTGGAAAATTAGAAACTCCATTGCAGTGGATGCAGCTAGGGCCTTGGGTGGTCTTGCAATAGCTTGGAATCCTTCATCTATCACCCTTAATGAACTCACCACCACCATAAACTCCATCTCATATTCCTACAACCTGATTGGAAGAGACATGCATGGATTCAACAGTAATGCTTATGACCTAGTCAATCTGCTAATAAAAAAATCATTCTTCTAAATGTTCTAGACTGGTATAAGCAAGATCATCCCAGACATAACTGGATCCTCGATGTCAACTTCAAACTAATCACCAACCATCGAGAAAAAAAAGTATGGTGCCACATTCTGATGCAGGAGGACACTATCCTCATGAACTTCATTCAGAACAATGGAATAGTGGATGTGGAACCCACCAATGGAATTTACACATGGAATAACCGACATGGTGACATTTCTCACATCGCCTTAGGCCTCAACATATTTCTAGTCTCTGAATACATTTCAACAGTTGGAGATGAGCTTTCCTCCTCCATTCTACCTTCCTCTGGATCAGATCACTGGCCCATTTTCCTTCACTGGCACTAAAGAGACAAGGATCGTTTCCTCCCCTCCAGGTTTAAAAAATTATGGTTATCCGGCCTAGAGTTCAAACCTATGATCCAACATTGGTGGTCGACCACCCACCCCCTGGGCCACACCAAAATTTATAGATTGCATCAAAAACTAATAATGTTGAAGAAACATTTGAAGGAGTGGAAAAAAACAACCTTTGGGAACATATTCTTGGCCACAACCACCCTAGAAAAGGACATGGAGACCTTACAACAACAAATCATCCTAGAAGTTATTTCAACAACTCTCTCACACAAAGAAATAGAACTTCAATCCCAAATAGAGGAGAGATGTCAACAAGAATAAATGCTCTTGAAACAAAAATCAAGAATACCTTGGTTGAAGGAAGGCTAATGCAATACCTCTTTCTTCCACCACACAACCATCCAACATAGAATAGACAACAAAATTTGTTGCCTTAAAAAGCAATATGGCACTAGGCTTGAAAATGACAAGGACATTGAAACTAAACTGATCTCCTACTACAAAGATCTACTCATGGAGGAGAATCACTCTAGGGGGGATGCCATTCAATGAGTTAACACCTACATCCCCAATATGGTCACTAATCAATACAATCCCTCCCTAATGTCCCCAATCACTCTCCAAGAGGTGGGCTATATTGTCATGCAAATGAAAGAAGATACAACCCCTGGGCCAAATGGTTTCACAATCAACTTCTTCCATTCTTGCTAGGATATGCTAAAGTTGGACGGGCTAGACATTGTTGAAGAATTGTGCAATTGTCAATGGGTCTTCCCTTCCCTCAATGCCACCTTCCTCAGCTTGATTCTCAAAGAGAAAAATGTTGCAAGTCCAAGTAAGTACTGATCCATATCTCTCTACAATGTTATCTAAAAAATCATCACTAACATCATAGAAAACAGGATAAAACCTCTACTTCCCCTACTTATCTCCTTTGAGAAAATGGGCTATGTTGAGGGAAGGAAGATCTTGGATGGAATCATTCTTTCCCATGAGGTCATTCATTCAATAAATTACACCAAGAAACTAGACATGCTCCTCAAACTAGACCTCTCCAAAGTATTTGATCTCCTCAACTGGGAGTACATTGAAAAGATTCTCCTAGCCTTCGACTTTAGTCAAGTTTGGGTTTACTGGATCCTCTCCCTCCTTTCCTCCACCTTCATTTTAGTTCTTTTCAATGGCTCCCCCTTCCCCACCTTCATCCCCTCCCGAGGAATATGACAAGGAGATCCCCTCTCCCATTTTCTCTTTATCCTCATGGATGAAGGTTTAAGTCGAATCTTAAAAAATGCCACCACAAATGGATCTCTTAAAGGACTAAATCTTCACAATAGTCATCCTTTGACGCAACAACAATTTTTGGATGAAAACCTACTCCTGGCCCACCCATCTATTCAAAAAGCCTGCAACCTTAAAATATTTCTTAACACATTCTCAAATGCCTTGGGACCCTCTCTCATCTTAGAAAAATATCTCATCTTATTCTTCAACATGCCCCACAATACTCAAAGAAATATTGCTAGAGCCCTAAGTTTTTCTTTCTCCTCTCTCCCCTCCAAGTACCTCAGAGCTCCTTTAATCACCTCAACCATAAAACACTCCACATGGAAGGATCTCATCGACAAATTAACTCAAAATATATCCTTTGGGACATTCAAAACTCTCAATCTTCTAGGGCAGCTAGTTCTCATAAAATCTATTTTGCAAACAATGTTGTTGTATCTCTTCTTTGTTCTTCCAGCCCGCAAATGGGTGCTCAAATCCATCTGAAAAACACAACACACTTTTCTCTCGAGTGGGAATAATAAGATCCACAAATGGGCTATGGTCAAATGGGACACAATCTGTTTATCAAAACGCATGGGTGTCCTCGTCCTAAGAGACCTAATCAAAAGCAATGAAGTTATCAGTGCAGAAGCCTGACAGAAATTGATATCCAACAGATCCACTCCTTGGGCATAGCTCTGGCACAAAAAATATTCCCCAAACTAGGATCCCCAAAACCTAATACCCTTCACTCATATCTTTCAAGGCTACCTCATTTAGAATTCTGCAAAATGACAATGCCACCTCATACAACAACACAGTTTTTGGGAAATTAGAAATGGTGCCCTAGAAAAATTCTGGTCAGACTATTGGCAGCAAATTCCAAGCTTGGAAAGACAACATAGCCTACCACCACAAGGGAATGCAAAGGTTAAGTACCACTTTCATACCATGGATGAAAAACACTTCAGGAAATGGTTATCGCTCCACAACTCTCTTCTCCACCTACCGACAGAAACAAGAATGCAAATCGAGCAATATGTAAGAAATCAAAAAATTTGAATTAGTCAGGTCAATGAAAAGCTTCGATGGGAGTATTCACCAAGAGGAACATTCATTGTCAAAGAATCCTACCAACTTCTCATTCCCCCATGCCAGACCCTCCAGACCCTGGCTGGTCCAAGCTTTGGTCCCTCAAGACTTGGCCAAAGATCTCAATCTCTCAATGGAAAGTCCATCATAGGAGCATCCTCACCTGGGACAATATCCTCTAAATAGGATTCTCTGGACCTTCAAGATGTGTTCTTTGTAACAATAAAAATAAATCCATAGACCATCTTCTTGAAAATTTTTATTTCTCCAACAACTTATCAGATAAGGCAGAGATGCTCTGTAGAAATTTCGATCGAATTCATGGCAACATAAATTATACTCTCAAAAAATTGGATGAAAGTCCCTACCATAACTTAATTCTCAGCTGTATCTTGTAGTTTCTCTCGTGTTTCATTATGTGGAACATTGCAAAAGAGCGTAACCACTGCATATTTGAAGACAATTCCTCATCCGAAGACTGCCTCTGGACCAACTGTAGAGAACAATGCATACAAACAAACCTTCTCCATTCTTGGTTCGACCTTGACTTCACAGCAAAACCAAATGAATCTTTACTTCTTTAGCGATGGGACATCACCCCTGCCATCCACATGTGCCCTCCTCTTCTACATATTCCCACATGAGGGCCCCCACCAACCCAGATAACTGGTGTCCCACCCTATTGGTTTCCTCAAACTCAAATTTGATAGTGCCTCAATAGATAACCCTGGGCCTACGGTTTTTCAACGCGTCTTCAGAAACATCACAGGGACAATCATCTGTATCTATTTTGGAACCATTGGCCATGAAGGTAATAATGTAGTTTAACTCTCAAGTCTCTTCCATGGCATCATAATTGCTAGACAAAGAGTTATTTTCCCTCTTTTATTTGAAGGTGTCTCTCAACTAATTATCTCTTTGGAAATCCATCTTCAAAATGGTTCTCAAAGATCAAAATTATCTCCCATCTAGCGCTTGGACCAGGGCATTCATCATCTTGGTCAACTCCTATATTTCAGGGACTCAATCTTGTTTCTCCATGTCTGATGCAAGGAGAACTCCCTAGAAGATAGAATAGCCAATAAAATTTTCAAGGACAACTCTAACCTCCATGACCTTATGATAGTGGAGATCTCCAACCACTCCACCAGGAAAGTATGTATTGATATTGTGTTCAAGGAATCATCTCCCTTGGATGCAGGTGTCCACCTAGAGGCCTCCACCAATCCCCTTAGCACACGCTGCATTGTATGAACATGCACCACCTCCCCTCCCCCTCATGCACTTTAATTGTCCTCCTCTCCTAGGACGCAAATTCATAACTCCCCCATGGCTCCTGCTCCTCGCCTACATGGCCTCTATATGCTCCATCAGTTCACACGATCCTAAATCCTAGAAACATTAATGTCACCATATTTGACAACCCCTCATCTTGACACTCTTCTATCAGCCACCCAAAAACTCTCCTCCCATTCTCTCCTTTCCTCCTATGCAAACTGGTTCTCTATTATTCACAGACGGTGTCCTTCTATCCTCTGCATAAGGTGGTGGCTCTCCTTCCTCACAATGCCCATAATAATCAATTTCTCTCTCATTTATGCTCGCATGTGCGCCACCCCCACCTTGGGACAACATGTTTGTGGTAGGAGAGCCTCCAAAGTTCTTCCCTCACCCCTCCTAGACAACCAGGATGGGTATGATCATTCGTTTCTGGTCTCATTGCGGTAGCTACTTGATGATTAGGAAGAAGAAGTATCAGGCTCCCTCAGGACATCCCATCACTCCTCCAAGCACCGTGGGAGCTATTGGGTGGTTAAAAATCTCTTCTCCCACACCCTCCTCAGCCTTCTGAGCATATTTGTTTTGATCCCCTCTAGCTATTCCAACTCACCCCAATCCCCCACTACTCGTCCTCCTCCCTCTACTCCTCCCTCCCCCAACACTTGTCCTCCTCCGTCTGGAGCCCACCCTAACACCTCAGTGCCTGAAGAGGCTCCCGACATTACAGTTGAGGCGACTGCTCCAGGCATGCACAACTCATTGAAGGCTCCCTTCATCAAAAGAAGAGGCCTCTCGATCAAGCATCCAAGTTCGGATAGCTCCATCTCCTCTAGCGACAACAACAACAATTTTAGTGGTTGCTCAGTTATTAAATAAACTCCTTTGGATGGCCCTGTTCTTGATGTTGAGGCCTCTTTCAATTTTTTTTTTAGCATTTCCAAGTTATTCTAGTCTTTTGAGAGAAAGCAGAGAGACAATTAAATTGATGGTTTTGGTAATCCTCGTTTCACATCAGGGGTAGGCAGAATTTTCGATTCTCTCCCCACCTAGTTTCCCACTAAGGGAAGGCCCAATTTTTGTCCACTCTCAGGGACAATCACTATTCATTTTTACTATATTTTTATTGTATTTTAATAGATTACTACCTCAACTTACAAAAAAAAAAAAAAATCTATGGGTTTATTAGTTCTTCGAATAAGTACATAGAAATCGACGGCTCCTGATTGTTGCATCTCTTTGATAAAATCTGTGAGATTTTATGATGCAGAAGAACTTCCAGGCATATATTCTTCCTTTTCTATGAGATTCTTTTATTTTCAGAGTAACATATTTATGATAAATATATTACAAATTAAAATGAACGAACAATATATTACAAAATAGATCTTGAAGGCATTGTTGAGTAATGTCGGTCTTCCTATCGAACTTGATCTGGTCTAATTGGTTCATATACTACATTTTGTTCTACTCCCTCAGCACCTTTATCTTCATCTTAATTGAAAGTTTTATTTGCCTTATCTTCTTCTTGGGCAGTTGTTTCATGTAAGAATAATATTTTAAACGCCAACCCCAATGTCTTAACCAACAATGCCAACTAGATGTCTTAACGACCAATGCCAACCAGATATCAAACAGGAAACATGGTTTTGTTAGATCAGTGGCATATGTTACACAAATTTATTTTTTACCACTGCAGGTATGCGGATAGGCAAATCTTATTGAATTTAATGGTGTGCTTGAGAGAAGGTCCTTGTGTAATGTCCCCTACCTCTTAGAGAGGTGATGAGGAGACTCAGTGGCCTGGGCACCCCCACTAGGTCATAGTCTCACACTAAGGGGGGGGAAGTCAAGAAGTTAAAGGTTATATTTTTAAGTTGACTTAAGAAAGGAAAAGGATAAAGGAGTAAAAGATAACTCAACAAAAGAATAGAAAATTAACCCTGGGAGTTAACCTAACTCAATCGAGAATTAGAAGGAAAAGTATAAGTAAGAGGCTGAGGCACACCTATTACTCATTCTGGTTTTGGATTAGCATTTGCTATTGCTCTTGAGCATTCAGTTTGGGGGTTTTGCTGTACAAACCCTTGTGAGAAACTCAATGGTGAAATATCCACTCACCTTGTTCCGCAGCTTGGTCTCGGGGATGAAAGACTCCTCCACACCATTCCAGTCTCAGCCCATATCCATCTATCGCTTCAGAAGGTAGCAGGCCATACTGTTCTTGTGTTTCCATATAGGGCGCACCATCATCTAGAGGTAGGTTCAATCCAGCTTATCCTGAGGGCCTAGAGCCATTTAAACAGTTGGGTTTTGTTTGCAGGGGAAGGTCCATCAGTTTGAGGGATTTTCTGGAGGGTTATCATCATTCTACATTTGTCTGCAGATTGGGACATCTTGGAGCCATAGGGGACATCCTGTGATTCAGTAAAACTCAGATCTATGGAGATTTGTTTGAGATCTGAGTCCAAAACTTCTCCCACAGGATTCTCATAGCCCGATCTATATTCTTGGAGAGTTTCAGAGCATTTGGAGGCCTCCTTCATCAGGGTCGAACTAGCTAGGGTTTCAGTCATCCGGTGGGGCGCACCATTCAGGGGAGGAATTCAGATCTACGGGGTTTGAGAGTGGATTTGGGAATTTGGACATCTAGGTTGTCCTTACAGTTTCCCGATCTATCATTTGGCATATTTCTTGGGATGATTGGACACTTTTGGTAGCAGTGCAGAATTATTGAGGGCTTCCGCATTCTATTAGGATGTGGAACTTTCCAGCTTGGAGGTTGAGAATTAGTACAACTCAGATCTGCTTGATTCAGTCTTCATTGTATATCCAGCCTTTGGAGGCTTATTTTTTATTGTCGGGAGAATTTTGTAGCAATTCATATCTATTTCTTGTATGACCATCTGAGGTTTATGCCAGATCGACCATCTATTGTATTGATATTACATTGCTCATAATAAAAAGGTCAGATCTTTGCTTTTGCTTCTACATCTTGAATATATTGTGATCTCCATGTGTTGATGAATCTTGTATGCACTTCATAACTCAATAAATTAGTAGTAGTTAGTGATTCCAAGAAAGAATTTGGCTTGGGATCATTACAGTGGTATCAGAGCCTCGATCCTCCAAACCCGTGGAGAGATTAGTGCATGAAGAAGTATAGGGGATTTGTTATGGGTCGGAGGAAGAAAAATAGCAGTGAAACAGAGGCAGAAATGGAAGGGTCAAGAGACGACTATCAGCCTCAGGGCTTGGATCTCTTAGTAGACAAATTTTGTAATTTCCATCAAAACATGAACCGCATAGAAAGCACATTGGTTGGGTAGTTGGATGAGTATCAGGAAACCAATAGAAGGGGACAGGCCAAAATCTCTGAAACCTTGAAGAAAGTTGATGAGAATCTACAGAAAATGAACGAGAACCAAACTAGGATAACTGACCTTCTGATGCAAGTAACCCATCAAGGAAAAGATCCTAATACATATGGGAATAAGGAGGCTGGAGGGTCCGGTGGAACCCATGGGGAAGTCAGATATAACCCAGAGAAAGCACCGTGATCTGAAGGAAGTCTTGGAGGTGGCACGTTCCATGGACATATGGGTAGCAGGACCAATCATAGGCCATACATGCCAGTGTTCACGGATGAACCACTAGGCCAACACTTAGGTAGCAGAGCTAACCCCAGACCATACATGCCCACATTCACAGATGAGAAAGGGAAGCATGAACAGGTTGAATATTTTGTGGAACAATTAGCCAGAAGTACGAGGGAATACTACATCTTGGATATGAAAGTTCAAAGACAGATGTCCCTAGACCAGTATTGTCAACTCAGGTTCATAAACTAGCCTAGGACGAACCACAGGGGCAACTTTGAGTTTGAGCGATCCCCATGGAAGATAGAGATTCCATACTTTGATGGTATGACTAAGATGACAACACAAGCATGGGTGAAGAAGTTGGATACTTACCTGAGCTTAACCCCATGAGAGAGATGGAGGCCATCAAGTTTTCCACTATGTACTTGGATGGCAAGGCCCATGACTAGTGGTACCATGGGCTCACCTCACTCGGCCACAACTAGATTGTATCCTATACAGAATTCACTCAGACACTCATTGATAGATTTGATCTAGGAGATCTTGAGTTACATTTCTGGGAGCTCACCCAACTCAAGCAAATAGGTACGACTGAGGCATACATTGATGAGTTCCAAAGGCTGGCAATGATGGTGCAAGATATGTCCCAAACCAGGCTCATGATGCTCTTTACAGAAGGATTGACGGAACCCTTGAAGGGTTGGGTTAAGGCCTTCAAGCCTACCAACCTACAGGAAGCCATTTGGAAGACGAGGGATCTAGGTCCAGCTGCTAAACCAAAATTCATACCCAGACCACCTCTTAACAATGGTGGAAGAGATCAAAGGCCTCCAATAAACTAGGGAGGACGTGACCCTAAGGTTTATGAAAAGGGTTGTGGCAGAATAGATGACAACACCAGGAGGGAATTGAGAAGGAAGCAACTTTGCTTCACATGCAATGAGCCATGGAATCCCTCACACAAGTGCATGGGACGAGGATAGGTACATTACATTGAGGTCACTTCAGATGACAAAGAAGAGGATGAGTATGGTCAGATACAAAACATGGAGGCCGAAACATTAGAGCCAGTAGAAGAGGAGGTTCCAGAACTAGACTGTGTGGTTGGAGGGAAGGCTACGTTGGCATCTATCAGTGGGGTACCCAAGTTCAAGACCTTTAGGATGAGAGGGGTCTTACAAGGACAAAGAGTGTCGGTTCTGATTAATGGAGGAGCTTCCAACAATTTCATTGATGCAACATTACTGAAGAGGAGGCACATACCTACAGTAGAGTTTGAAGGATTCAAAGTGGAGGTAGCAGGTGGTAGTACTATGCCCTATAACAGATACATACCATGTATGAAACTCACCTTGGGAAGACATGAGTTAGTTCAGGATGTGTATGTGATGGATCTTCCCGATACCAACATCATCCTAGGGGTGCAGTGGCTTAGCACTTTAGGACCCATCACCACAAATTACAAGACCATGGAAATGTCCTTTATGGAGGAAGGAGGACGAAAGGTTGTGCTCAGAGGCCTGACAGGTAACTCTACGAGAGTGGTCACGGCCAAGAGGATGGAAGCCATCTTCAGAAGGGAAGAAATTGTATATACAATGGAATGTAAGGTCTCAACATAGATGGATGAGAGGGGAAAAGTGCATTACACACCAGAGATCAAAAGAATCCTTGAAAAGCACCAGAAAGTGTTTGGGCCGATTCCTCCAGGTGTGCCACCAGATAGGGGGTTTGAGCACATCATTGAGCTAGAAGCAGGGGCTAAGCCTGTTATCACCACACCCTATAGGCATCCCAAGAAGTATAAAGATGAGATAGAGAATTTCATCAAGGAGCTTCTAGACATGGGACACATTAGACCAAGTTCAAGCCCATTTGCTTCGTCAGTAGTCTTGGTGAAGAAGAAGGATGGAACGATGAGAATGTGCATTGAATTCCAGGCTTTGAATAAAAAGACGATAAAAAGTAGGTACCCCATACCCAGGAATAATGAGTTGCTGGATGAGCTGCATGGAGCTATATATTTCACAAAAAATGATCTTTTCTTGGGCTACCATCAAATCAAGATGAGGGAGGAGGACATCTCAAAAACAACTTTTAGGTGTCACTACAACCATTACGAGTTTTTGGTGATGCCCTTTCGATTAACCAATGCCCCAGCCACATTTCAGTCTTGCATGAACCATGTGTTCAACAAACAACTAAGGAAACACTTGTTGGTATTCTTTGATGACTTGCTCATTTACAACAAGACCTAGGAGGAACACCTTCGACATGTGGACCAAAT
>ML790836.1:227342-245934 GCA_009831015.1 Picea engelmannii
TCTCAGGGAATTGAAGGATCATTTACAGAGGGCACAAAACCAGCAAAAGGTCCAAGCAGACAAGCACAGAGTTGATCGTACCTTTGAGGTTGGCGATTTAGTCTATTTGAGGTTGCAACCATACAGACAGGCCTCCATTAAAATAAGCAGAGCAGAGAAACTGCAGCCACGTTTCTTTGGACCTTACAGAGTCAACAAGAGGATAGGGGTAGTAGCTTATGAGTTGGAGCTTCCACAGGGTACCAAAATTCACAACGTCTTCCATGTCTCGTGCCTTAAGAAATCCCTCGATCAACACGTCAGGCCTATTGAGGCATTACCTCCCATGGATGAGGAGGGACAACTTGTTTTGATTCCAGAGGAGGCGATAGAAGTCAGAGAGAAGAGGCTCTGAAACTGAAGCATCAAGGGGTATCTGATCAGGTATAAGGATTTACTCATTGAGGATGCCACTTGGGAGAAGGAGCACATGGTTAGAGAAGTAGGTTTAAAATTTCTTGAGGACAAGCAATTTCAAGCAGTTGAGACTGTAATGTCCCCCACCTCTTAGAGAGGTGATGAGGAGACTCAATGGCCTGGGCACCCCCACTAGGTCATAGTCTCACACTGAGGGGGGGGAAAGTCAAGAAGTTAAAAGTTATATTTTTAAGTTGACTTAAGAAAGGAAAAGGATAAAGGAGTAAAATATAACTAAATAGAAGAATAGAAGATTAACCATGGGAGTTAACCTAACTCAACAGAGAATTAGAAGGAAAAGTATAAGTAAGAGGCTGGGGCACACCTATTACTCATTCTGGTTTTGGATTAGCATTTGCTATTGCTCTTGAGCATTCAGTTTGGGGATTTTGCTGTACAAACCCTTGTGAGCAACTCAGTGGTGAAATATCCACTCACCTTGTTCCGCATCTTGGTCTCAGGGATGAAAGACTCCTCCACACCATTCTAGTCTCAACCCATCTCCATCTAGCGCTTCAGAAGGTAGCAGACCATACTGTTCTTGTGTTTCCAGCAAGGGGGCACCATCATCTAGAGGGAGGTTTGATCCATCTTATCCTAATGGCCTGGGGCCATTCTGACAGTTGAGTTTTGTTTGCAGGGGCAGGACCATCAGTTTGAGGGATTTTCTGCAGGGTTCTCATCATTCTACATTTTTCGGTAGATTGGGACATCTTGGAGCCGTAGGGGACGTCCTATCATTCATTAAAACTCATATCTAGGGATATCTGTTTGAGATCTGAGTCCGAAACTTCTCCCACGGGATTCTCATAGCTCGATCTAGTGGGGCGCACCATTCAGGGAAGGAATTCAGATCTACGGGGTTTAAGAGTGGATTTGGGAATTTGGACATCTGGGTTGTCCTTACAGTTGCCCGATCTATCATTTGGCATATTTCTTGGGATGATTGGACACTTTTGGTATTAGGGCAGAATTATTGAGGGCTTCAACATTCTAGCAGGACGTGGCACTTTCCAGCTTGGAGGTTGAGCATTAGTACGGCTCAGATCTGCTTGATTCAGTCTTCATTGTATATCCAGCCTTTGGAGGCTTATTTTGTATTGTCAGAAGCATTTTGTAGCAGCTCATATCTATTGCTTGTACGACCATCTGAGGTTTATGCCAGATCGGTCATCTATTGTATTGATCTTACATTGCTCATAATAAAAAGGTTAGATCTTTGCTTGTGCTTCTACATCTTGAATATATTGTGATATCCATGTGTTGATGAATCTTGTATGCACTTAATAACTCAATAAATTAGTGGTAGTTAGTGATTCCAAGAAACAATTTGGCTTGGGATCATTACAACTTGTCGATAAGAAATCCCCATCCCACAGTGTGGGTTTTTTTGGAACATCCTTCTTTGTAGACCTAACACGATGCGCTACAATGTGTCTAAGTTCAAGATACACTATACAATGAAAAGCGACCTTCTCATAATGGAGAGGTTGCGTCCATGTACAAGATTTTCCAACCAACTTTATTTTTATGATGAATCCTTTCTCGAAGCCCATTTCCATATAGATGTTCTATATCTACCCATGTTCTATGCACGTTTGAGATGTACTTCGTTGAGTTAAACAATAAGTAATATAAGGGAATGTTAGGCATTTTCATCCATATTGGACTAACGGTGAGAAGGTTCATTTACAGATCAAAGGCAAGGGTCCATGACATAATGTGTAACCTTGTTTTACTTAGAAACCGTAAACCTCATTGAAAATGAGATTTTTTTTTTTTTCAATTTGAACTTTATTATGCTAAATCATTTTGTGCAAATAATTATCTCCATTTATTTCTAGTTCCAAAGTTATGTACATCCATTTTTTTTTTAAGATTTGAGAGCTTTAATCACATGCCATTAACTGCAATAGATAGTTTTCCTTAAAGAACTTTGTTATTTTGCATACAGATTCTATTATAGTTTTCCTTAAAGAACTTTGTTATTTTGCATACATATTCTATTATAAGAATGAGTGGGGTTGAACCATTAGTAACCAATTATCTTACTCACTAGGATTGCAATTTTTAAACCATAAATGGGTATGCTTTGAGGTGGGTCTATTAGACGCAGAGCCCAATTCTATGAGAAAGTGTGGAACTATAAGAGCTATGTCTAAGGAAGATCAATTGTTCATGGAATGATTGCAGGTTAGAGAGTCCACTATGGATTTCTTTGGGATATCCTAGAGATAATTTGGATGAGTAGTGACCTAAGCATGATCAAATGATACCTACTCAAGATAACAGGAAGATTACATCATTGGCTTGGAGTTGGGAGGTTTATATACAATTTTGATAAATAATATTGTAATCACAAAGTGTTATGAATTATGTTCTCAAGTTTGAACAATTTTGAGTTTGATCCCTATGATAATCTAGCCATATTTAGCCATATTTTTCTGAACCTATCGTACTCTTGTCATTAATCAATCTAATGTCTTTAAACGGATGATTATGAGATATATTTATTTGATAGCATTGTGTTAATACCTTCACAGTACAAATGTTAGTTTTTCTCACACATACATGGCATTGACTATGGTTTCGATTTGCAATAGCTCTAATTCATGTATTCATCTTAATTCATGTATTCGTCTTGTGTGGTGTTATTCTTTTTCCCCATGCACATGGGTTCAGATTAGTTTTAACACGTGGTAATTTGATTAAGGAAGGACCCTTATAAATGTACATTCATTATTTATGATTTTGGAGTAGTGAGACTTCAAGAATATGTGCATTGTATGCATCGACAAATATCCAATACTTAGATGAAATGTGTGCAAGTTCTCATTCATTATTTATGATTTCGGAGTAGTGAGACTTCAATAGTATGTGCACTGTATGCATTGACAAATATCCAATAGTTATATGAAATGTGTGTAAGTTTTTAGGCATTTAGCTATTATAAGTTGGATAATAAAATTGAGGGAGGCCTGATGCTATTGTTTTCATAAACAATGGGTTTTTCCATTTATCGTTATAAGTAACTTGGTCATGTAGTCATAATGTTGCGGGTTACAGTTTTTCCACGCAATAAGGAAGTAGTCTCATTAGTATAAGTGATAATTACAACAAATTAAGCTCTTCTTCAGTAGTTTGGTGTCCTTTGGCATAAATTTAATTCCGAAGATTATTCTTGTTTAATGATTTAACTTAACTTAGAAGATGATGACTTTGCTAGCATTAAAAGTTATTATGATGAAGTTATGAATTATGAAAAAGGTTGTTTGTAAGATGTTTTCCTTGGAAATCATGAGATATTAGTAGCGTACACTCAATTGGCTTCACCACCTACAACTTGTCTTCATATCCTTGGGGTTAGGGTTATTCTATATTTTAAAGATGAATTATGGAGGTAGTAGTTATTTGGTTTATCTATTTAATTGGTGGAGATTTGACTATTGAGGGGTATCATGGTAATTTCGGTGCCTATTCTCTCCGTGTCATGCATTCCATTTTGGAGTTTTGGAGTTTTAGGAAATTAAAGCTATACCATATGTATTTTTTTTAGTGCCCTCATGTCCAATGTTGCTAGAATTATGGTGTAACTATTTTTAGAGTGTTTAAACTCCCTTCATGATACCACTTTGGTCAAATACTATTTATCATGGAGCTATAGTAGTGCTCGATTTTTTCTTTGGAAACTTAGCGTAACCCAAAATTTGTTTTAAAACTTCAGGTCATATGGAATTTCCCCAAGGACTTAGTAAGCATCTTATTACTACAATCAAACTATGATTCTTCACACAAGGACTACCTATAACTATTTCTTAAGCTATAGTATGTTTTTTGCTACCAATTTAAACAAAACCTAGTTCATCCAACATTAGGCACACATCCAATTGTAACCTTAAAACATCCCGACAATATTTTTATACTTATCCATAATCAAAGGCCCAAATACCTATAGGACATTCCAATAAAACACTTGATTATTTTACATGCCTACCTCCTACAAGTTTTTTCTCTTCCACAGTTCACTTAGCTAGTGCCCAATTCACTCTACAATGTCAAACTCAGAATTAACATAACCATATAATTCTTTGTCCATCATTGTATGAATGAGTTTTCAGTATTCTTCCTTGATTTTCTCTGCATATTATAATTTCATTTTTCTATAATGTACATGCCGTTCATTTTCCTTATCTAAGATGTAATGAAAATCCCTCCATGTCCAAAGTGTACCCAAGTTCCATTTATCCAACTTCAATTATTCCCACCTAAAGATCATCCGTGCTTCATGATTGCACGAGATCGACTATGTCTCTACACCCTTTGTGACTTGTTCCCAATGATATTTCCACTCCATTTATTATTGACTTTGTGCATTAGTGACTTTTGTCGATGTTCCATGTACCTAATAAACACCTAAAAAAACATACGTCCAACCATCACATCGACCGTTATCTTCTTAGTGAAGGAAATTGTGTTAACCATCTCAACCCAAATTCATTGAGTATCAAACTCTTTGGCTCCACATATTTTAGAAGAAAAAAAAATATATAAAACCTCATAAATTCATTTGGCAATATGGTGTCATGCATTATGCATAGCTAGTGGATTAGGGGGTCATCTACTATAACCCTGAACTTTCTATCCCTTCTAGATTATTTTTTTTTTTTTTTTCCCTTTTTGCATTTAACTTTTGTTTGATATTCAAATGTATAAAGTCATTTACTAATATGGTGTCATGCATTATGCATTCCTAGTGGATTACTCGGGGTCATCTACAATAACGCAAACTTTATTTCCTTTCTTTGATTTCTTTGCCAATCTCATCTAAATTTTATTTGATATGTCAATGTTAGTGGGGGCACCTAGCCTTCATGGAAGGGAACCCAAAATCCATTTTTTTTTTGGGCCATGTTGGTTACTCACCATATAAATGATCATCTGACATAGGTTGTTGAAGTCACTAAAGGCTAAGATCTTACATCCTCTCCCACTTAAAGGCATTTCCATCATAGACAACATGTTCGAGAACTTGTTTTCCTCCGATGTCTATTGCTCTAACTCATCTTCTAGGAAAATTTTCTTTTCCTTATATTCTTCTTCTTGTTTCAGAACACTATGTAAGAATTGCTTCTACAACCATGGAAGTATGGGTTGCTTCAACTCTAGGATATTTGTTATCATTGAAGGTGATGCTATTACCTATTATTTTTTAGCGTAAATCTATTTTGGTTTTAGGAATGGAGGCCTTTGATGAATAGTGTCTTCTTTCAACTCTATGGTCCTCTATCTTATGTCTAAATTCCTATCTTGGTCAATCACCTTGCTTCTTTTCCTTTCCTAGGTGTGTCATCATAAAACCTTTAATAGTTTTAATGAGGTTTTATCAACTATTAAAGACCATTGCAACTATTAATAGCTATAATGAGGTCATCACAAGTATTAAGGATTTTGTAGTTGTTAAAGGACATTGCAACTATTAATATATATAATGAGGTCATTACAATTATTAATAGTTGAAATGAGGTTTTTTCACTTGTTATCGTTCGGAAAGTACATTAGGAATCTTGTGAAGGTAGTTTGTGGGATTATATATTGTTGAAATATTATGTAGCTATGGAATATATCCTTATTGTATTCAATCATTCAAAACCATAAAAGAATAAAGCTAAAGTATATTTCTAATTTCGACCTTACTAGAAAAAGTGAAAGTAAATTATATTTTCCATAAAAGATAGGTCGACCCTATGGGAAACGTTTATTGGTAGAATACGTATAAATAATGTGACTCCTTAATCATTTGGTTATCACAACTCACTCAAATATATCTCAAGTTTGGTGGAGAGCTTCAAATACAAGAGGAAGGATAAGGTGCATCTCTTGGTCTCAGTTGGTATCTCTCTCATGCGCTACCTTGCTAGGGTAATGTGCTAGGGTTTGGATTGTTCCTTTGCATATCTCTTGGCATATGTCTTAGTATAATACTTCGTGTATATTCTGGTGACAAGGCACAAGTCTAGTAGTTTGTTTTCCCTTTGAGTAGAAGGGTTATGATGGATATTTCTCTCCGAGAGAGCATTCTACTAACACTGTACTTGGTTGATGAATCTACACTAAATAAGTTCTATTGGGTTTTCTTCCCTAAGAGTGTTTCCCATGATACATATTTCTGTGTTGTGCCTGTGGGTGTCACATGTAGGTGCCAATGGTTGGGTGACGATGGTGTAGCATCGTCTATGGAAAAAAGAGCACATAAAAGTAGTTAAATTGCTATGGTAAATCTAACCCTAACTATTTTTAGGAAAAAATCAACATATAGATCAGAGGATCACACAAATAGGATGAAATGAAGAACAAACGAAGAAAAATGTGGTAGGGACTATTGGATGTGTGATACATGTGCACCTGGATCATTTTTTGGACTAGTGACAAAAATATGGGAGGTTAATCGATGAAGCCAGGCTCATACTTGACCTAGGAAGAATTATCAAAGAGAATGATGGTGCCATGGGGGGAATGATTAGAGTAGTGATGATGCATTATTGGGGATCCTATAGTTCATGGATGATCTGAGAATCCTTAGATGTCAATTATTTCTTAAGTAGAAACTAAACATCTGACCAGATTCAAACATCATCTTGGACATTTGTAAAATATCACGTGACAACATTTGTTTATCCATAAACTTCATTAATTGATAAATATAAATTGCACATGAAAAAATAGAGAGAAATAGAGACAACAAATAACAAGCTCATTACACAATTTGATAACGTCATTCACCCATATTGGGCTACGTCTCCGAGTCCTCTTCCAAATACTGAAGCCACTCAATTAGTGCTCAAATGATTGATACAATGATGAATTACAATGGAAAATTTGAATACACCATTCAATTATACTACTGAAACCCCAAAACAGATGTTACCACTAAATTCCTCTCGAAATTCTGAGAAAAATGATGATACACTTGATTATTTTCTTAACAGGTGCTTAAAGACCCCCTTTTTCACACATAACAAAACTATGGGTTTCATACATGAAAGAATGGACTAAGAATTTCATACACAACAGTGTAGCACATATCTAACATCACCATCATATTCCTCTAGGAAAAATAAGAAAAATAAGTATAAACACTATGTACTTCTCTCAAGGAACTCTATTTCACGCAAATAAAGACCAGAATGAAATTAGACCAGGTTCTTTGCATGAACCTTGATGCAGACATGCACCATCAACTTGGCATGAATTTTTGTGTCCCCTATAGTTGTCTGGTTCTAGGTTTATATGGAGAAAAATATGGATCTAAATAATTTAGTACCCTCGCAACCAAAATTAATTAAATACCATTACTTAACATAACCAAAATTGATGGCATGGTGGTTAAGGGTTTGAGATATATCCTAGAGGTTCTAGGTTCGATACACCAAATAAGAATTTTACATAGTGCAACATTAATTCGTTGTTGAAACAATATGGTTAGTTGGCTCACCTCCTTTGGCTTCTTGATGGTTCCACATGGCACAAACTGGTTGGTCCACGTGGAAACCTCTCATTCATCATCACCACCAATAGTATATGCTTGAGATGTGGTGCTCGTAGATTGAGACACATCACCTATCATACACCATGTCAACCTTTTGACTATACCTCTCACTGACCATGTCACTGTATGACCTTCCATGTCACTCTACAATCTGCCACATGTAACCCTTTCAGTGGTGCCATGTGGATCGTATATATGACACATGAAAACTTTTTACTGGCTCAATCAGGTGTTGATAATACAAATACTGAGTAACACATGTCAGCCTATCATGCTACCATGTCAGGATTATAATTCCATATGTACAGACTATGATATCGTCAATTTGCATGTTTTTACCGAAACATTGAAAATCCATAACTTCCTCATACAATTTTTGTTTGAGGCAATTCACACATAGTTGGAAATATCTCATTGAGCTCTATACAATGAATTCATTATCATTATCAGTTGAGATGCTCAATTTTTTAGTGTTCTTAGATCCTCCTAGATCAGTAGGATGAGTAAAGAGAGTGAATTCAGTTGGTTGCATGGGTGGAAAACATGCGATGAATTCCCTAAGGTTTCAAGTAAGTTGGATATGAGATGATATAAGTGAAATGATAGAAGGAAGTGATAGTGTCTTTCACAACAGAAATGAAGTTAACAAATATTGAAAGAATATTTCATTTTGGAGTGATGTTATAGCACAAAGGGGAAAGGGAGTTTCCTTCACAATTTTTTGCATGGAAGATTCAAGTTGCGAATGGAAGGAGATTGATTTGACTTGGAGGTGTTCCATCAAGAAAGTGATCACATGGTTGAAATGACCACCCAACTTATATGAAATTTTGACGATCTAGTGTGCAACAACATGGTGAAGAGACTAGACTTCAAGAGAACAATGATTCATTTATGAAATACTTGGTTATTGTGGAGGAACTTATTGATGGAGTTGGATGAATATAGTGGAAATTTTGATCTTTCAATGGTGGTTTTGGGTTGAGCATGTGGTGGAAATTGGAAAGAAACAACTATGATTGGTTGTTTGACGATGTTACCATGAGTTGGACACGAAGTTGGAGTAGATACCCAAATTGACTGAAATATGGGGGTTAACTACGTGCAGAGGCCTGACATACTATAGTTGGAGTATGGGTGCAACATTTCATCACAAAGGTTCAACACTTAGACATTTTGAGATTTTTGAGACGATAATGAATTTGAGCGGGGGTAGGTGTAACTCCCCTGGAGTTGGCCTGGCAACCCACAGTCCTCCACTAAAGGTCTATATGGGAGAATCAAGAAAGGGAGCACTCATTCCAACCCAAGAATCCAAAAGAACTCTTTTATTGCGAAGATAATATTTTTGGCCACATGTCGTGCCTAAGACATCTTCACCAAAAGGACTTTCGAAAAAGTTTAATACGATGACTTGACCAAAGAAGCGGGATAGGTGGATGCCCCATAGAAGTTATGGATTCCCCACTAAATAAACTTATGGTTAAACGTAGGTGGATGCCTCATGGAAGCCATGGCCTCCCCACTAAAAGTTGGAACCGTTGGAGAGGATGGATGCTTTGACAGTATGAGTACGCCAATTGATTGAACGAAGAATAAAATTTGGGAAGATCAAACACCTTGGACGTGCAGTGTGCCAAGGGGAGATGACCAAATGAAGAAGGAAATGGAGAACGATCACAGAGATAACTTGGGCATTCAAAACCGAAAAATGATAGGTCAATTAACGAAGAGTGTGCCCAGGAAGAGGGAGCACACCCTTTGGAAATTCAGCTAAGAAACGAAAGTGGAGAAAGAACAATTCTATCTCTCCATGTTGAAAGAGCATGTCGGTTGAGCGCCTATATAATCCAATGGAGGAGACCAAAGAAAATGGAGCCAAGAGAAGGTTGGATTTGGAAGACACTTCTTCATTATCACAGGTTGGGATTTATGAGGTAGCGAACAAGAACGTAGGAAGATCTCCCCCCAAGCAACCAAGTAGACCCTAGAGGGTGACATGAGCTACATTGGGGAGAAAGAAATGAAGAGAAGGTTTTGGGAAAGTCTATCTTGAAGGGAGCTGTTCAAATAAATGAACTATTGTAGCGAAAGAGAGGTCACTCCAATCTGTGTCAAGACAAGTTTTACCCGAGAAAGGGAGCGATAACACTAAGGCATAACTGGAGGAATTGAATAGATGAAGTATGAAAATGTTTGTTATTCTATATGAAAAATGAAGGGTTCACAAAGGCCTTTCACCGAATTTGGGTTGTAATGTTTTAACACAGGTTCTTTGTAACAAAGAAAGAGACCCTTTATGTAAATTTTCTTTGTGTGGAATGCGTGTTTGGATTGACAGAATATTGTTATGTTTTTTGTAAATAATTTTTTTGGGTATTATACCGCTTTGGACACCCACACATATATCTAATTTTCACTTTTGTATGAATGTTTTGTCTTTACTATTGAATCTAATTATAAGACAAACATAAATATAACTTAAGTAATGAACGGAATAAGATGAAGGCATAGTTTTGTTTGATTAAGTTGTTGTATCCTTGCCACTAAATGAAAGACGTCAGTGTTGCATGGTGACTAGGAATGTTGGGTGATTTTGTCCGCCCAATTGGAGGTTTTCCATGCCTGCGATAGATAAGCTATGAACCAACTAGTCCCTACCATATGATTTCAGGTAAATATACACAATTTGACTTGCAACGAATAAGATAGGTTTTTTTTATCCGAGCTAACAAAATTAAAAGATGTATGAACATTAAAAATATATATTTGATTTCAAATAAAACTATATATAGAAATATTGATTATATATCCCTTTAAAATGTCTACAATTTAATAATTTGTTTCTAAATTAAATATTTTTTTTTATATAAGCTATAATTTTCTTTTAATAGTTTATACAACAAGAGAGTTGATCCATTTGAATAACAGAAAACCTATCAAACAAACAACATATTAAACCTTCCCTTTCTTATTTAAGGAATTATAGTCCATTCCATCTTCATGACATGACCATTTGTGACAAGAATATGGATCTTATTGGTCTAATATTTTGGACAAAACTTGTTAACATAGAGAATTTTTTCTCAACAAAATATATTTTTTTCTACAAATAGTTGCAACATTAATAAATTTTGAAACATGAAACAACCATGACACTTAAATTTTTGGACATAATATATCTACATGGAAAATAATTTTTTTGTGAAGCACAAACTGAAAAAAAAAAAAGTAATAAAGGAGCCTTTCTTGGAATTTAGTGACTTAGATCTTAATCCGAATTATTTTTGGCACGAAATGAGAGAAAAGATATAATAAATAAATGTACAGATATGTATCAGATATCAAAAAATATACCAAAAATATATCAGAGATACAAACACAAAGATACAATAATACACAATTTTATTAATGTGTGAAATGTACAAAACTATAAAAGTACAGAGTGAAAGAGTCACTACAATGGTGGCATCTTATCTCTGAGAAGAGATGTGAAGGATACTTGAATTCAAAAGAATATGATCGTTACAATGAGGATGGAAGGTCTTTTTAACATAAAGAAAATCCAAAACCCTAACCCCGGAATATGAAAAACCAACAATTTTGTGGACCCCGTTGTGGGTAGTTAAGCATAAATTTGGTATACAATATTCGTTTGGGGCACATGATAGCTCATTGAAAAGTTTTATTTGAAGAATGCACATGCTTTTCGTCAAACGTTTTCTAAAGACCAAATTGTGATTGTGGAAATCCCTAAAAACATTGTTTAGATCCTCAAAATGGCCCTGGAAGTTTGGGACCCAAAAACTAGAAAAACTAATTCCAGGGTGGAAGAATGTTTTTCAAGCCAGTGGAATAGGTGGGTGGCCACTGATATCCACCTGGATCAAGCATTCTTCCTTAGGAAGAGATGGTTCCCATTGCTTTGAGTTCTCGGGGGGGAGGGGGAAGAATTTTTTAAACCTAAACCTTGGTGAGTTGTTCGCCTTGATGGAGAAGTTTTGTTTCTTAGTTTGTTGAAGGTTGTCATGGACTTATTCCTCGCGGGGTTGATTCTGTTCAACTAGTCAAGCTACATGAGATGATTGTGTGCAAAATAAATCTTTGCACTTTATTGCAACCTTGTCGACCTGTTTCTATTGGATAGAAGGTGCTTGGGCTGAGGCTGTAGTGGTTGTAGTGTCCTTTTGTTTACCTTTTGAACAGATTATGAAGAAGATGAATTTTGTAGTATGAGTTACTACTTTGCGACACTTTTTAGGTGGGACAATAGTTGGAACTGCCGTTGATATTAGGTAGATATGACCCCCAGAGTAACAATGACACTAAGGGGTCAAAACTCATAAACAACACATCACTTCTACATACATGGTTGGACCAAGAGAACATCATAGACATCTAGTGGTGAAACATCACATAATACCCCATCCTTGAAGGGATGGATTTCATATGACAATCAACACTACTAGCTGACACAAAGATCTCATCCCTAGAGAAGCCACCCGATGTTGTATGGCTGCGGGTGTGGTGTTTTCGAGAATCCCAACTGTTTGACGACATCTACTGAGATCGGGTTCTTCTCGCTTCCGATATCAACAATAAAATGCAGTGGGGTCCCCTTCATGCACATCTATCAATAAAAAAGGCACCCCACTCTTCATCATCTATTGGTTCTTTTGGTTGAATTGTTGCAGTCGCGAAAATAACAGTGGGGTCTATGTCGATGATGTATCTTCTATCAGTATTTTCTTAATCAGATTCTGAATCAAGGTTTGGCTCCTTGTCTTTGATATTGACCACCAATGACTGTTTTTAGCGACATTCATCGGTGTTGTGCGAGGGGTATTTTGTGGAAGTTGTACCATTTTCGAGTGCCCTTCTTCGTCTTTCCGTTACCCTTGTTTTCATGTGTCTTGGAATGGTTTTTAGAAGGATGGTTGTTAGGTCCGTCTTTACCATACTTTGGTTGTTGCATATTTGCATAATCAAACTCCCGCTTGTTCTGGTGCATAAATTTCTTCTTTATTTTGACAACATATCAATAAGCAACACTGAGTGATGAGATGTCTGAAAAATCCATTTTAGTTTGGATGTATTTATGTAGAGCCCCATGGTATTTCAGAACCAAATGTCATTCAGATTCTTTGAAAACAACTTGGTGCGCAAGGTATGAAATGTATTGGTGAACTCTGACACTTATTCACCCCTCTCTTGATGCATCATGGTCAATCTCATGTACTGGTCTTCATAGTTGACAACAGGGTAATATTGTTCCTTGACAGCATCCACAAAAAAATACTAAGTGGGCTCGACCCCATATATTCCAAATTCCTCTGTAGAGATTTTCTCCTAGTAAGTTTCCCACCAATGTTTGACATGGAGGAGAGCCTTAAGGAGTGTGAAGCTAGTATTTTTCATCTTGGAAAAATTGTGAACAAAGAAATATCCTTCTAGCATATTTAACCATTTATTTAGGGCATCCACATCTATCTGACCTTCAAATACATGAATATCAAACTTAACCCGTACCTTTAAAGGAAATGTGCTTCCAAAGTGGTCGCTTGATGAAGATGAGTCTGTTTCTATCAACAGGTGTTGAAGGATGTGGGAAAAATTCTCCATCATTTCGTCCCTCTGTTGCGTGAGAGCTTGCTCAAGCAACATGTGAATAGAATCTTTTACTTCGTTGTTTTTCTTTTCTTCCACCATGGAGGGTTTATTGGGCATGCGATTGTAGTTTTACTGAAGAGGGACAAGCTTGAGACCCACCTTTCTATAATCGGACCTTGTGGGGACAGGCACTAAAAAGAGATCAAGAGCATCCTTCTCTCATACCACTGATCAAGATTATTTTCGACACAAAATGAGAGAAAATATATAATAAATAATGTTCATAGATGTATTATATATCCAACAATATAACATAAATATATCAAGGATACAAACACAAAGATACAGTAATACACAATTTATATTAATGTACGAAATGTACAGAAATGTAAAAATAGAAAGTGAAAGACTCATTGTAATGGTGCAGCTTATCTGTGAGAAGATATTTCACGGCTACCCACATTTGCAAAATATTATCATTACAGTGAGGCTCCAAGTCCTTTTTAACATAAATAAAATCCAAAACCCTAACCCTGAAAGTTGAAAAGCCAATAGTTTTGTGGACCCCGTTTTGGGTAGTTTGGTGTATCAACTTCTTGGGGGCGTAACTTTGGCATACGATCTTTGTTTGGGGCACACGATAGCTTGTTGGAAAGGTATAATTGAGGACTCCACATGTTTCCCTCACACTCTAGCTAGAGCCCACAATGTGATTGTGGTGATCCCTAAAAACATTGTTTAGAGCCTCAAAATGGCCCTGGAAGTTCGAGACCCGAAAACTAGAAAAAATGCTTCTAAGGTGAAAGACTATTTTCGAGCCAGTGCAATAGGTGGGTGGCCACCGATATCCAGCAGGACCAAATCTATTGTAAAACAGGAAAAACATATCGTCAAATTAATGTTGTTAATAGCATAGGAGTTAACTAATATCATCGAGTTTTCTTATTCCATTTTCTTCTTCAACCTAGAACTCACCTATCTAACTAAAATGAGCGAGTTGGTTTGTTGAATCTAGGTTATCTAACTAAAATGAGTTGGTCGGTTTGTCTTCATGGATATGACTATGATCTTGTATGTAATAGGATATAAGGTAATTATTTTTAAATTACTAGTTCTGAAATTGTGTATAATATGTCGATTAAAGAGAGAATAATTATTTTGATTACTGAATGTACTTCAATTTTTATGAAATAGAAGATAGAATTTTTTTTTTGGGAAAAAATGATTAATAAATAAATGTATCAAAACATATAAGCTATTTAAGATAAATATAGATATATTCAACCATTAAAAAAATCATTCAATAATTATTTTTGGTTTGATTAATTCTTATGGGCATGAAGAAAAGGTACAAATCACAAAAAACAATCTCTACAATGAATTTTAATGAAAAAATAGAACTAATATTCATATAGAATTCAATATCCTTCACCATTACATAATATGACGATAATAAATAATTGTATTTTTTTATGTAAATTTTCAAAAGAAAAATACTAATAATAAACAAAATTGTGATTATTTTGATTATGTTTTTAAGTAGACAACAAACCTTTATACATTAATAATTTTAAAGTGTGAAATTTATTAAATTTGATTTTAATGATATTTTATAAAATATCATTAATCATATTTATATAATATTAATCTAGATTTTAAAAATATATTTCAAAATAATGTTTAAATAGATTTTTTTATTTTAATTAATTTTCTATATTTTGATTTTTTTAATTTTACAAAGACGAATTATACTCAATTATATTTTGAGTTTTTCCTAAAATAATTTTTTGTTGTTCGGATGATATCAACTTAATTGTAAAAAGTGGATATAAAAAGGAAGTATGCAAGTCTTATATATATATATATATATATATATTCTTATAGGGTATTTGATTTAGAAATAAATAGTTTTTATTAAAATATTAAATTTTTTTTATTGAATAATTAGTTTAAATTTATCATACATATTTATGTTATATTATTTAAATTAATTAATATGTTATTTCGTTTTAAAATAAATAATTTTATTAAATTATTAAGAGATTTTTTTTTATAAAAATGATTTATTTTATAAGATAATTAATTTTAAATTTTAAATTTATATTTATGTTTTTTTTAAAGAAAAGAAAGATATAAAGGAAATCAAAACAGGTGGATCCAAGCGATGATATGTCTATCATGAGTGAGATATAGTTTACAAAAATTGTGCATAGAGTTGAAGGTTTTAACAGGAACCTTGTTCCATCTAACTAGCCTAGGACTCACTTTATTCGGAGCCGCCATTACTAAGATAATTACATAACTATAAAAAAGGGTGAAGATTAAATCCCTATCCATTCTAAAAGAGTAATTGATAAAAAAACTAGAATCAGGGTGGGCAGCGTCAAACCATAGGGGAACCTCGATGTCCATGAGAGGTGTACGTCGGGACAAACTTCTGCTTGCAAGTGGGAAATCATGCTTGCAGTGGGGCTTGTGAGAATGCCTCAAACAACGAATCCAGTCGTTGATTGATTGTCCTTTGTCCATGCACCTGTTTGTCCTGCCACTGCCGGATGTCGAAGAGAAGCTCAAGATGCTCCGTTGCTAGATGATAGGCAAAGTGTGAACCCTCCTCTCCTCCGTCTGTGCCTGTGTCTTCCGCTGCAATTGGGTCCTCCCCTGCATCTGTCAACTGCAAGCTTAGAGGGATTTCGTACTCCATGATGCAGCCTCCGTCCCCCAGTAAGGCTATGTTGGGGGGGGGGGGGAAGGCTGGTAGCCGCAGGGAGGCGTGCCTCGGAAGGTGGCCCTATCGTGTTCACCAAGCTCGGGTTTGGTTGCGTAGTTAGAGGTGGCCCTGTGTTCACCAAACTCAGGCCTAGATGTCGAACTAGAGGTGGTGCCTCTTCTTTGACAGTGCTGAGGCACTGAGGTGCCTCTTCCTTCGAAGTGCTGGCTGGAAAATGCTAAGGCGATGGTGGAGAGTATGTTGTGGGGGACCGGGTCTCTGTTTTTGGAATGTGCAAGGAAGTGTGAGTCTGGAGAAAGGGTGTCGGGGTCTCCATCATAGATGATTTTAGGGGCTAAAGTTTGCTCATGGGCTAATTTTCCATGGTTTTTCCAAAAATGAGATTCGCTATTTTAAAAATGATTCGCCCAAATTTTATAGGATAAAATTATTTTACCTTAAAAATAGCGAAAATTTTATAAAAACTATATAAAATCCTCAGAAATTTGAATATTTTTACAAAAATATGGCCAAACATTTATAGTTGGCATATGAAGGATAAGCAATATTCGCTAAGATTTCTACATTTTAAAATAATTTTTCATCATTAAAATCATTCATGGTCTCCATTTTTGGAGTGCACAGGTCATCTGAGTACTTCTGGTATGTCTATGGGGGCGGCTAAAATGAGCAAGTAAATCTCGCTGAGAGGTTGTGAGTCTGTTACCTCGGGTAATGGAATTCTTGTTCCTGGTGCCCTACCTAGGCTTCCTCGCTCTCGAGGCATGGTGGGAAGAACCAGAGAGTGACGGAGATGCGAGGGAGGCGTGGGGGGCGGTGGTGGCCAAAAGAAGCACTGTGCAAAAATGGTAGCATGCAAAAAACAAGAAAAAATGCATGTCTTGGCGTAAATATTTTAATTTAATTTTCACATAATTAAAAAGGGATATTGGTTCTAAATATATTTATTTATTAATGTATAATACACATTAAATATTAAATTTTATTATTAATAATCATTAAATATTAAATATTAAATACTTGAATTTTTTAATCGATCGTTATTATAATTAAATTATATAATTCTTAATAAAATCACATAAATTACAATTTTAATGCATAATTTTAATGCATTACTGGATTCAATTCCTTAAAAACTTATAAACTACTCACATGTTACAGACTCAATAACTCAAATCTTCAACTTCAACAATTTAAAAAGATAATTTTCAAATACATGATTAAAAAAATAAACTAATTAAAACTTTATATATTTCGCAACATTTTCTGGTCCCTCTATGTTTTTAGTTGTTCGCGGTGTCACTTTTGAATCTTAATAAATTGAATGTTCTGGATAGGTTTCCACGTTTAAACACCATATTCGCTAAAATGGTGTCTCGTTTGAGGGAATTCGTTGGGTTTAGCATCCAGTAATTAAGAACATAAGTTGTACGTTGCGACTGTACACAAACTTTCATGGTTCGTCCGTTGCGACATATAAATTGAAATAAAATTTGGCAGAACCAGTTTCGCTTTTATCCATTCGAACTCCCCGGTCGACTCCTGAGTGATCTAATACAGATGGACCTCTACAATCATAACGAGAATAGAAATTACGATGATGATGGGAAGAACAGTGCAACTGTCATAAGTAAGACGGAATGCGAGAATTCTAATTCATTAACAGGACGTCCCGCCAGACCTAAATCAAGATTCTATCATGAAAATGAAAGGAAAAAGTCAGTGGTGAGTTCGATCAACAGTTCCAGTGCGGCAAGTAGCAGCCATTACCCACTCTATAATGAGAGTCAGAATCCCATTTTGCCCGAAGAAGATGAAAAGGAATCCGCAGCACATGATGTCGAGGTGGAGGAGGAGGAGAATCTGTGGGTCAGATTCAAAGACGAAGACGGAGAAGTGGATGTTGAAGAAGAAGACGTGTGGTGGTTAACTGTCCTAAGAAAACACGAGAAGGAACTTCTCAGTAGGAAAAACAATTATCAGCCTATTGTTGCAACGCCTGAAAATCTTTTGAGGGAAAAGCAAATTCAAGCGGAGGAGCTTCCGATGCTTAAGTACCATTGTAAACAAAGATTAAAGAGTTTAGACGTGAGGATCAGTAAAAACAAAAAACTGATTGATAGTTCATATGAACGTAAGGAAGAAACGAGACTAGAGCAGGGAGAAGATTCCGAGCTTTTTCAGAGTTATGTAACACTGATACGTAAGAGAGAAGCTGCTAGACAGAAGATTATAAAACAGAGAATGTT
>ML790837.1:14861-25591 GCA_009831015.1 Picea engelmannii
ACTTGTTTATGGTACAGGTTGATTACAGGTTGAGGTACAAGTTGATACATGGTTCAGACTTATTGGTACATGTTTATAGCAGTATATCTCACAGTGATAGTGTGACAGTGGTTCCATCATTCTACTTCTACTTCAGGGTGGCAGGACGGGGCAAGTATAGGTGGTTGTAGCCACCTTACGGTTGTAGCAAGAGAACATTGGGGGTTGTAGCCTCCTTCTGGTTGTAGCCAAAGATTTTGGGAGTTGGAGCTTCCCTCAGGTTGTAGCCTGAGAAACTAGGAGGTTGGAGCCTCCTTCCAGTTGCATCTGAAAACAAAGGAAGTTGGTGCTTCCAATGAATGTAATTCTTCAATACATATAAGAAAAAGCATTCCGTGGTTTTCTCCTGATTTGGGTTTCCACGTAAAATACTGGTGTACTATGCATGTGTGTGATTGTTTATTTATTACTGCTCATTATTGGATAATAATTCTACATTGATATAACATTTGAAGAAAAAAGATTATAATTACGTTATTACTGATTCACCCCCCCTCTCAGTAATCCAATAGGAAGATACAAGGAATATAAAGTAACTTAAACTGAGGGGGAACGTGAATTATAAGGACCATAGGTTGAATTGGTTGCACATCCACATCCACTAAAGACACGGAAGGTAAATATAGAGAAAAAATAAAATACAAAGTTTGCGTAGATAAGCAATTACTGGAATGATGAAACTATGGAGAAGGTTGTAGATTTTTTGCATGAGTATCATGATCTATTCCCAAATACATTCTTGGAAATGAAAGGGATAGTTGGGGAATTATGATAAATGAAGATCCCTTTACAAACATGTGATAAGACAATAAGACAAAAACCTTAGAGACTGAATATGAAATATAAAGAGAAGGAAAAGGAAAATATAGACCAAATATTAGAAGTCGGAACCATTGAACCAATCATGGAATAAGAATGGATAAGTCCAATGGTATTAAAAGATAAGAAAATAGGGGGAATCAGGATTTGTGAAGACCTAAGGAAAATAAATGATGCATGTCTTCATGATCCATTTCCAGCATTGTTTACAGATGAAGTGCTCGAGAATGTAGGAGGGCATGAGGCCTATTCTTTCATAGATGGAATTTTAGGATATCATCAGATTAAGATTGTGCAAGAATATAGACATAACAATACCTTTATGAAAAAGTGGGGAAGCTATTAGTACATATTAATTCCTTTTGGGATGAAGAATGCACCTACAGTTTTTTCAAGAGTAGTTTTTGCAACTTTTAAGAAATTTATTCATAAATTCCTTGAAGTTTACTTAGATGATTGGATGATGTTTAGTCTAATGAAACATCACATAGAAGTACTCATGTTAATTTTGGATAGGTGTAGACAATTTCATATTTCACTGAATTTGAAGAAATGTATTTTATGCACGCCTTTTGGAATTTTGTTGGGCAATGTGGTATGTAAGCGGGTCTTATTAGTGTATCCTACCAAGGTTGCAGTGATTTTGGACTTACAACCACCCACATCAGTTAGATAGTTGATAGAAACCATGGGTCATACAAGATACTACAGGAAGTTTATTAACTGTTATGCACAAATTGCAATTCCTATGGAGAAGTTGTTCAAGAAAGAAGCTAAGTTCCAGTGGAATGAGTATTGTCAAAAAGGTTTGGATACATTGAAGAAAAAATTAGTGACCATGCCAATTTTGATATTTTTAGATTGGGAAAATTAATTTCATGTTCATGTGGACACATCATCCATATCTTTAGGTGCAATATTATCTCATCCAGGAGAAAGAGACATAGACCATCCAATTGCATTTGCAAGAAGGAAGTTGTCAACAATAGAAAACAATTACACTACCACAAAATGAGAAGGATTAACAATAGTATATGCGTTGCAGAATTTTAGAAATTATTTGTTGGGTTCTCATTTTAAGATGTATATAGATCATTTTTCACTAATATACTTAGTGAACAAGCTAGTGTTGGGGGGGAGAATATGCAAATGGTTGTTGTTGTTCCAAGAACATGATTTTGAGGTTATTGTGAAACCAAGGAAATTGAATGCAGGACTAGATCACTTATCACACATACTATCAAGAGAAGATGCAGGGAATCTAGATGGTATCTTTCCATGTGTGTAGTTAAAATGGTGGACGACTAATTCACACACATTGTGCAGTTTTTAAGTACGGTAATGGACCCTCCAAACATGAAAGTTGCACAAAAGAAATAGTTAGGGGTTAAATCAATGAACTACCAACTAATTGTAGGGAACTTATACAAGTTAGGTGCATATGTAATATTAATACAATGTCTGTTAGAGCATGAAAGACCACTAATACTCTCAGAAGTGCACAAATAACTTGCAGGAGGACACTACGCAGGTAAAGAAAACACACAAAATATTTTGTGCGTAGGGCTCTAGTGGCCCACACTTCACAAGGATGCTTAAAAATACTGTCAAGCATGTGATGTTTTTCAAAGGGTGGGAAAGCCATCTAGAAGGGATGAGATGCTTTTTTACCCATAGGTTATGCTGCATGCATTTGATAAATGGGAAATAAACTTTTTTGGACCAATCAACCCACTAGCGAGAAGCTCAAGAGCTAGGTATGTAATCATTGCGACAAATTATTTGACCAAATGGGAATAACAAACACTAGTCATAGAATTCACCACGGAGATTGTTTCTTGGTTTCTATTTGAGAATGTAGTTACACGATTTGGATGCCTACGTAATCTATTGAATGATCATGGGACACAATTATTGAATAAAGTGATTTCAGTATTGACTAAGGAATTTAAAATTCATCATCATAGGAGTGTGTCATATCACCCTCAAGACAATGGGATAGTAGAATCCTTTAATAAAATTATGGAGAATGCTCTGACAAAGATACGCAACATAGGAAGGGAGAATTGGGACTTGAGGATAGATGTAGTATTATGGGCATATAGGACTACTATTAAAAATTTGACCGGACAAACACCTTTTAGGTTGGTCTATGGGAAACAAATAGTAATGTCAATGACATTTATTGTGCCTAGAATTCGTGTTGTAGCGATTACTAATCTTTTAGAATCTGGAATAGTAGAGGAGATATTTTCAAAGTTGTTATAGATTGAGTAAGTTCGATTTGTCACAGGGTTCCATCAACAAGTTCAGAAGGCAAGAGAAAAGGCATGGCATGATAGATATATTAAACAAAAAAAAATTCAAGTGGGGGAATTATTATCAGGGATGATTTTAAGGATGGAAATTTATTTTAAAATGTAGAAACCTTGGCGAATATTACTAATCCTTCATATGCCAACTATAAATGATTGGCGATATTTTTGTAAAAATATTTAAATTTCTGAGGATTTTATATAGTTTTTATAAAATTTTGGCGATTTTTAAGGTAAAATAATTTTATCCTATAGAATTTGGGGGAATAATTTTTAAAATAGCGAATCTCATTTTTGGAAAAACCATGGAAAATTAGCCCATGAGTGAAATTTAGCCCCTAAAATCATCCCTGCTTATTATTACTATATGACAAAAAGTTTATACAACATCCAGGAAAGTTTTGAATGCATTGGTTAGGAACATACGTAATTAAGTATGTCATAGAGGTAGGTGTTGTGCAGTTGGAAACATTGAATGGTGAATTCCTAGGAGGAATGGTGAATGGTAGTTGGTTGAAACTTTATAGGGGTGATTGACCTCCCACACACTAGGCTGAATTGCGCAAGAACAAATGTACCATAATAGTTTATTATAGTAGGAAAAAGACAAAAAGAAATAAAAACTGGAAAATGAAAAAGAACATAAAGTAAAAACGTAAAGGCATGTAATAACTAGGACGTCTGAAGTGTTAACCTGAGGTCCAAGGTGCAAGGATGACACATGTGTATATAAGTGTGTAGAAAAAGTGAGTGTCACATAGATGGATGAAATTGTGTCAAGTAAGGATATTACATGAAGAATCCAAAAAAATTGCACTGAATAGGACCGACTATCATTAAAGGAATAAAAAGGAAGAAATGACAGTTAAAAATCATTAATGTCAAGGAATAAAGATGATTTGTAGTCATAAATGGAAAAATTTGTCGGGGATCATGACAAAATGATAGTACGAGGAACAAATCTAGTGGAATATGTGGTAACAAAGCAACATTAAATCACACATTGATTACACAAATGACGGATTAGACCGTTAATTCAGGTGCGAATGTACAAGGACAACTATTGAAGGGTTATAAAATCACACTAGGGGTCGAGAGGGAAAGGGTATTTGCATTCATAAGTGTTGTGAGAATATAGAGTAGAACATAGGTGAACCAGAGTCGACACAGAGAATTTGTAGAGTCGAAAAAGGGGATCATTGGTCACAGAGTCAATGGAACCACCAAAAGTTGGGGCACCAACAATTGTAGCATGAAAAGCATCCCAAATTCGACCATTGGTCACACCATAGTTTGAAACGCTTGAAGATTTGGCTTCGCAACCGAGGTTTCCCAAGGATTAAATACCGCTAAGAAAGGACATTGCACCATAGGTTAGACTATTTAATGATGCCAGGTGTTATATTCCAAAAATGCCTTACCTATGCATACAAGACATTAGCCTTTCTACTTACATAATTTGCCAAAATACTATTAAGGCTCCTTCTTAAAAAAAAAATGGAACATGTGTGCGCCCTGCTGAACTGATATCCTGCGTATACACGCATGATTCATACTATTTAGACCATGTACATATGTGAGTTGCATGCTAGTTAGCCCGCGTTTACCTCAAAAAATTGTAAGGAATTCGACGAATTTTACGGGTTATCGAGGGTTTTCCAACTATTTTACCCCTTGTAGCCTGTCCCCAAACTGAATAACCATATTTTTCTCATATAAAAATATGTCTTGCGGTCTCATTTGAAAGGAAAAGCAAGAGAATAAGAAAAATCTTCCAAAATCCCTTCCCCTTCTTATCCCATGTTTTTCATCTTATTCTGATATTTAGCCTCAACATTCACCTCCATCCCTTTCTCCTTATACAACCATTTCCCCTTTCCCAAGTGATAAGTTGGTTGTGAGAAGAAAATGTGGGTTTGATGAACTTGGAGCCACGATAAAGGATCCTGGACCCTGTTCGTGGAGCGATTACCGACAAAGGTTGTAATCATTTTTTTCTTGAAACTTAATAAAAGAGTTCATTCTTGTCTCAAAACATTATGTCTATATGCTTTTATTGATTTATGCATCTATGTCTATATATGAACATTGAAAGTGATAAGTAGATATTTTATGTGTTATGGCATTCTTTTTCTAATCTTTTGCAGGTCAGCTTTGGGAGGAGACTTGCAATCTAGGAAGCTGCAACGATGAAAGAGGTATACATCGGTCGTAAGGACTAAAGGTGCACCCATTTACCTTCTTCCTTCTCTCTTGTCATTTAGTTTAGATAGTTTTAGGGTAGCTTAAGGATAGAACAATATTTTAAGGGAAGTCAACACTCTGCCTATACCTAGACCCAATATAATGAGATTTTTTCAAATGGCAGAATTGGTAACTCCACTGGGGAGTCTCTCTAGGGTATTAGTGGGATATTTTGGTTTGATTTCTATTTTTTCAGTTTCTTTTTGAGTTTTCCAAGTTTACTGATTTAGTTTAGGGTCTCTGGTCACCTTCTAGGTGCCTACCAACCTTCCCTACCCAGTCAGTTTTCCAATCCTTTTTTTCTTTTTGAAAATTTTCATAGGTGTACATGCCCTATACTCTTATTACCCTGCATACATACATAGTCTGCATAGTATACAAACTGTGTACATGCAGGCTGCTTGTGAATAGCCTGCATCTCTATCTTTTGTAAGGTTTTTAAAAAGAAAAAGAAGAAAATTATTTTTCTTTCCTAACAAGAAGATTTGTGCTTATCAGGCCTTCTGAAACTTTTGAAGGTCTCTATTAGTGGTCTTTGGTTGGGTCAAAGTCTTAGTTTAACTTTATCTTTGCAAATAGCCCCTATTGTTTATTCATCTTATTTTGTTTTCCTTAGAGGTTTAGAGTCAACCTATAAGTGTTAGATCCTCATGTGGATTCTAGTGAATCCTTGTGTTCAAGAAGTGGTTTAGGATCTGTATGAGTCTTGGGTTTTATTTTCTCTTTATCCGGTTTATCCTTTGAAAAACTAAAAGATATTTACTTTTGGTTTTTTTTTCTAGGCATTTCAAAAAATAAAAAAAATATTGCATTCAATTATGCATTTAGTTTGTAAATGTAGCATAAGTTGTCTTTTTGCAAAATAAAAGAGTTCTTTTTCAAAGTTCGTTTCTTGATTTTTCCCTAAAAGTTTAGTAGTTTACGTCATAAAATGAAAAGATCATTCTAGGAAATTTTTGCATTATAGGATCTTGAAATACTATTTTGAGTAGTTTGCATGTACAAAGATTTGAAGACCTTTTCTTTCAATTCGAAGAATCTAGTTTTCTTTTTCACAAATGCTCTAAAGTATTTCTTCTCTCTCATCTCTTCCAAACACCATAAGTTGCACATCCATACCATTTTGAGTAAGTCAAGCCAATAAAAATCAACGCTTAACACTTAAAATCAATTAAACTTTTGTTTGTAGGGTTCATCAACTAGTACAGGCTATGGGGACTTGAATTAGGTATGGAGAGTAAAATCTCCAAGGCCATCTAAACAAACAAAGGAGTCTGGGATAGGGAGTTTCAGAGTCCAATGTCATAAGATTCAGTTGGGATCCCCCTCTAATAGAGCGGATAAACATGAAGTCACGTAAGGAAAGGTAGAGGATATTCATATAACCCCTCCAAAGTTGGACCAAGCCTAGTGGGGATTGTATATTGAGGATCGTTATTGGGAATAATATTGATTGCATTTGACTACGGAGTCTCGTGGACCTTGAATCCATTTGATATCTTCAGTTTTATTCCAGACCATTTTCCTTTTGTAACCTTGAAATGCTTCAAACTTTGTTATCCTACTCATTACGATCAGCCCGACTATTGACTGTACCCTCCTAGTGACTAACTACGAGTTGGTAACATAGTTGTCTATTTTTAGGCACGTACACGAGTGAATGCAGGGGTATATCGCGATACCTAGGGAAGATGTCGGATCGTGCTTTACAAAGTATACCCAGAGGGTTTTTCTGTGTTTGAGTTACGGTTGCAGTGGAAAGTTTCTCTAGTGTCGATTGGCGTAATTGTTCTTTGTACTAGACAATTATTTGCTTGATTTTCTGTTAGGAACTTTTTAGTGTGTGCTCTATGTTTTGCACTAGATAAACCTTACATTGTTGGTTGATCATTTCAGAAGGTTAAATATCAACAACACCGTCGTTCACGTAGGATTCAAGGCCTACTTATGGTTACTTTGGAGCCACCTCCGCCACCGCTGAGGAGTAGGCTAGTTCAAGAAGTCTCATTCAAAGATATCGTGCCACAAGAAACTATACCCAATCCAACACTGAGAGAACACTTTCCTTCTACAGAGGAACCCATTGTTTCTCACCTCGAGAATGAAGGTTTTAGGCCAGTAAATCCTTTGATCACTGACTTATCGACACCACTTCTAATTCAAATAGTCCCTCTATTGGCAGCCATTTCGCATTTTTATCCTATCCTTAAAAGCTGCCTACACAAGTGTTTTGGAACCCTTGATTCTCATCGCAATCTTTTGAATAAAACAGCACTATTATTTTGTGCATTTGCACACCTTCCTTTTGTTCTCATTTTCACGACTACAAGCGTGAAAACTTTGAGTTCGAAGTCATGTCGATGGCATAAAAATCATCACTGGATTATTATGGTCACTCTTGTCTATGTGTTCATTGAATTTCCAATTCAATTATGGTCACACAATTGGCAAGACACCAAAACCTTTGCTCATTTGGCATTTTTTTTTCTTGTTGTTAAAATGACTTCATTTTTATAAGATTGTGATGGTATTCTAATGATTGTGATTGAGTCCTTGATTCGATGGTGGTTCGATGTTCTATTGTTATTGATTGAATTCAATGGTTTCACAACAACACATTAACATTTTGATTAGACCCTTAGTGCAATGGTTTCATACAATGCATAAGTTTTATGGTCAAATCCTTATTCCAAATATTTCTTTGTTTTAAACCATGCAAACACTATTGTTGTGCAAATATTTGGGTCGACTTATCATATTTTTTAATAGTTGTTTGATTGGCACTGTTTTTAACACACACCAATAGTCAATCACCATAGGGTCGTCGATTATACATTTGATATGAATGTTCTGCATGGACTGTTTGATTCCACCACCCTCACACACTTAGGCATTAATGCCTGCCTTCTATCCCGGGTTACCTCTGTTGGTTTTAGGGAAATCCCTGAGCTTTCGATCCTGCGTATACCCTGTCCAAACCCTTGTCCCTTTACCCGACTCACTGCGTGCTCTCTCCTATGGCACCTATGGTGCGCATAGAACCTAATGGCAGCCAAACACTCCTGTTATTTGACAATGCTCACGAAGACCTGGAGAACAGTGGCTGGTTAGGTTTTATATAGAGATTTGAGGGTTTCAACCTTACGGTGGCCCAACAATTCAACCTCACGTTTGACGGATGTAGGGCTAAGGTCGGAGATATCCAACTCGAGCTAAATGAGGAATTCCTCAGCTCAGCTACAGGCTTACCAGTTAAATGGAAGAGGTGGTTTAAGAATTCAAAAGTGGACGAGGTGCCATGGCCGCTCCTATTCACATCGAGGAAGGTTGTCAGATGTGATAGAGGTATGCCTGTCACTTCCCTTAAAACCAAGTGGCATGATCTATTAGCAATTGTTAATCAATTTGTGACTTGTGAAGGTTGTTATGGTTTGGTGTTCCTTTACCATCTTCGGTTGCTAATGAATTTCATAGACTACCCTCTGAATATGCCGCACTATCTCCTACGCAGTATTTACAAAATGTCCAAACGATTTAAGCGTGAGAAGGCTGATAGCAGCCTTTTCCATCACTGCTTGATCAAAATCATTATCGTTCATCATTTGAGCCTTAGTGGTGACTGTTGGCAAGCCTTCCTATCAAGGAATGTCTTTGCCACTCCCGAATGTATTCAGGTAGACAAGCTTGTGGTCACTGAAACCCTGGTTGTGCCTACCGTGACATCTCCTACCCTTCTACCCCCAGTCAAACCCTCGAACTGCCCCAACTTTGACCTACCCGATACCATGGCTGACCTGTGTGCTAAAGACAATACTAAGATCATCAAGAGGCCTGTAAGGAATAAAGGCAAAGGTGATATTGGTTTCAACAGTAGGGGAAAGAAGAATGCACGATGGATATCTAGATGTGCTTGGAACAGTGGGAGGGGGGGGGAATTAATGGAGAAATTATATTAACCTATTGTCTTGAGAGAGGATTCAGACTCTGAGATTGAATGCTTCTTGGCCGAGGAATACCCTTACTCTCAAGGCCTCTGTTCTATGGAAACCTACGACTATGTTTCAAACCTACCTCCATGCCTCAAGAATGACCCTAACTACCTAGGAATTAAGCTTCACAGTGAAACCCCTGGTAACTTGAAAGAACCCTCGCCTGTAATGCCAAGGCTCGATCAACCATCATGTACTCAATGTAATTCTTGGCTTGAACGTTATTACACCAATGTTCCCCTGTTGCAATATAAGATTAAATCATTAGAGGAACGAATTACTGTGTTGTCAAAAGAAAGAGACAGGCTACAAGCCAACGAGAAGAAACAAAAGACTACGGGTTCAATTGTCTTCAGAAATGTTGAGGCAGCTACGGCCTTTGTCAATTCAAAGTTATCCTGACCGAATTGTTTTCCTACAGCCCAGGTATGGTTTTTTCCACATCGATTTTGTATGATTTGGTTTGAAATAGAATAGCCGATTAGTTCTGTTTGTTTTAATATACTCAGAAACGGTTCTGTTTACTTCGAATTTCCAGGAATGATTTTGTTTTTATTTGAATTAGTATAAAAGATTTTGTTCTGGATTAGTATAAACTATTTTGTTTGCATTGAAGATTTGTTTGCTAAAATCGAATATAGCTATGTTTTGGATTAATACGATTTTATTGTTCTTGGATTGTGTCATCTCTGAGTTAGTTCAATTCAGTTCTGTTTGGTTTGATTTTGAAGCGATTTTGTATGTTTGAATTAGCATAGTATTTTGTGTATGCGATGCGTTAATATCAAAGATTGGTTTGATAAATAGAATGTAATCTATTGATTCGAAAAAAAAAACTCTATTAGTTTTGGATTTAAAAATGATTATGTTAAGCGTTGGATTGATATATTGTGTCTATATTGAATTCGTACCAAATATTTGTTTGATATCTGTTTATAGTCTGTTTCGATTGAAATGAATCCAATTAGGATTTCGTTTGTCCTCAATTTGCATAAAAGTTTTGGTTTGTTGTGGCATGAATGATTCGCTTTGTTTTCAATTAGTAATTAAATATTGGTTTAATAGGTCGAATGTATTTCTATTATCATTTGGATTGATTTAAAACGGTTCTGTTTGCAAATAAGACTAGCTACATAATCGTGAGATTTTGTAGCTAGTCTTAAAATTTAGATTTTTGTTAATTTTACCAATAAAACATTATCTAAACTTGTCTATTCTTGTCCACCTATAGGTACCTATGAATTTCAATGGAAAATTGGACATGTTGTGGCAGTTTAGAACATGCTTTTATGATGTAGTTTTTTTTTAGGTTGTTAGCTTAAGT
>ML790837.1:37901-114306 GCA_009831015.1 Picea engelmannii
ATATACACACAAATGAGATAGAATAGCAATCTGCATTATTTCATTACAAGAAATCAAAAGTATCTTTCTCTTTACAAAGTCCTTGTGAGGGCATGGACCAAAGTATAATTTAGATGTCCCTGATGAAAACCATACAAAAGGAATCTGACAAGAAGTAAAAACTAAACTTTAAAATATGGATCACCTTGCCACAGACTATTGCCAATTTGACTCTGCACAATATCCTTTATCAACTATGAAACTCAATCCATAAATAGACAAGTATACGCAGACTATCAAAGATATATCAACACCTCTAAAACAAGTATCTGAATGATATGGTTCATCTTTGAACCTTGTTGTCTACAATAGGACCCTCCTGTCAAAAAGAGAATTAGACATTTAATGAACTCAAGAATGAATGAAAACTGAACTATCTCATGAAAACAAAAGAGAAAACCTTAGTATTTCTTTCTCCTTCTATTCTCACCTTTTTCTTCCTTCTCATTTGGATTTTATGCATTCCAAATCAGTTGGAGTGGTTCAACTACTTCATTTAGTTTAGTTAAATAAATTTAACTAATTTTAGTTTAGGGGAAGTAATAATAATAATGATAGTTAAGGGTCTTTATTTAATAATAACTAAGTAGGTGGGACCTCTTGTGACTCCCTTCTTTTATTCTTTACAAAAAATAAACACAATTAGATAATCATTTAAACACATGCCTCCTTGTAGCTCCCATAAATATTTCCAAAAATTGAATATTAAATATCATAAATAATTCAAATCATATCCAAAACATGTAAATAACCACATTATCCCAAAAAAATAGTGTGTTGTCCAAAAATATTTGTAGACCACTGTCTTCAAAAACTCAATCATAAAAACATAAATTAAAAACCATGTTTGCCACATTGAGAGGCAATCCTTCTTCTATCACTTTTGTCCCCTTTGGACTTCCCAGAATTGGCCTTAGGTTGATTCGAACCTTGAGGCTTAATCTCACTAATAACATGGGAGAAATCGTCCTTCAGATGCATACGGAAGGACATTGATTTTGATGAGTCGTTTGAAGGAGATGAAGGGGAGGCAACAACTTTACCTTTATCTTGTACATGTGGAACATCAGTTTTAAGTCGTTTTTTAGCATGAAGACTGAACATGTGAATGTATAGGGGAAATTTGAAAATTAGGATTTACAGGTGGAGGAGGTGGACAAAATGACAATTTGGGCTAGCCACGATGGTGGGAGGCTGTCGGATTGACAATATCCTGCCATCCATCATTTTAAGGAACCTATGGTTGCATGGATACATGAGGAGGCACATGAATACCAGGGATATTTTGAGGCTGGAAGGGAGGCCTCTCTGGTCGGGGTTGAACTATCCCTTTTCCAATCTAGTTGAAGAACCTAGCTTGAAACAACAGGTTCAACTCCTGGTGGTCAACATCAAAATGAATTGAGAATATAGGCCTTCTAGGCCCACTGTTCCAATTACCTCTTCCTCTATTGTTTCTTCCATGACTTCCTCTGTTGAAGAAAATCATCCTATATGTAGAAATTCATTAGTAATTATCCTTTAAAAGACCATACATGACATTCTATTTATATGAAACAACGTTTGGCTCAAAAATTGACATAATACCCATGCAATTCAATCCATAAACAAATATTTAATAATTTCCATGTGAGCAGGGGGTGAAATAGGGTTCATGGGACATATGGAGGGATTGTAATGAGCGAAAAAGTGGTAACATGACAGGGAATAAAAAAATGAGTATTGCTCAACAATTCATTAATTAAATAACTATGCTATCAATACCAAAATATATCAATTTCCACCTATTTCGGTGTCATATCTTTTTCCACTTCAATACAGAGTTTTTAATTTATTTTATAGAACAAGGTGTGTAAAAATGAAATTGGGATCATGAGGGGGTTATAATGAGTGAAAAAGTGATAGTATGAGAGGGAATAATACAAATATTGTTCATAAAAAATAAATTAAATCAAACAACAACCATAACTCTATTCAAACCCATAATCCAATAAGAATCCACTTTAAAACCAAAATCATTTAATTGTCTCCTATTTATAGACAGCCTGCTTGTTGACTTCAAATAAAAGACAATTTATATTCCCAGAATACTTCAATTATAGCAGTCTTTGCATCTATACAATATTTATCCAACAACATAATAACATCATTGCCAATTCCATAATTATAACCCTTCGAGCCACAACCTTTCATGTTCCAATGCTAACCCATTTCCCTTGTAAAACCAAATAGAAATATACATAGTGATTCCAACCATCCATATCCAATTATTTATTTCTTAAAATCAAATAAGAACATGCCCAATATTTACCACCAACTTTCGAATTTCCAACACTGTTTGACGCAATCCATTGGAATTAAAACTCATAATTGGGCCCCGATTTAATCACACACAAACATTTATATATATAATCAACCCAAGACTTGATTCGAAAATAACATTTAATCATGTAACTTTTATCCTGAGATTCTTGTTATTAAACATGTACAAAATTCCCTTAAAGTAAATTCCCAACAAAAGATAGATCCAAATAGTGCCTTAGGGGAATAGAACCAAGTCGTGCCTGAGGAGGAACAAAACTGAGCATACACAGGTGTATTTTAAACCTTGACGAGATCATGTTTAGGGTTTAACACAACAATGGAAGTAAGAGAAAACAGATCGACCACTTGAGATATTCTTTGTGACACGGACAGTTTGTATCTTTTATTTTATTGTAGAGAGGTAGAAAGATATGGATCAATCAAGAGATGATCTTTAAATCCAGAGATAGCTCGTGCCTTTCCTTTTTTAAAATTTATCACAGAAAAGTAACAATAGATAATCAAGGAATAGTCTTTGAAGAAATAGAGTTCTCGTTCGCTTTCCAAATTCACCACATACGTTTATAATATTTAACCCAAAATATTGACATTGAAGGTTAACCAAAAAATAACAGTCATCCAATCCAATAGAGACGAGAGGAAGTGAATGCTTAAATTACTGTGAAGAGAAAACATGAACGCAACCCGTGGCCAACCAAAACTAAACAACTTCCACTTAAAATTTTGGGTGATGCCCAAGAACCTACTGTGCAATACTTCCCAGCCACAATGATAGTAAAGGTAATTCCAGAATGAAGCAAGAACACTCCAACAGTTAACATGTTTGCATTGCAACCAAAACATACCAACCACCAAGAGGAAAAGGAGTGACAAGAATTCAACACCAAGACTGGTTGTAAAATCCATGCACCAAAACTCAGAGCTTGTTATACCATTATCATAATTTTCCATAGAGAAACAGAGTAAAACCCCAAGCTAACTGGCATGTTTTAAATAAATAAACCAATGCAGAGGCTACACACAACAAAAAAATCCATTCCTTTTCTTTAAAACACCAACAGTCCATATTATTCACAAAAGAAACCATAATCACAACACTGATACACATTCAAAACTTAAGAAAAAAACAGACCTCGTGCAATTTTGAGCCGAAACATTGATCCATAACATAGAGGTACCATCATGGATGGAAAAAAAAGGAACCATACCTGAAAAGTTCTCTTGAGGCAAGAGTTGGATTGTATTTTCCTTTCACAACCAGAAATCGCGGAGCATCCACAACCACCATAGCCGAAAAACCAAATGCAACTATGGCTAGGGTGATGGGCTCGAGGGTTGTTTGAGTGACGTGCAGTAAATGAACATTGCTTCTTTCCCCAACCCTATTCAATTCAACATACAATCCAACCCATACACCATAACATCAACCATTAATTCAAACAAATATCCATTTCATAGTGCGCCACCCCAAATCATATCAAAACTTTAACAACAACCATATGCTATAACGTTACCATATATGTCACACACATAATCCTTTAATAAAAATGCATAAGTATAGCAACAAGGTTTATACACCTTCTTTTGTCACCACATATAACCTTAGGGCTTGTTCATAGTTTTTTCCTTTTTTTTAAGCTCCCATATCATCCTTTTGCATAAGATTATATATAAAATAATTAATCAATGTTTAATGCATAAACATAACATCTGTAAAGAATAATCCTTTTATCCATAATACTGCCATAATTTGCAAGTGACCATCAAAACCATATAGCAAGAATACATTCAACCAACTATCTTATGTCGCCATGACGAATAAAACCATGACTTGAATCATCAACTGTAGAAGACTATGATGGAATTATTAAAACAAAAAACCAAAATATGAGTGCAACACATCCATCATAGAGCCACTAATCTACAAAGGGGTCCCACCTACTAGTTGATTATTATTATTATAAATAAATAATAGATCTTGGCAATCATTTGAGAGAAATATTCATCGTTGTGATTTTAAGCATTAACAACCACAGGGAAATCTGTTTCCAACAGATTAAGAACTCAGATTATTTGGTTTCGAAGACCAGGTGAACATTAGATCAAGGAAATAGACATCAAAATGATTATGCAATAGGGGGAAGTGGGTGATTTAAGGGAAAAAATGGTTTGGGATTTTGGGAATAACTCATGGAAAGTGTTAAGTATGAGGGGGATTATCCCTATATGCATAATCATTTGATTAATCATAGTGAAAGAATTATTTTCTTCAAGGATAAACATTTTTTGGTGTTCTCTTTTGAATCTTGGAGCGGAGGGAAGAAAAGGAAAGCATAAATAGGGATGAAAAAACAAATATCAATCTAACAACTGTTGGAGCATATAGCAATTTCAATGATGTCTTCAAGGGGAAACATCATGACAATTGTGTAACTTGATTGTTATTGATTAACAATACTTGCAGAATAGTGTCGTTGTGGCAAAAATGATCCAACATTTTTATTTTTGACAAGAAAAGAAGTCAATAAAAGAAAATAAACAACAGTTATGAAAAAACAGAAAGAAATAAGAACAAAGTAAAATCAAAGCAATAAAACAAAACTATAATACAAAAAAAATTCCATACAGAATTTAAAATTTCAAGTTGGTTCCACATAGTGTTTTAAGTGGGAATTGTTTGTGCTATAGGAAAACAATTGTTCTTCCAAGTCCTTTAGGATATAAGAGTTTTCACCCAGGACAAAAGCGATCTTAAAAGGACCCAGCCATAACTTTTGGAACTTTGAATACCTTCCTCTATCAGCATGAGTTGAATCCCACATCAAGACCTTCTCATTAACCTTAAATTTGACAGATTTTTCACTTTTATTGAAATATATTTTAACAATTTGTTGTCTTCTCTTTATGTTATCCAAGGAAAACGTCCTTTGTTCCTCTAAATCCAAGAGTGCATTCATTCTTTGAGAGATATTGGAAGAATTTAATTCTTCAACCTGTAGCATCAGCCTTAGAGAAGAAAGTTCCATCTCGGTAGGCAGAATAGCTTCTTGACCATAAACAAGTTGGAAAGGAGTGCAACCAGTGCTCACCTTGGTGGTAGTGCGATCTTCCCAAAGGGCATAAGTGAGGAGAGTGTTCCATTGATGAGGCTTATCTTCAATGAGCCTCTTGATAATTCTGACCATATTTTTGTTTGTAGATTCAGCTTGCCCATTTCCTTGGGGGTAGTAAGTTGATGAGGTAAAATGTTTAACCCCCAGTTTAGATAAAAACCAAGTCATCTTAGAAGAAATAAAAGCGGGACCATTTTCTGTAATTATTTCCAAAGGAAGACCAAATCTAGAAAAAATATTAGTCTCAAGGAAAGAAATCACATGCTCATCCTGGGAATGCTTAAGTGGGACAGCCTTAGTCCATTTTGTAAAATATTCTATGGTTGTCAAGATAAAAACTTTCCCTACTGAATATGGAGGATTAATAGGACCAATAAATTCCATACCCCATTTTGAAAAAGGAAATTCAGGGAGGACAGGTTGTAAAGGCATGGCAGAAATATGTTATTTCCCATCGAACTTCTGGCACTTGTCACAAGATCTTGAAAAATTATAAGAATCAAGAAAAATTGAAGGCCAATAATACCCTTTCCTGATAATTTTAAAAGCAATGGTTTTAGCAAAAAAGTGGCCTCCTACATGAATAACAACATGTAAATATCCATGAGTCTCTTGTAACAATTTATGTGCTTCCTCATTATTCACACAATGAAGTAACATACCATCAACATATCTCCTAAACAAAAGTCTCCTAAAATGACATATCTGGAAGATTCAAGATGGAGCCTTCTTCTTTGATGAGTATATAAATTATTTGGACACCTATGATTTTGCAAGTAATACACTAGATCTTTGTACCAAGGATGTTTAGCTACAAGAAGGGTTTGACTATCAATGTAAAACAGTGTTGACAAAGAGCTATCTTGTTCATCAATTTCTTCACTTGCTTCTACATGTTGAGTTAAGTGAAGGGATAAGTAACGTCCCTTAATGGTTTTAAAATTCATGATAGTTAAATCATGCTCCTATATCTTGGCAAGACAATGTGCAATCTTCTCTGAAAGATAAGTCTGTGAGAGAAAAAACTTGACAGCAGGTAAAGGCACTTTTACCAGCATGTGCTTACCTAAGATAAAGTGGCGAAATTTTTTCAAAAGCCTTAACAAGAGAGAAAGCATGTTTTTCAATATAAGAGTATTTAAATTCATCATCTGAAAAGATTTGACTCATGTAAGCTACTGGTTTTTCATTAACATGGTCATCACGCTATATGAGCATAGTAGAGACTTCTTCCTCTATGGCATTAGTATATATAATAAATTCTTTTTCAAAATCTGGCTTCACCAAAACTGGTGCGGAACTAATTTCCTTCTTAATCCTTAGGAAAGAATTTTCGACGTCATCGGTACAAGAAAAGGAGCGATCTTTCTTAATAATATTGTGAATTGGTTTGACCATTACATCAAAATCAAGAACAAACCTATAGACAAAGTTGATAATACCCATAAAGGCTTGAACCCACTTTTTGGAAGTAGGGGCAGGAAGGTTTAGGATAGCAGAAATCCTTTCAAGATCTATGTTTTTTCTTGAATCAGAGACAATGTTCCCAAGGATCTTTCCCTTGGTAACACCGAAGATAGCTTTAGAAAGATTTAAAGAAATGTCAGATTTCCTACAGCACATGAGAACCTTTCAAGATAAACCCAAATAACTTTGTTGATTAGATCATCAAAATCTATTTTCATATCTCTTTGGAAAGTGGAACCTACATTATATAATCCAAAAGGAATATGTTCATAAGAGAAAGTGCCCCAACGTGTAATAAAACTGGTTTTATATTTATCTGTCCTTTTTACCTTGATCTAATTATAACCAGAAAACCGTCAAGTAAGGACATCATCTGCGACCCTACAACTTGTTGCAAAATCATTTCCATATTAGGGAGAGGAAAATGGTATTTTATGCTAGCTCTATTCAATGCACGAAAATCAATGCATAGTCTAATTCGACCATTTTTTTTTCCGAACGGGAACCAAATTGGAAACCCACTCAGAATACTTAACAGAGAAAATTATCCCAGCCTTCAAGAGTTTTTCCAACTCCTTGTGAATGGTTGCTTCAAGTGCAAGGTTAATAGATTTTTTTTTTCCTAACCGGTTTTATGCCTTCCTTGATAGGAATGACATGTCGTATAAGATAAGGATAAAAACCATGAATATCCTCATAAGACCAAGAAAAAACATATTGAAATTCATGAAGTAACTTAGTGAACTTCAATTTTTCTTCATCAAAACATTGGGAACCTATATTAACGTTCTTTGGACAATCGTGTGTCCCGATGTTCAAGGAAATGGTTTCACCCACTTTCCTTTTCGACTCCTCTTCTTGATGCTTTTCTTTTTTTTTCCACATCACTTGATGAAAATGAACTTTCTAGAGGAGTCAAGCCTTTCAAAATTTTGTTGTCTTTCATGGATATAATCTCCTTTGGATTATAAGTTTCATTTTTTATGAAAGCATAGATGCTCTCATCACTAGGGAAGACCTTCCATGACTCTACATTGTCAGGGATATCAGGACAATACAAGGATTGAAAAGTGCAATCAAATCTTTGTGGCAGCAGTTGTCGAGTAGGAGAGGCTGCAAAAATAGCTAACCTGTTAGCTATTGAGTTCAATTCCCTTTTAACATGAGTGATGTTGAATGATAGCAAGTTCGAAATAAGCACCCAAATAGTTTGTTTATAGTGTTTCATTAACCTTTTTCTAGGATAATATATCTTGCGTACAAGGTTTACAACCAGTTTAGAGTCCCAAAAAACTGTAAGGTGACCACAACCTAAATTATAATAATTTTCAATGCCTAGCAGTAATGCTTCAAATTCAGTGACGTTGTTAGTGCAAGAAAACTCTAACCTATAGGAAAAGTTGTGAATATTTCCTATAGGAGGGTACAAGATAATTCCATCTCCATTTCCTTCATTGGATCATGAACCATAAAAGTGCATATGCCACATCCCATCCTCTAGGTCGATTTGTTCCAAGGTAGTGTTGTCTTCATCTGCAAAGATGGAATACACTCCTAGGTCCTCCTCCATATAATTTATGTTAGGCTATGGGATGCTTTCTATATAAGGTGAAATTATTCCCTCCCTTAGGACTATGATGTTCTTCCCATTCTGAGGAATGGATAAGTGTGTCCCATCAAGTGAGAGTTATCCACTTGTCAAGGCTTTCCAGTCTCTTCCTAAGATGATTGAACAATTACTCATTGGCATGGCAATTACCTGAATATTAAGGGTTGTCCTTATTTCAGGATGTGAACACAAAACCAAGGTCATGTCCTTAATATCACCTATGGTCAATTGTTGCAAACTATTATAAGAGAGCATGATTATGTCATTTTCATTTGTACAATACAAGCCTAGATATTCCATAATAATTTTCGACATTATGCTTGGGCCCGAACCGATGTCAATCAGACAACATTGGGCTATTTTGTCCATAATATTTACAAAAATGAAAAATGGGGTTTTTTTAACAGGGTGTCTAAAATTATATGTACAACTACTTTATTTACAAGTTGAGTCCTCTTCGTCTACCTCTTCAGAGAGATTGGCTATGATGGAATATTTGCTTCCATGAAAATTTTCAGATGATTTTGTTTCTCAGGGATGACAACCATGTCCAGAAGCATAGCATCATCTTTAGTATTAGCCAATTGATTGAGACTGTCGTATTTGGAAGAGGGAAGAGGGGAGGGAGTTCCTTGACTGTCAAGAGTTTTAGTACCCTATACAATAGTAGCTGGTGAATATGAGCTTGGTCTAGAATAAGTACAAGGGGGATCATATTTTATTTTCGAAGAATAGGATTTATTCCTATTGTTTATGATCATGACATTCTCTGGTTCTGTGAAATATAGAATAACAATGGTAGTTTTAGGCCTTTTACCAAATATTTTATCTCTGACACTCTTCTTTACCTCACAAGGACTTTCCTCATGGTGTTCCTCACAAAAGTTACACCAACTGCGAGGCATGATGAATTTAGGATGAAATTTGTTTTCATTAGGATTCCTAAAGGGTGGTGAAGAAGAAGATGAGTCCCCGAGGATAAATGAAGGGACATTTCACTTTCAATCATATGCTACCATTTGATTATTCATGTCTTGTACAAGATGTAAGAGGGAGGACACGTCCATTTTTTTAATTGAGTCTCCCTTGGGAAGATATGTTCTTTCAAGTTGTTCTTCATACTCTAGACAAGTATGAAGAGAAAAAAAAAGATTGTCGATATCTTTTTCTTTAAGCCTATGATGGTAAGGGGAAGGTAGAGAATTATATTAATTCATAAAAGCATCTTGGTTGTGAGGGTGAATAAGTTCGGGAATTTGGTTATATAACTTGGTGAAATGTAAGTTGAAAGACTTGATAGTCTCACCATATTTATACACAATGTTATTATACTCCTGTAATTGTTTGGTTGGGCTCTTAGACTGCCCATAAGTAGATTTGAAACAATAAACTAACTCCTCCCAAGTGGAAATAATCTTGGGAGGAAGATCAAAGAAATTGACTACTACTTTCCCTTCAATATAATTAACAAATAAGCGCATACAAGTGTCATTGTCATTGTCTCCTATGTTGTGACAGGAGTTAGAAAATTCCACCAAGTGTTCACTTGTAGTGACCATGTTATTTCCTGAAAACCTAGGGAGATGCTCCTTGAATTTTATCAGTGGATGAGTAGCAGGTGATAGGTTCAAAGGAGAGGATACATGCCACAGAGTAGTAGTAGCATCTTCTTCAAATTGAAAGAGATACTTCTTTATGACCTTAGTGGAATTGGTAGTAGATTGGAAAAGGACTTGATGGCTATACAAGATACCAATCACTGACGGGGTTGAAGATTGAGATGAATAAGAATCTCCAATGCCACCAGAGCCACCACTAGATGCCATCTTGTGAACAATAAGTAAGGGAAAGAAAGACAAACTGGCTGAATCAGACAAATTTCTCCTTGGAGTACCTTGTTGGGTTGACAAAAAAACGTTTCCTCTTCCTATTTCAGCAATAGAGTTGATCTTAGGTGATAAACCTCTTCTTCTCCTAGATATGTGAGGGTTTAAGGACATGAAAAGAAGATCAAGACTTTTAGGAAAAAGAAATCTATGGATGATTCCTAGGATGTCTTTGCCTGGCTTCCCAGTGTTCTTAGACACTTATGTCTTGTTCAATCACTTCCCACGAGCATTCAAGCACAGCTCGGGTATTAGCGGTTTCTAAGATGGTATTGAATAAGGTTAAAGCAATGTTGGTCTGGTCTTTAAGACCGAGATCAATATTGGGTTTCCTTGTAACAGGTATTGTCATGAAGGAAATAAAATAGTCAAATAATCGAAAGAAGAAACATAAAATTTTCAATGGTAATCAAGCATACAATCAACCAGAGAGATATGGAAGATCTCCCTAGTATGGTCACTAAATAAATGTTGAGGAAAATATATGATTTATCTTACTCAAGAATTTTCGAATTCTTTCTGGCTAAGACAAGATAGTTGGGAATATCACCCTATGTTTTATATCCTCAAAAAGTATTTCACAATCCACAAGTATTAATTACAAGAGCTTAGGATGACTTTTTAAATGAAAATATTGTTGCAAAATATGAAATTGTTATATAATTTTCTGAAAATATACAAATTATAGAAAGTAAATGTGGATATCAAAAGAAACAATAACCAATTCATAGATACACACAAATGAGACAGAATAGCAATCTTCTTTATTTCATTCCAAGAAATCAAAAGTATCTTTCTCTTTACAAAATCCCTATGAGGGCATGGATCAAAGTCTAATTTAGATATCCCCAATGAAAACCATACAAAAGGACTCTGACAAGAAGCAAAAACTGAACTTTAAAATCAGGATCAACTTTCCACAGACTATTGCCAATTCAACTCTGCACAATATATTGTATCATCTATGAAACTCAATCCATAAATAGACAAATATACACATACTATCAAAGATATATCAACACCTTTGAAACAAGCATCTGAATGATATGGTTCAACTTTGAACCTTGTTGTCTACAAAAGGACCTTGCTGTCAAAAAGTGAATTAGGCATTTAATGAAATCAAGAATGAATGAAAACTGAACTATCTCATGAAAACAAAAGAGAAAACCTTAGTATTTATTTATCCTTCTATTCTCCCCATGTTATTCCTTCCCATTTGGCTTTTATGCATTCCAAATCAGTTGGAGTAGTTCAACTACTTCCTTTAGTTAAGTTATTTAAAATTAACTAATTTTAGTTTAGGGGAAGTAAAAATAATAACAATAGTTAAGGGTCTTTATTTAATAATAACTAAGTAGGTGGGACCCCTTGTGACTCCATTCTTTTATTCTTTACAAAAAATAAACACAATTGTATAATCATTTAAACAAATGCCTCCTTGTAGCTCCCATACATATTTCCAAAATTTGAATATTAAATATCAGAAATAATTCAAATCATATCCAAAACATGTAAATAACCACATTATCCCAAAAAATAGCTTGTTGTCCAAAACTTTCTACAAACCGTTGTCTTCAAAAACTCAATCATAAACACATAAATTAAAATCCATATTTTCCACTTTGAGAGGCAATCCTTCTTCTATCATTGTTGTCCCCTTTGGACTTCCCATAATTGGCCTTAGGTTGATTCAAACCTTGAGGCTTAATCTCACTAAGAAAATGGGAGCAATCTTCCTTCTGATACATACGAGAGGAAATTGATTTTGATGAGTCATTTGAAGGATATGAAGGGGAGGCAACATATTTAGCTTTGTCTTGTACATGTGGAACATTAGTTTTAAGTTGTTTGCTAGCATGAAAGGACTGAATAGGTGAATGTACATGGGAAATTTGAAAATTAGGATTTACGGGTGGAGGAGGTGGGGGAAATGACAATTTGGGCTAGCCACGATTGTGGGAGACTAATGGATTGACAATCTCCTACCATCCATCATTTTCAGGAACTTATGGTTGCATTGATAGATGAGGAGGCGCAAGAATATCAGGGATATTTTGAGGTTGGAAGGGAGGCCTCTCTGGTCGAGGTCGAATTATCCCTTGCCCAATCCAGTTGAATAACCAAGCTTGAAACAGTTGGTTCAAATCCTAGGGGTTGACATCAAAATGAATTGAGAATCTAGGCCCTATGCTCCAATTACCTCTTCCTCTATTGTATTTGTCATGATTGCCTCTGCTGAAGAAAATGATCATGTATGTAGCAATTCATTAGTAACTAGCCCTTAACAGACCATACATGACATTCTGTTTATATGAAACAATGTTTGGCTCAGAAATTGACATAAGACCCATGCAATTCAATCCATAATAAATTATTTAATATTTTCCAAGTGAGAAGGGGGTGAAATAGGGTTCATGGGACATCTGGAGGGATTGTAATGAGAGAAAAGTGGTAACATGATAGGGAATAAAAACACGAGTACTGCTCAACAATTCATTAAATAACTAACTATGAAATCAATACCAAAATATATCAAATGCCACCTATTTATGTGTCATATCTTTTTCCACTTCCATACAGAGTTTTTAATTTATTTTATATAACAGGGCATGTAAAAATGAAATTTGTAGCATGAGAGAAGTATAATGAGCGAAAAAGTAATAATATGAGAGGGAATAATACATATATTGTTCATAAAAAATAAATCAAATCAAACAACAACCATAACTATGTTCAGACCCACAATCCAATAAGCATCCACTTTAAAACCAAAATCATTTAATTGTCCACTATTTACAAACAGAATGTTTGTTGACTTCAAATAAAAGACAATTCATATGCCCGTAATACTTCAATTATAACAATATTTTCATCTATACAATATATATGCAACAACATAATAACATCATTTCCAATTCCATAATTATAACCCTTCGAGCCATAGTCTTTCATGTTCCAATGCTAACCCGCTTTCCTTAAAAAAAAAAATAGAAATATACATAGTGATTCCATCCATCCACATCCAATTATTTATTTCTTAAAGTCAAATAATAACAGGACCAATATTTACCACCAACTATCGAAATTCCAACATTGTTTGACACAATCCATTGGCATTAAAACTCATAATCGAACCCCAATTTAATCACACACAGACGTTTATATATATAATCAACCCAATTCTTGATTCGAAAATAGCATTTAAACATGTAACTTTAAGCCTGGGATTCTCGTAATTAAACATGTACAAACTTCCTTTAAAATAAATTCCCAACAAAAGATAGAGCCAAATAGTGCCTGAGGAGAACGGAACCAAGTCGTGCTCGAGGAGGACTAGAACTGAGCATACACAGGTGTCTTTTAAACCTTGACGATATTGTGTTTAGGGTTATACACAACAATGGAGGTAAGAGAAAATACATTAACCACATGAGATAGTCTTTGTGACACAGACAGTTTGTGTCTTTTATTTTATTGCATAGAGGTAGCAAGAGATGGCTCGATCAAGAGATGATCTTCAAAGCCAGAGATATCTTGTTCCTTTCCTTTTTAAAAAGTTATCATAGAGAAGTAACAATAGATAATCAAGGAATAGTCTTTGAATAAATAGAGAGCTCGTTCCCTTTCCAAATTCACCACAGAAATTTATAATATTTAACCCAAAATATTGACAGTCAAGGTTACCCAAAACATAACATTCAACCACTCTAATAGAGACAAAAGGAATAAAATGCTTAAATTACTGTGAAGAGAAAACCCGAACGCAACCCGTGGCCAACCAAAAGTAAACAACTTTCACTTAAAATTATGGGTGATGCCCAAGACCCTATTATGAAATACTTCCCAGCCACAGTGATACTAAAGGTAATTCCATAATGAAGAAAGAACACTCCAACAGTTAACTATTTGCATTGCAAATGAAACATACCAACCACTGAGAGGAAAAGGAGTGACAAGAATTCAACACCAAGATTGGTTGTAAAACCCACGCATCAAAACTTAGAGATTGTTATACCATTATTAGAATTTTCCACAGAGACTCAAAGTAAAACCCCAAGATGACCGACATGTTCTAAATCAATAAACCAATGCAGAGGATACACAACAATTAAATCCATTCCTTTTCTTTAAAATACCAACAGTCCATAGTATTCACAGAAGAAACCATAAGCACAACACTAATACACATTCAAAACTTAAGAAAAACACAAACCTCATGCAATTTTGAGCCAAAAACGTGATTCATAACACCGAGGGACCATCATGGATGGAAAATAAAGGAACCATACATGAAAATCTCACTTGAGGGAAGAGTTGGACTGTATTTTCCTTTCACAACCAGAAATCGTGGAGCATCCACAACCACCAGAGCCGAAAAAACAAATGCAGCTATGGCTATTGTGATAGGCGCAAGGGTTTCTTGAGTGACATGCAGTAAATGCACATCACTTCCTTCCCCATCCCTATTCAATTCAATGTACAATCCATCCCATACACCATAACATCAACCATTAATTCAAACAAATATCCATTTCTATATCCATTTCATAGTGCGCCACCCCAAATCATATCAACACTTTAACAACAACCATATGCTATAACGTTACCATATATGCCTCACACATAATCCTTTAATCAGAGCACATAAGTATAGAAGCAAGGTTTATACACCTTCTTTTGTCACCATATACAACCTTAGGGCTTGTTTACAATTTTTCCCTTTTTGTTTAAGCTCCCATATCATCCTTTTGCATAAGATCATATATAAAATAATTAATCAATGTTTAATGCATAAACATAACACCTGTAAATAATAATCCTTTTATCCATAGTACTTCCATAAGTTGCAAGTGACCATCAAAACCATCTAGCAATAACACATTCAACCAACTATCTTATGTCACCATGATGAATAAAACCATGACTTGAATCATGAACTGTAGAAGACTATGCTGACATTATTATAACAACAAACCAAAATATGAGTGCAACACATCCATCATAGCGCCACTATTCTACAAGGGGGTCTCACCTACTAGTTAATTATTATTATTATAAATAAATAATAGAGCTTGGAAATCATTTGCAAGCACTATTCGTCGTTGCGATTTTAAGCGTCAACAATGCGCTCTGACGTCTTCCCCTCTATTGAGTCCTTTGAATAATGGAAAAGATTTCTTATTGTATTTGGCTTCCATATATTCTACTATCAACATGGTCTTGTTCCAAGAGGATGAAGCACTCGAAGAGCATGTTATCTACTATCTTACTCGAGGGCTATTTGGACTAGAACTCAACTAATCACATATTGAGAAACTCGCTTTTGCATTTATTCACATTGTCCAATGCTTCTGTTAGTATATTTTACTTCACAAGACCACCGTCATAGCCATATTCAACCCTTTTATATATGTGTTAACACGATGGGTCATCGACGGGAAAATCAGTCGATGGATAGTCATCCTGCAAGAGTTTAACTTGGATTTTGTTTCGACGAGATATAAAAAGTCCCTGGATTTTGCTGAACTAATCTTGGAACTTTTAGTCGAGAGTGGTGATTTTTCACCTGAAGATTCACCGATCAACAAAGATATTTTTCTTATCCCATCTTCGAACCCTTGGTAGGGAGATATACTATTGTATCTGTAGACTTTGAAGTGCCCTTCTTTTTCTTCTCGCGATGAGCTTCAACTTATACACCACCAAGTGTGGAACTATCTTATCCTCGATGACACTTTATATCATCGAGGAGTTGATTTCATTCTCCAATGATGTCTCAATCATGAAGAAGAAGAGCTTGTTTTAAACTACTATCAGACAGGAGCATGTGGCGGTCATCTGCCTGGGTTGGAAACAACCCAAAATATTCTTTGCGATGGATATGTTTGGCACACACTAATAAAATATTGTGTAGAGGCGGTCAAGAAGTGTCACCCATGCCAAATATTCTCTTGGAATATGTAGGCACACCTAGCTCCCATGTTCCTAGTTATTTTCGTCGGTCCCTTCACCAAGTGGGGGATTAATTTCACTACATCTCACCTAGTTTCAACTAGGGGGAATTGTTATATCATCATAGAAGTAGACTACTTTACTAAGTAAGTCGAATCTATGCCAACATTCAAAAATAGCGGGGAGTGTAACATCCCCGACCATCAACCTCTATTGGGTAATGCTACCTAATCAACCATATCTTTGATTTTCTTCTCTGATACCATTTTGTAACGTCCTCGGCCACCAACAGGTCAAGAAACATCACTACATAAACATCTCTTTCTCTGGTATGTATATATTTATATATCTATCTACTACAGTTTAAATAGACATAAACACTCTTATCATACACTTATTCATGCAGAAGAGACATTAACACATACATGCAATATATACAGGCAATTATAATCACATGATAACCTTTATACTAAATACACAGCATATAATAAATAGAGAATTGGTACTTATCTTTTAATGGAAGCACATCTACTGCAAGAATAAATTCCATGAACCTCCCAACCTTAGACCACACTTCTCATCACTCTCAGTAGTGGGTCACCCCCGAGCTGGGACTAAACTCCACCGAGCAAGGGATTCCTAGGCTAGGTAGGGACAACAAGAAGTTGCACAGTACACCATGAAAGATTTCCTCCAAGGAGCCACTTACAACCATAGCTCACAGACTCTCGGTCCCCATATGCCTATCCCACCCTAGGAGTATATACCTTCACTGTCACATAGTCCATCAACTACTCTACCTCCCTTTCCGGGGCTTCAGCAACAGGCCGAATCAGGAATTCGCAGAGCTCTGTAGCTGCTACTGGGCTCTCTCTAGGAGAAATAACTTACCCAACACACTCTCTCACCTGGAGAGAGTTTATCATAGGCATGAAAACCTTCTTCTTCAATCCACGATCCTGAAAAACTTCTTCTTCACTCCCTCTCCTCAGCACATGGGTATGGTGATGACAACAAAAAAAACTGAACATGGGGAAAAAATGTGAAACACAGGAAACTCGTAGGGTACGGGTTCAATAATATATTATTTCAGGCTTGTTTCATAGGTTTAGGTGGTTGTGGTATTCATCAATGGTAGACTGGCTCACTGCATGATTGCTCAGTACATGGGTGCACAGTTGTAAACGGGGTAACCGATGGCCATCCTGGTTAGAATGGTGAGCATGGTGAGAGAAAACTTCATGAGGAAAGATGGAAAGAATGGTCTGTGAACCCCCACAATGATGGAATTTCCCACATAAATCTGCATGCACCTAGGTTGATACATGTCTCTCTTAGGAGCTTGTCCCTCTCCACTTGGAGTTTGTTCCTTTCCCCAATGGAACTTAGGATAACAGGTTTTATTTCCCAACTTTAGTATTTTTCAGAAAAAACATTATAATATTCCCTTGGGTTAAGCCCTCAATCTTAGCTCCTTTCTCCTAGCCTCTCATCCCCCTTCCCTTACCCAACCTAGTGGAGCTTAGTCCCCCATAACTCTTTCTTCGTGGTCAGTCTACACACAACGATGTTGTTATATTAATAATATGAATATTTACATGTACAAAACAGGCTCTCAGCCTTTAACATCTAGGATCTTCATCCTAATAAGCGTATAATCTTACCATCTTATAAATACTCGGCTCACCAGCCTACAAATAATTTTATAATTCATATTTACAATCGGGGCTCAACCTTGGGATATTACAATCCCCTCCCCTTATTTTTGAACTGTCCTCAGTGCAACTCATTTACACAACATCAACAAGATTTTCAAAATGTTAAAAATGATGCAGGTATTCTTCTCGCATAGCATCTTCATGCTCCCATGTTGCATCCTCGGGACCGTACCAGGTCCACTCGACCTTTACAAGCCCTGTGGATTGATTTCATGATTGCTTGCTCTTCTAGTTTAGTATGTGCACCAGGTGCACTTGTAAAGTGCCTTCTTGTTCCACCTGAATCACAGTCCAATCAATCACATGATTAGCATCAGATATGTATTTCTTGAGAAAGGATACATGAAATATATTATGAATAGTCATGCATGCAAGAAATGCAAGCCTATAATCTACTGGTCCAATTCTTTCTAGAATTTCAAATGGTCCACAATATTTGACTGCCAACTTGGAATAGTTCCCCAGCTTTAGGGAACTTTTGTTGGCTTTCACCTTCAAGAAAACATGATCAACCACTTTAAACTCCTTGTGGGTTTTGCCTTTGTTAGAATATCTTTTCTTCCTATCTTGGGAAGCCTTCAAATTCTGCTTTATTTTTAACAATTTCTCTTCCATTTCCTTGAGAAACTCTGGCCCAATTATTTCTCTATCAGTTGGTTTGTCCTAGATTATAGGTGTGTTTCACTTTCTTCCATAAAGTGCCTCAAATGGCCTCATATTTAGTGATTCTTGATACCCATTGTTGTAAGAAAACTCTACCAAGTGTAGGCAGTCTTCCCATCTGGAGGGTTTGTCCATCACATACATTCTTAAAATCTCTTCTATCACTTGATTTACTCTTTATGTTTGTCCATCAAACTTAGGATGGTAGGTTGTGTTGAAGTTCAGGTTCATTTTGAACCCCTTGAATAATCCTCTCCAAAAATTCGAGGTAAACATTGGGTCTCTGTCAGACATAATTGTCCTGAGAATACCATGCAATCATGGCATTTCCCTGATATAAATGTAAGCAACATTATTTGTCATGTGAGTAGTTTTCAGTGGAATAAAATGGGCATCTTTTGTAAGATTATCCACCACCACCATGATGGAATCATGTTTCTTGTTTGTTCTGGGTAATCCTATGATGAAATCCATTGTCGCCACTTCCCACTTCCACTCAAGGATGGGTAATGGTTGTAGAAACCCAGTTTGGTGTCTATACTTAGCTTTGACCCTTTGACACTCCATACATTTGGTGATGTACTCTGCAATTTATTTCTTCATGCCTAGACAATAGTAATGAGTCTTGACTACTTCCATTGTTTTATGATATCCAGGGTTCCCAACATAAGGCACATTATGCATCTCTTTCAAGATCATACTCCTTAATTTGTGAGAACTGGGTACATAAATTATGTTCATGTACATGAGTATTCCATCAACTTCCAATCTATTATCTTCTATTTTCTATAGCATCTTACATTGTTGTAACTTTGTTACCATTTCCCTGTACTGCAAATCTTCTTTTGAAACTTCCAAAATGATGTCCTTAAGATCGGTTTAGTACATGTTGATGGTTGTAGCATGTAGCTCATGCACTCTCCTACTGAGTGCATCAGCCACTTTGTTCTCCTTTCCTTTGATGTGATTGATATCAAATTCATATTCACATAGGAATCCCAACCATCTTCTATTCCTTGAATTTAAAGTAGGATGATAAAATAAATGTTTCAGACCATTATGGTCTATCCTCAACTCAAACCTATTTCCCATGAGGTATTGTCTCCATTTCTTTAAAACGTGTACAATGGACGCCAACTCCAAATCATGAGTGGCATAGAGCCTTTCATTCTCTTTCAATTTCCTGGATTCAAAACATATCACAAACCCATTCTAATTGAGGACTCCACCTAGTCCTTCTTTGCATGCATATGTGAAAACCAATAATTCTTCATATGTATCTGCAATGTTTAGAATTGGAGCATTGGTTAACAGTTTCTTCAATTGTTGGAATCTCTTTTCACATTCTTCTATCCATTGAAACTTTACCCCTTTTATTTGCAAGGAAGTGATTGGGTGACCAATCCTAAAAAATCCTACAATGAATATCCTATAGTAGCCATCTAGACCCATGAAGGATCTAACTTATGTCACATTCTTAGGTGTTTCCCACCCTTTAATGACTTCAATATTTTTGGGGTTTACCGTTATTCCCTCTACAGATATTATATGCCCCAAATAGTGAATTCGATTTTGGAAAAATGAGCACATTCTCAATTTAGAAAACAGATGGTTCTCTCTTAGCACCTGTAACACCATCCTCAAGTTCTGCTCATGGTCTTATTTTTTCTTGGAATATACAAGGATGTCATCCAAAAATATAATGAAAAACGTGTCTAAATATTCTCGGAAAACACCATTCATTAAGCACGTGAAAACAATGGGTGCATTTGATAACCCAAATGGCACCACTGTGAACTCATAATGACCATACCTTGTCCTGAAGGTGGTCTTGCTAATGTCTTCATATTTAATCCTTACCTAATGGTATCCTAACCTGAGATCTATGTTTGAAAATATCCTTGCATCCTTCAACTGATCAAAGAGATCATCAATCCTTGGTAGAGGATACTTGTTCTTTATAGTTACTTTATTTAACTGCCTGAAGTCAATGCATAATCTCATGGTACCATATTTATTCTTCACAAATAACATCGGGGAACCCTAAGGTGACACACTTGGGCATATGTATCCCTTCTTTAAAATTTCTTCAAGATGCATTTGCAGTTCTTTCAGTTCTGGTGTGCTCATCCGATAGGGAGTCTTTGACACTGGAGCTGCCCCAGGCATCAAATTTATAGAGAAATCATTATCTCTCTTTGGAGGTGGCCCTGGAATCTCCTTGAACACATCTTCAAAATATTTCAAGATTGCATGATCCTCCAGATTTGGTACCTTATCCTTAGATGCTTCCTCCATATGGGCTGCAAATATTTGACAGCCCTTCCTGTAACACTTCTTTAGCTGCATTGTTGATATTTCTCAGACAGTAACTGCCTTGGTAATTTCTTGGACTACTCTCTAATTTCCTTCCTCATCCAAGGAAGTGAATGCCTTGTTATGACAGTCTAATATGGCATGGTGTTGGTCCAACGAATCCATACCAATTAGGAAATCATATGATCCCAAAGGAAAGATGTTCAAATTTGCCTTGGTACTCAGTCCATTCATGCCCACTGGATGTGATTTAACCAAATCAACAACCTTTCTCTTGAATCCTATAACCAGCTGCACCAACCAATATTTCCAATGCTTTCTTCTTGGTAACTGAAATATTTCCACTACCTTAGGATTTATATAGCTATGACTAGCCCCTGAATCAATTAAAATAGTAAAGGCATGGTTACTGATCATACCTTCGACTTCAATCATGTGTGATTGAAACTCAACTTGCTTGTTGCCCAAGGATGCATAGATCCTTGGTACTATTTTCCCCATGTCCTCCATTGTTTCTTCTTGTTAGGCATTGTGAATAACTCTCACCTTGTCCTTTTTGTGAGGGAAATATCTATACTTATGATCTCCATTACAGACCCAACATTTCATAGGTTTCTACCTTGGCTTTTGTACACCTACTTCAGCCATCATGGGCTCCCTCAAAACTGGCTATCCTTGAGGACTATTTCTAAAAAATGGTGGCTTTCTCCCTTTCTGCCTCTACTCCTTCTTAAACATCCTCTTGTCTTCCTGAGCTCTTTGGAAAGTAGGATTTCTCTTATGCTAAGCATATAAACAGTTTTCCTTCCTCGTGGTTTCTTCCATAGTTTTAGGATCATCATACTAGATTTTGTCACTAATAAAAGATGGTAGTCCACTCAAATATCTCTGGATCTTGATTGTCTCATCCTTAATGAAAGGGACATACTTCAATAGCTCTATAAATCTCCTTTCATATTCATCTATATTCATGTTTCCCAATTTAAGTTCAAAGAACTCTTTCATCTTTTTGTCATAGTATCTCTTGGTTAAGTACTTGTTTTCAAAATGTTTCTTGAATTACTTCCATGTAACATCCTTCTCTCAAATGTGTTTCACTTGTACAAGCTTATCCCACCACATGGATGCCTTTCCTTTCAGCTGATAGATTGCAATTATTCCTTCTTCATGGGAGGAATAATTATGTAATTAGAAATATTTCCTCGTGCCAAGTAGCCATGTCTCAGCCTCTTCATCTTTCTGGTGCTCTCCATCAAAAGTAGGAGGTTTGATCTTATTCATTTCACCCTTTAGTTCATCCAATTCAGATCTCCTATGATTTTTGGTAGGATATGGACTTGAACTGTTGTGTGGCCTCCTTTTGGAATGCCTTTGGGAGTGTTGGGATGTCTGCTACCACTTCTTTCTCTCCTTTCCACATCAGGGGACCTATGGCACTTTGATTTGTTGGATCCACTTTCCTTATCCAATTTTTTTTCAATTATCTCCAGGATCCATATTGACTTCATATTGAATTTTTCTTGTCTCTCCTTAGCTCTCTTAAGCCTTTTTTATCTTCCTGGTGAATTTGAACATATTTTTGCAAATTTTTAATGATTTTCATCATGCCCACGTCTCTATCTATTTATTCTACATGCCCATTGGATTTTGTTCCTTCAACTCCCAAATGGACATCCACTCCTATAAATTCATCCTCTGGACTGTAAGCATCATGTGCCTCCTCCATTTCTCTGCACTATGTAACAATTTGGTTTGGTTCTGACAATTGTTAACATGGAAAAATGTGCAGTCAACCAAATTTTGTCAGGTTATTAGAATTAATAATTTTCTAGAATAACATAAACCAATCTGATTCAACATAAAGAATATCAGACTCCATTTTATGTAGGTCTTGGTCGATCAAGAACCCCTCATGTTTCTATCTCTAAGCATTTCTCTATTCTACAACAATTTTTGGTCGCTAGCCCCTTTTTCTTCATCCCTTAATTCGCATGTGACCATGACTGTGACCAAGTGCTAATAGTTGGGTGCTTATCTGGAGCCTTGAAACTTCAGGGCTCTAGAGCTTTCGAGGTTTTCCCTTTTCACACATCACAAACACCACAGAACATTTAACTAGCAAATTCATGGAGGATGGTGGATCTACAATCAACATTCTCTGTTTCGATCTATGGTGGATATGAGCTTCAGGAATCCGGGCTTCAACGGTTTCCAAATCACATCACAAAACATCTCTTGGAGTGTCGAATTGGTGAACTTGCGAAGTGGGGTGGATCAACGGTCCACATCTTTCCAGTATCTAATGATTGATATTTACTACAGAACTCAGGGCTTCAGGGATTTAGGGCTCTATGACTTCGGGGCTTCAAGGCTTCGGGACTTTGTAGGATTTCAAAACTGCACACCCCAAAACTCCCAAACCGTGAATCTCTAAATATTTCCACATCAACCCAGTGATGTCATCACGTCATGTCACTTCAACGCTATGAGACTTTGGGGATTGCTTCCTCCCACTCAATAATGAACCAATTCTTGTGTAGTGTCAAGTCTTTGTCCTTCAGGATCTAGCGCCACGCATCCACTATGACCATCAGGAGCCCCACCAACCATGCTCAATAGGAGTTCCACATGGAAAAATAATAGAAGTAGACACGTGGCACAACCAGATGGGTGACATGTGTCACGTTCCAACTGGGAATTTCAATATATGAAAGTACCTAACCCACTGCCACATGGCACACAACCTACTTTTCCATGTCATCTTGGGTGATGTCAGTAGGCCACGTCACTTCGTAACTTTGAGCTTCAGGGCTTCAGGAGATTCCACACTAGAACACTCCAATTCTCCCAATGTCGAACTCTTGAACTTCCTTTCCTTCTGAGGTCCACATAGTAGAGTTGTCAACACTTAAGGTGGTGGCACGTGGCATGTCTAGTAATTTCCACATCACCATAGGTGATGTCATCATGCCATGCTACTTCAGCACTTTTTCTTCGAGACTTCGTAGCTTCGGGGCTTCGAGAGATTCCACACTAGCACACTCCAATTCTCCTGAACGCAGAACTTTGAATAAGCTGATATTATGACATGCATATTATTTAATGAACAATTTGGATGAACTCTGGACTTTAGGAATTTCTTAGTTTTCACCTTAGCACTCTTTTTTTCTCCCTAACTTTGAATCCCCGAACAAGAAAATCTTCAGACACGTGTCTCTTTTGATGAATGGTCTGGATTAAATCTGGACTTCGGGACTTCAGGAGCTTTCACTCTAGCACACTCCATTTCTCCTAAAGTGTTGAAATATCGAACACCTTGATCTGTGGACATGTGTCTCTTTTAATGAATGGTCTGGATTAACTCCAAACTTCAGGACTTCGGGATTTTTCACTCTAGTGCACTCCATTTCTCCTAAAGTGTCGAACTATCGAATACCTTGATCTATGGACACGTGTCTCTTTTATCGAACAGTCTAGATTAACTACAGACTTTAGGACTTCAGGAGTTTTCACTCTAGCACACTCCATTTCTCTCGAAGTGTCAAACTGTCGAATACCTTGATCTAACATCTCTTATCTATCCTTGCTCAAATCCAACAGTAAACACTTCTCCTCAGATCTACGGTGTAGATTATCTCTGGGACTTTGGAACTTTGGGCTTTAGCCCATTTTTCTCTATAAGTCACCAACTTCATCGAAGTCACGAATTCTGAAGGACTTGGGGGTTAACTCTCATGCACCTTTTTCCAGATCTGACGACTGTGAAGGGTCTACCTGATCTCGAACAGATTCTATGGCCCAATTTTGAAAATTTGTGGCCTAATAACACAGTTGCGGTGGTATATTTTCTCTATTGTTGTTCCATAAACCGTTATACCTCCTGAGCTTCTAAAAACAGTCCAAGTGTTCACGCGGTGCCTTTTGGGCACTCAGGGACACTCTAAGGTTCAAATTTTGTCCTTCTCGACAACAATTCACTCTGAAACCTTTGTTTCATTAACCACTTACTCGGCCTATCCAGGTTCAATGTTGAAACCATGGTATTTGATACCAATTTGTAACGTCCTCGACCATCAACCTTGGTCGTGTAACACTACCTAATCAACTGTATCTTTTCTTTTCTTCTTTGATACCATTTTGTAACGTCCCCATCCACCAACAAGTCGGGAAACATCATTACATAAACATATCTTGCTCTAGTATGTATATATTTATATATCTATCTACTACAATTTAAATAGACATAAACAGTCTTCTCATACACTTATTCATGTGAAGCGACATTAACAGACATGCAATATATACAGGCAATTCTAATAACATGATAACCTTTATACTAAATACAAAACATGCAATGAACAGAGAATTTGTACTTATATTTGAATGGTATCACACTAACTACATGCAGACCTTCCACGAACCTCCCAGCCTTAGACCACGCTGCTCATCACTCTCAACATTGGGTCACCCCCGAGATGGGACTAAACTCCACCGGGAAAGGGATTCCAAGGCTAGGCAGGGACAATAGGAAGTACAACATGAAGGATTTCCTCCAAGGAGCCACTTACACCCATAACTCTCAGAATCTCATTCCCCACATGCTTGTCCCACCCCAGGAGTATACATCTTCATTGTCACACAGTCCATCGGCTTCTCCACCTCCCTTTCCGGGGCTTCAGCAATAGGCTAGATTAGGAATTCTCATAGCTCTGTAGTTGGATTGGGCTCCCTCTAGGACAACTCACTTAACACACTCTCTCACCTAGAGAGAGTTTCTCATAGGCCTGACAACCTGCTTCTTCGCTCTCTCTCCTTAGCACACGAGTATGGTGATGACAACAACAAAAAATGAATGTGGGGAAAACGGTGAAACACAGGAAACCCACAGAGTATGGGTTCAGTAAGATATCAGTTCATGCTTGTTGCAAAGGTTCAGGTGGTTGATCTATTCAACAATGGAAAACTATCTCATTGCATGGGTGCATGGTTGGAAACAGGGTAACGGATGGCCAGCATGGTCATAATGGAGAGCATGGTGAGAGAGAAATTCATGAGGAAAGATGGAAAGAATGGTATGTGAACCCCCACAATGATGGAATTTCCCACATAAATCTACAAACACCCAATTTGACACATGGCTCTCTTAGGAGCTCACCCCTCTCCACTTGGAGTTTGTTCCTTTCCCCATCAAAACTTAGGATAACAGGGTTTATTTCCCAACTTTATGATTTTTAGGAAATACATTATAATATTCTCTTGGGTTAAGCCCTCAATCTTAGCCCCTTTCTCCTAGCCTCTCAACCCCCTTCGCTTATCCATCTTAGTGGAGCTTAGTACCCCATAACTCTTTATTCATGGTCGGTCTACACACAATGATGTTGTTATATTAATAATATGAATATTTACATGTACAAAACAAGATCCCATCCTTTAACATCTAGGCTCTCCGGCCTAATAAGTGCACAAGCCTACCAACTTATAAATACTTGGCTCACCAGCCTACAAAACATGTTACAATTCATAGTTACAACTGGGGCTCGACCTTGGGATATTATAGGGAGACGACTACCCTTTTTGTTTTCAACAAAATTATATCGAGGTTTGGTATTCTAAAGGAGATTGTCACAAAACATGGTATTCACTTCCAGAAAAAAATAATGTTCAAATTAACATCAAAACTAGTGTTTAAACAGGAACATTCGTCACCTTACTACCCATAGGAGAATGGTCAGGTAGAGGTTGTTAATAAGTCTCTCAAGACTATTCTGCAATGAACAATTAATTCATCCAAGTCAAATTGGTATTTGATGTTGTACTCAACACTTTGGGCTTATTGAACTTCAGTCAAGACTACTACAGGTTTTTCACCTTTTCAACTCATCTACGAGATGGAGGCAGTCTTTCCCATTGAGTTTCAAATCCCTTCTTTGAAGTTGGCAGTGGAATTATTTCTTGACACTACATCGCTTGAAGAATGTATTGTATATCTCATGCAGCTCAATGAGAAGTGTCGAGATGCAGGTTTGCCCAATGAGACTCACAAACAACGCATCAAGTGTAAGTATGATCGGTTCATCTACCCTCATATTTTTTCTGAAGGCAATCTTGTCCTGGTCTACGAACAATACAAAGATTCCTTAGGGGCAGGAAATTTCAAACCCATGTGGTTCGGTCCTTTCATTGTGAAAGAAGTCTTAGAAAAGGGTGCTTGTCGTCTAGTTGATTTCAAGGGTAATTCTTTATCGAAGCCTATAAATGGGATCTACCTTAAGAAGTATTACACTTAGGTCGGGCACCTGAGCATGAACTCTTATATATATGTATAGTCTTTTATAAAGTCTTGTCTTTTTGTTTTATAGACGTGTATTTATTTTGTTTTATTTTCACCATGGCAGATGTCAAGTGAACATGACGTCTATGTTTGGTTTTCAGACAGTGCTATCCAACACACTGGGAGTCTTGCTTATTCATATTGGACAATTTTTACACCTTTTTGTTAGTTTATGTCTTCTAAAGGAATTTGTCTAGGCAAAGAAACCAATAATGTTGTCGATTACAGTGCAATAATAAAGTTACTATGTGATGCCTTGTCACATCGTATTTTTCACCTCTGATTCTATCTGGCTGCTCAGCTATTTGTGTCTCAGTTAAATAGGATATACCATGTCTATTATCCCACCCTTCACCGATGATTCCTTAGGGTATGTCTCTTAGAACGCTCTTTTGATTATATTACTTATATTCATGTTCCTAGGAGATCTAATCAATTAACTGATACATTGGCTAATCAAATATTAGATTAGCATGTTTCTCATACATAAAATTAAAAACACACACATAAATACATTTGTACAAAATGTTTATCCGTAAGGAAAAAAGATGTATATATAATATATACCAAAAATAGTGTCATAAGTACAAATTGGGCCATAAAGCCTCAAATAAATCCGGTATACATCACTGGGCTCAAGCCCTCAATACAAAGTACAAAATGTTCCCTCGGCACATGAGTGGTCCAAAACTAACTATGGTCTTGGCCTATTGTCCCTATTGTAATGAACTAAAGCGTTCGCAAGACATCATAAAAAATGGATCCAAGTCCTGGGCACCCCTACTACATGTGGCTGCATGATCGAGGGAAGGTCCTCTATCTATACCATGGGTACTACATGAGTGAGATCTGTCAGGTTTCTCTCTACTCCATATAGTACTCTCTCAACCCCCTTGGTTGGGGGTCCTCTGCCAGTTGTTGGTCCTCTTGTTCCTACTGGTCCAGCCTCTGGTTGGGGATGACACCTCATCCTGGAAAAGTGAGTTGGTCGCACTGGTCCCACATCTGTATATAATAGATCTGTGTGTCAACACTTTGACATTACATAAAAAAGGATAATATTTAAAACTTAAAGAAAAAATTACTTTAAAAGCATGTTTACCTATCTCTTTGCGCTCCTCATCAGGGGGCATGGGCATATCGAGATACCTCAGGAAACCAATTCTTTCATATGGGTAGTATCCTATCACTAGAATCTGACGGGCCCACCAATCAACAAAATTGTCATTGAAGGCCTCTTGGACCCTCCCTGCACCCTGTCTAGGAAGCAATGCTTCCCACCTACATAATGTCAGAAAGGAGGTGATGTGACCTTGCACTGTCTCCCTCGGGCTAAGGCTAGGCACTCTCTCAAAGAATAAAGTGCAAAATACAGTCATGTTGAGGGGCCCTAAATCCATTTAACTCAATGGTAGGAACCAAACCCACCACCGAGGCCCAATTAGACTCTGCAACGTTTAATGGTGGAATGGTTCTCCAGATCTTGCGATCTGGCCAATTAATTGATGGGATTTATGTAGTGATTGACATGATGTTTTCTTGTGAAAGCTCCTTCTTCATTTCAAGCGTTCTCTTTTTGTATTTTCTCTTATAGGTGGGACCGATACAAGATAAAAGTTGGTATAAACCAACTGGGTAACAAAGTGGGAAAGCTTAACTACTGGAGAAGGTTGAGCTTGGAATAACCCACGTGCTTAAACATGTAGACAATGATTCTTACGCCTAAAACAAGCCTAGTACTAATACATTAACCTGCTGGTGTTCCAATTATTGACTGAGATACGATTATCAGGAGAAAACATACATGCAATAAATGATGGAAATAAAAATAGTCTCCTTAATTCTAATCATCAATCACATATTAACACAACGATTTACTTTTCATCGTTAAAGAAAATAACTATAAAAAAATTGAATCAAATAACTTATCAACAAACTCAGAGGCTCTTACTCATTATAGCATCCATTCATGAGATAAAATCAGAAATAATTCTTCTTCAGATCCAATCACACACGCTTTTGATGAAAAACACAAACTTGTCTCTAGTCCTAAACATGACTTCTCCTTTAAGGTAGCTCCGAAATAGTTCTTTACAAATCCAAAAATGAGGTTCTTTGCAACAACCATTAACCCTTTCTAACAGTTTGATCCTCTTATTTATAACCTATTATTAACTAAAAATAACTATCAAAAGTGAAGCTAAGTAAAACAAAAAAATTGCCACATGGCGCTTTCATCTCTCAGTATTCTAAGAGTCATCAAATGATCTCACTTGACTCTTCTCATACTCCAACCATTTAACGAAGAGTTCCCCACATGTGTTGGCATACGCGAACTTGTGTTGGTCCATCGAGGCTGAAAGGATCTCCTTTATCTCCACTGCTCGTGCCTGATATTTGACTACTTTAGAACTTAACTATTGTAGAACTGTCTGAGCCTTGATCGAGTGCTCCATGAATTTTTGTACTTTTCTTGGCACCATTTTCTAAACCTTTTTTATCTCTGCAGCCCATGATGAGTCCTTTTCGGCATGTAATTTGAATCTGTCGTGCAATTCAACAAAGTCATCGGGTGTGCCGAATTCTGGGAGGTCGATGTCTCTCATCGCCTGGTTGATCTTAGTCTAGCTCTATTCGCACTCAACCCATTTCTCTTGGATTTCATAGTGAGGTTATTGGGCCATGTTCACCCAGTAGTCGGCCAAATTCTTTATGTGATCAATGTTGTTATCCCTTAGTATCTGAATTTTGTGTTCTTCAACATCTCAGCCCTGTTGAATGTCGTTGATGTATTCAATACTTTACACTGCTTGGTGTGCTTTCTCATACCATCTTTCCATCTATTTTCATTTCTCCAGTTCCATGAGGTTGCCTTCTTGGAAATCTATTATTCCTGCTAAAAATATCCCCCCAATGTGGGAGCGCCATCTTGGAGCCTGTTCTTTCCTCTATATCGCCAAAAGTCAGAGGCTATATGAAAACCTTCTTCGTTGTTGTCTTAATGATAGGTTCTAGCCTCGGGGCATATTCCAATTGTTTTGCAATCCCTGGAGAAGATCCTTCGCCTACCTCTGGTTCTTTCAGCTTTGATTACCTCGACGATCATCTAGTGGTTGGATTTCTTGGAGGAATTTTTCTTGCAACTTAAAATAAAATTTCAAAGACTGTGTAAAAACAAAAACCGGATCAAAACATGTAAATTATAGCCATGTAAAATTTACAGACTTGGATACATACCTCTGAATATTTTTAAAACCTAGTTATTTTGAGAATCACGGAGTTGATACAACCTTCAAGTCACTCGTCTTTCTCCTTCAGATGATCCAAAATTCTCTTATGCATAGAATGATTTATCTTACAACGGCTCAAGAGAATTTAAACAGGGAAGATCTTACCATGTCGCATCAACCATTCAATTCGGGTTATGAGTGAAATTTTAACAAATCTATCGCTAAATATCTATAACTTAAATTCATCATGGGTTGAAAATGGAGGCATGGGTGGTGATGTCGTCTATCGATGATTTTAAATGGCCTACTTGATTGGCACATGAGGTATCAACTAATGCAGTATTGGGTATTAATTATCTCCTTAAATGCTCAAAATCCAATCGCATCTAATGCTAAAACATCCCATCGTGTTTCTCTCTCAGTGGGTGGATCAGGGATCGAGGATGTGCTATGAACATTTCTATTGATGTATTCCTCTAAAACTATTTGACGCTAATCGTCTTACCGTACAATGTTTCTATGGAAAATCTGAATTGGAGGTGTGACTCGGACCTAGGGAACCAAGAATGACTCAGGATAAAACTAGACCGTACGATCCTCCTACCAGGTAAAGACATGTGGCGCTGAAGACTGATGACTTAATTAGCATGTATTAATCAGAGTCGGGACATTCCTTAAGTTATTCATTCTAAAACAAACCTTATCTTTTCAATGCCGAAAAAGTATCTAGGGTTGGCGATCGATGATAAACCTATCAAGTGCTTCTGGATTAACTTCCTTGAAAAATTCTCGATGCCGAAAATGCATCGGTGGATCGGCGATCGGGAATAAATTTTATCACGGTCAAAATGTTGGCGATGATCCTTCTAGGTTTTTCCCGGTACCAATGAAGCACGTCGGGGCATCGACCATCGAAAATATATTTTCTCTCTTCATTAACATCTGTCCCCCTCGTCTTCTACCAATGTGAAGGGGAATCGTCTATCGGTGATATCTTTATGCAAGAATTGACGCAAAAAAAAACTTCCTTTTTCCGATGTCGATGGAGATTGACGCTCGACGACTGAGGTTTTCTGAACTCCTTCCGAGGCCGACCCTGATCACGTTTAGTGAAGTGTTTGGATGTTGATTCTTTATCCAGTTGTTTAAGGTCTTTTTAGTCATGAAATTTCTTAAGTTCAAGAAAACCTGAATAGGTGATGAGAATCATGGAAATAAGCAAAGTCATAAGATTTTTTCAAAAAAAAAATGAAATCAAATCAGAAAGTGCAGAAGATCAAGTGGTACAAAAAATGTAAACAATTGACAAAGTATTTTTAGGGTGTGTTTGTCAGTGTTTCATGGAAACCTACATATGAGATATAGCTAAAGCAAGTACAAACTAAGCTTATCAAGAAAGGAAGATAGATTTAATATGGAAGAATGAAAAAATATATTCACACTACTCCAATGAGTTGATGGCTAATACATAGATCATTATCAATATGATACAATGAATGAGTGGAATACACTCATATATAGGGCAAAAAATTCCATAATTAAGAAAAGAAATCAAGCAGATAGCTTTCCTTAGGAATGCATGCATAAATAATAGTGATGGTAAAAATAGAACTAGTTAGTTAACTCCCACTGAACTAGTGTGTCGAAAATAGAAATTTCTCCAACAGCCCCCCTTGAACATCACTATGGAGTAAAAAATGAGTCCCGACTACTAGGCCATTTTAGGTAATCATGTACAATTCAACTAATGAACACTGAATAAAAGTGAGGAAAGAGGGAAAAACACGTGGAAACAAAACCCCCCCTCAAAATATAATGTATCAAAAGAAGAAAATAACAACTACTAGACAATTGTGTTCTTCACATCAAGATGATCCCGCAAATTCCAAAACTTCTTCTCATTTAAAGTCTTCGTGAAGATGTAGAAATCTTTATGGATCTGATGAATTCCTTTGGCAACCTGTTGGGCCTTGTACCTCGTGATCCTGTGGACCCATCTGCACCTAAAAATATTCCTTTATGGTGGAAATGGAACTAGATTCCAAGTTTGGTTCTGTAGGAGTGATTCATACTCCTTATGCATGGTTGCTTTCCATAATGGATTTCCCACAACCCTATTGTAGTTCTTTGGATCAGTAGATTGAACCATATAGAAATGCATGGGCATTGAAGGTTCTGAAGCTAAAAATACATGAGAAGGCTCCTCATGCTTAGATCAATTCCTCCTCAAATCTAATGGATTTCCTGCAAGGTTGCCTACTGCCTGAAGTGTGGTATGTGCCTTCTTGGGAATTTGCTGAAGCTTCAACATTGTCTTCTTATCTGGATGTACTACCTTCTTATTTCCATGTATAAAATTTGAGTGTATGGAATCATCTCTGATGTCTGAAACTGATGGAAGAACAAGATTATATGCATTTTGCACTAGAGGTTCATGCAAAGTACTCTCCTTATGTGTAAGTAGAATAGAGGAGTCATCGTTAGAAAACTTAGTGAATTTATACAACCTTGACTTGTGATCCAACTCACCAATTGCAATGATGGAATTGTCATGCATGTCAATTACTGAAACTGAATCTGATGTAAATTCAAACTTTTTACCTTTCTTAGTGATCTGATAAACTGAGAGAAAATTCATAGAAATCTTTGGAACATGTAGAACATTCTCAAAACTTCCATTGTGTATTTCCACTCTCCCTTCTCCTGCTATTGCTACTAGAGTATCATCCCCCATGAGAATAGAGGGTCTTGAGCATGGAATCAAGGAGGAGAAAACTTCCTCTTTCGCTACCATATGATGGGATGCACCAGAATCTATAATCCATGAATCAGATGAGTTATTAATTACAACCAGAGCATGATGATTAGATTTCTTCGGAGCATGATCTTCTTCCTTCCACTTCTCGACTCCCTCTAGAATGAAGTTTCCAAGGTTGTTTTGTTGAAGTGTTTGTGCCATAAGATTGATCTGTTTCTTCATGCATGTGGATTATTCATGATTTGGTTTATTGTAGTGAGTACACTACTTTCCCTTCTTCTTCTTCTTGGAATCTGAAGAGCCTTTGGAACCTGAAGAATCATTAAAGGGTTTGGAATATCCCTCCTTCTCATTCTATTTGGATGACCCTTTTCCATCATGAATGGTGAGTGCATGTGCTTTGGGATCTTTCATGAGGCCCATCTTTATGAGTTTTGTCTGCTCTTGTGTAAGAGACTTAATGAACTAAGCCAACGTAGGAATTTTCCAATTTGTTCCAAAAAGACATCTGCCAAAATGGAAATTGGAGACATATACAATGTATTTTGGTCCTAGCTTGGACAAGATCGTTATAATAAGTTGTTTCTCTTGTGTAGACTTGTCAATACCACATTCACCCAAGATCAAAATCAAAGGTTTAAATTTACTAAACAAATCTTGTATATTATCAAAACTTTTAGGGTCTAAGGTATTCAACTCTACCTCAAGCATATGACCTTGCATATCATCCTTCTTTCCAAAGAGTCCTTCTAGGGTGGTCCAGATTTCGTTTGGAGTCTTGCATGCAGAAAAATGAAACCATAAATCAATGGATATTAACTCAAGAAGTAGTCATGTGGTCGCATCCTTACGGTTCGACAATCTCATCTTCTCAATCGTTGATGTAGGTTTTGTTTCTGTCGCCATCATCAAATTATACAATCCTTTCCTTTTGAGTTGGAATTCTACCTTGGGATTCCAATCAAAATAATTGTATGGTATGAGGATTACCACCAAGTTTGGTTGCATAATATTTTTCCTATCCATCTCTCCCACTGTTTCTAAGAACCCCTAAAAATTAACTCTCAATCTGCAAGTGAAAAATTAAGAAATCATGGCAGAAAGGGCACTTTAAGTGAAAATTCATATCAGTTTCAAGAGATGATCTTCCGAATTACATTCTAATCAAACAGTGAGGAATATCGCCAAACGGTTGAAAACCCACCTGCAGAATAGGTCGATTTACTTCTCAGGCGGGCCATTTCCTTAAAAAATAATATTTTGGGAGAAATCACTGCTAAAAGGTATGGCCACAGATTCGTATCAGTTTTAGGAGGCTATCTTGCAGCTTACTTTCTGAGCAAACGGTTGAAAACCCACTTCCAAAATGGGTCGATTTACTTTCCACTTGGCATGTTTCCTCAAAAACATAATATTTTGGGGGGAATAACTGTTGAAAGGTACAACCATGGATTTAGCTCATGGAAACTCCAATTTTCCTTATTCTTTGGCTTGTCTAGCTTGCTCCAAGAAACATAGCTCTTATACCATGTCATTGTTTCATGGAAACCTGCACAGGAGATCTAGCTAAAGAAATTACAAACAAATCTTATCAAGAAAGGAAGAGAGATTCAATATGGAAGAATGAGAAAATATATTCACACTACTCCAATGAGTTGATGATTGATATAGAGATCATGATCAATATGATACAATGAATGAGTGGAATAAACTCATATATAGGGAAAAACATTTATAGGGCGTTTTGAGGAAGAGGGTTTTCTGCCTTTTTGTTTATTTTCCAAATTGCAATGGTTAAAATGAGCTATCCACCTCTATTTATAGACTTGTTTGGCCATTGTTTCCCTAATTTGTTAACTTTTTTCCCTTTTGTTAACTTGGTAGCTACTTGAGTTCCCTTTTGAGATATATTTGGGTCATTCTAATGAACTTGTACGATCGGTTCGATGTTTTCTTGAGATGGGTTACACTTATATCATCCCATGGTGAAAGTTGTTTTTCGACATTTCCATATAAGTTAGGTTTTTCACCACCTTGCATTTTTCATATTGTTGAATTTTTCAATTTTTCGTAGGATCGATCCCAACGAAGTGCGACACAAAACCTTCTCTGCTTCTTTAGAAGTGTCAAAATTAGGTGGTAGAGCCTTCATCTACATGGATGTCCTAAGTAGATCCTTTGTTTCATTTTGGTGTCCATGTTGTGACTTTTCTCCATAGTCTTGGGAGTCCTTTTTAGTCTCACCATGATTTCATTTTGAAGCCTCATTCTTCTTCCTCTTTTTTTGGCTCTTACTCGAAGGACTCCCTATGGGCATAGTTTTTTGTCTTTCGGGCTCGTTTAAAATTTGAAAGCAACATCCAATGAGAGATTATTTATTCTTTTCGATCTCGTCTAGATTACTTGAGAAAAGAAGCCCCCTTGGAGTATTCTTTAAGCCCTTTTCAAACTCTCTAAAATTGAAAAGATTGTCGAGCGATCTTGTTTCCTTTCACGCTCGCCAAACTAAAATTTGAAGGAACATATGTCCAGTGGTAGTTTACCCATTTTTCAATCTGGATGATTAATTTATGAATAATGGTCTTCCCTACGAGCTTCAGTTTTCTAGGAGAGTATTCTCAGGCATAATTTTAACCATTTTTCGGGCCTGAGGGTCTAAATTTTCGAAAAGGGAAATTTTCCTTGGTTTTGGTTTATCTCTTTTTCGTTCCTTGGAGATTACTGATGAAAAAGGAACCCCCTCGGAGTCCATAGTTAATCTCTTTTCATACTCCCTAAATATGAAACTATTGTCGAGTGACCTTGCTCCTTTCACACTCGTTAACTGGTCTAGAAAGAACATATATTTGGCATAAGTTTAACCCTTTTTATGGCCAGTAGATTGTACAGGAAAAAGGTACACCTCGGGAGACTTATCTCACCGAGAGAATTCTCTTAAGTTATATTTTATACTTTTTTGGGCTAAGGAGACTAAACTTAGAAAAAGGTTGTGAGTCCATAGTTAATCTCTTTTCAGACTCCTTAAAATTGAAAATATAGCCAAGTGATATAGTCTCAATCACACTCGTTAAAATGGTTTTGAAGAGACGCCCTTTCGGTATAAGTTTAACCCTTTTTCGAACCGAATGGACTAACTACAAAAACGAAAAACTATGGAGTCTTCTTTTAGTGTTTTCCAGACTCTCTAAACGTGAAAAACCATCGATCTTACCTTCTCTTGGCTCGTAAAACTTCACATGGAAGGAGTCTTGTTGTGTCATACTTCATCGCATCACATGTCTTATCCTTGCATATTTGGCCTAATATCATCTTGATGTTTCTATTAACTAAACCTTCAAAGTATTCCTTAAATGCAAGCCTTGCAACACTTTTTTCCCTTTCGCTCTGACACCTTGACCCATGGAGAAATTTCCTCGAGTGTCCTTATCCTTCACATGTCTCCTTACACTAAGAATTAGTATGTTCCATGTTCTTGGAACTAGTTTTATTTCCCACGACACGCGTTCCTCCTGTGTAATGTAGCATTCTTTTACTCTTTTTCAAGCTCATTATACATTTAAAAAAAAAAAAATCCAAAAAGAGGGGATGGGATATACATTCTTTTTTTTCTACAACAAGATAGTCACCCTTGGACAAAGAACATCCTTTTTTTTGTTCACTAAGAATTAGGATCTAGTATGACATTAGGAAGTTGTTCTGTCTACATAGAGTTGTGTCCTCCTCCATTTGGTTACTCTTCCAAACATATGAGGAGTCTATGGTGCCTCCTACATCACAGACTTATGCCAATATTATGTTTCCTGAGTCTCATCATTTTTTCATTCTTTTGTCGAAGGGAATTTTTATCCAACCTGAGATGGTCATTCTCTATTTTTTCTCTTGAATTTCATGAGTCGGCCATCCTGAGAGTCTAGTCAAGTTCATATTCAAAATCCTTGAAGTTTTGTGCCTGATGATCGATATCTTTTAGTCTTTCCTCGGTGACATGTTGAATACATCAAGATAGTGATTCTTACACTCCTATTGTACTCCTACCTGACATTTTTCATATCTTGAAGTTGTTTCTCAAGCTATGACGTCCTCACCTCCAGCCACAGGCATCAATGCTTCTTGAATATGCATATTATATTGTACTAGTATATCATCAAATTATTTTGAGATGTAGATCCACTGTGCATTTCTCATGGCTACACTTTATATAGACATTTATATGACATGGATCTGCATTTTACTTTATTGGTGGCCATGCTTAGTAATCTGAGCATGGGTATGCCCACCTGAGAGAGATTATCATTGTTTTGCAAATGAAATGCTCCCAAACACTTGTCTCAGGATCACTTGGCTCCGTGTCTTCCCACTGGTAAATATATTTTAATGAATTTCATCCATTAGTTTCTCTTCTGACCTCACAAATTCGGGGAATCTGTTATAGTCCAAAAATGCCTTACCTGTGCATACAAGACATTGGTCTTTCCACTTACATAATTTTCCAAAAATTTGTTGAGGCTCCTTCTTAAAAAACCATTTTTTGGAATATGTAGGTGCCCTTTTGAACTGATATCCCATGTACACACGCATGTTGCATACTAGTTATCACGTGTACAAATGCGAGTTTCATGCTAGTTAGCTCGCGTTTACCTTCGAAAATTGCAACAAAAAAAATTATTGCAAGGAATTCAACCAAATTTACGAGCTATCAAGGGTTTTCCAACCATTTTACCCCTTGTAGCCCATCCCCAAAATGAATAACCATATTTTTCTCATACAAAAAGAGGTCTTGGGGTCTCATTTGAAAGGACAATCAAGAGAATAAGAAAACTATGCCAAAATCCCTTTCCCTTCTTAGCCCAAGTTTTGCATCCTATTCTAGGATTTGGCCTCAACATTCCCATCCAGCCCTTTCTCCTTATACAAACATTTCCCCTTTCCAAAGTGATAAGTTGGTTTTGAGAAGCAAGTGTGGGTTTGATGCACTTGGAGCCACGATAGAGGAGCCCAAACCTAGTTCATGGAGCGATTGTCGACAAAGGTTGTAATCATTTTTGTCTTGAAACTTAATAAAAGAGTTCATTCTTGTCCCAAAACATTATATCTATATGGTTTCATTTATTTATGCATCTATGTTTATATATGAACATTGAAAGTGATAAGTAGATATTATATGTGTTGTAGCATTTTTTTTCTAAGCTTTTGCAGGTTAGCTTTGGGAAGAGACCCACAATCTAGGAAGATGCAAAGGCAAAAGAGGTCTAAACTAGCTGCAAGGACTAAAGGTGCACCCATTGAACTTATTCCCTCTCTCTTGTCATTCAGTTTAGACAGTTTTGGCATAGCTTAAGGGTAGAACAGTATTTTAAGGGAAGTCAATGCTCTGCTTGTACCTAGACCCAGTATAGGGGGATTTTTCCCCATAGCACTAGGTACCCATTGGTTATGTTGGAAATACCACCTGGTGTCATTATTGAAGGGGACTTGATGGACAAGGTGGATGCTTTGAATTTTTCATACCATGACATGCCAGGTACCCATTAGTTACGCTATAAATACCACCTAGTTTCTTTATTGAAGGGGACATGATTGGCAAGGTCGATTCTTTGAATGTTTTAGACCATGACATAACAGATGCACAGAAGTTTCCTGAGTTAGCAAATGTATTAACGCACTAAAAGCGTACCAGGGACATGTGCAATACTGGTTGAGATAACCCAAAAAATCATGGATATTAAACTTGTTAGAAATCCCACACTTTGTCAGAACTCAAGAAATAAACACATGCGTTAAGTTATTATTGAGATGTGTCCATGGAGGGACTTAATGGCTAGATCCACCAATATATATCAATATGCAATTGATTGCATAGATAACGGGTTTACCAACAACAGGGAAGGGTTCTACAACAATATCCATAAATAAGTCTAGAGAAAAAGAAATATCTAAAAGTATGAAAGAGAAGTTCAACACCTGTAGAGGAAAGCGAGGGTTGGATGACGCCAGCATAAGTGATGATTTAGTTATATTTGTAATGTAGGTATTGTCCTACAAGTTAATAAGGAAATTTTGGAAGGATGAGGTGTCGACTGTAGTAATAATAGCTATGGATAAGTGTGCAGAAGGGGTCTAGATGAATTGGGCCACGTTTTTGGTCAATCAGTTTCTGACAGATTGCACTGAATCTGAGGAGAAAGGAGTGAAATTTCATTATGCTTGGCTTATCATACTGATAGAATTGGTCATCTAGAGGGAGCTTGAGAAGCGCCAATATTTGAAAACATCATGAAGAGATCATGCAACGGAGCGATATGTTAACTTATGGAATATTGTGTACAAGGGGAGACAACAAGACAACAATGTCACCTTCTATTTCTACCTTATCACAATTAGGCATATCATAGAGCACAAACCGTTCTTCACAACTCATACTATGGAGAAATATCAGGATATTGCATGCTTCAAAGCATGCATGCACCACATTTATATCCAAGATAAAAGAGACTCGACACACCAGTGGCTTCCAAAAAAATATAAGTTGACAGAGAAGGATGTATGCCTTATTTCCAATGACTGGGATGAGGAATGGAAAGTTCCAGCTAAAGAAACAGAGCACCCCGACGAGGAAGAGGAATGATACAATCAATATGAAAAAACAAATGAGGCACAAGGAAGTGAACAAGGAAATGACGCAGGAGACAATTAAAAACGTAAGGGAAAATAGGAAAGACAAGGGTAAGGGGAAAAAAAACAACTACGTGCAAGAATATGAAAGAAAATAAAAAAACAAATATCTACACTTTGACAGATGATGATATTGATAGAACCAACTATCAAGTGAGGGATGCCACAAAAGAGGTAGGTCAACAGGTCTCATAGCTACATGAAGACATGAACAAGAAGGTGCAAGAGAAATTGAAGAAATTATAGTAGTGGTTGGAGGCAATGAGAATAGATCCATAGAGAAGACCCATTGAACGCCAACCAACAAGCACGGTTGGAGAAGTAGGGGTCGCCACTTTGTACTTACGAGAGATTGTAGCAGGGCGCCAAATTCTCAATATCTCACCCTAAGTAACTGAGTTCCCTATTATGGAGATGAAGGAACGTGCACAAGTACTAAGTCACATGAACTTAGTCTTGTCACATATACCCATCGAAGCCTTACAAGTCTTGCAAGTAGGGGTGGCATAGGAAATACATCTCCGCACAAAATCAATGACAAAGAAGTTAACCAAGGTAGCGACGGATAAGGCTAACCTGTAGAAGGTGCATAATGAGGTATTGTAGGAGAAGGATGAGGCCGAATAAAATGTTTACAGGATACATCAATTCATCCATAATAAATATAGGGATATTCTCAAGATACCAATGGTGATATAAGACACAATAGAGGAGAAGATATAAAAAAATCAGAAAATTAAGTTAAGGATTCTGGAACAGGATTGGAGAATTGGAAGTGGGAACCACACTAAGTAAACCAAATGAGGAGAAGGAACAAAGAGACAAAACAACCATAACCTTAGTCACAATCATTAAGATTCTCGATGACGAATGTGCAAGGCTATGTGAACAAAGCACATGGATTTGGACACAATTGATGGTGAATCTGGAGCTAAAGGAAATCGAGGAAAGAGTAAGAAGTGTGTAGGCGAAGGTGAAAAAATCGAATGAAAGAATAAACACTTTTCCACTAATGGAACGCATGACATCCTTCCTTGAAAATAGACAATTAAATAACGAGATAGAGCAGATGAGGGCAGAGAAAAAGACTATCACAAAATGATTGGAACCCCTGCAGGATGAAGCACTCAAGATAATAAGGGGATTGGAAGTGACATAGGGCATGGTGAAGTGAGCTGAGCAAGAATGCAAGGATAATATTGTGACTCTAAAAACACGGGACACATAAGAAATCTTAGAGATGGAGGCAAAGGAAAAGAAAGAAGTTGCTACATCCAGAGATACATTGTAAAACATTATGGAGTCATGGAAGGAAGTGACGCAATAGGCTTGAGTGGCTCAGGAAAAACCACAAGTGAGTGTTGGGGGCATGTTGGATAGGCATGTTGGATGCAATTTTGAGAAATATCCTAAGGGTTGAGGATATTCCGAGTAAAATCACATTCAGGATTAGATTGCGTAATAAACGTGCATTTGGCAGCACATAAGAAGATAAAGCAAGGAAATAAAGCAAGGAGATAAAGAAGGAAAATCAACATGCAAGAGAAAAGGAAGGAAAAGAAGCATGCAGGTGTGAAGACAGGAAAATCATGCATGAACTATGTGTTATCATGAGTTGTAATGAGTCATAATGAGTTTTCATAGGGTTTTGGGATAAGCTAGTAGGATTTTGAGCCCTAAACTCTATGTATAAATATGTAATGGGATGGGAAGAATAGGCTGCTGGGAGAATAGGATGAGAATGAGAGAGATTCTATGTTTGAAGGTTTAAGGGAGAGTTTGGAAGAGAGAGTATTTCACTACAAAGAAACTAGGCAGGAAGGGGAATCATATCATGATGTATCTATTGTATCTCAATGCACAATCCTGAGATGAATTGCATGAATAATAATAAAGAAGCCAATCGTTTTGGATGTAGCCCAAGGATTAGGTGAATCACATTAAATTATGTGTCTGAATGTGTATTTTTATGTGATTGTTCATGGATGTTATGTTTATGCATGATTAGATCTAGCTCTGTTTGTTATATGAGTGATGCGCAAAAATTATAAATATTCTAGTGAATGGTCTATGTCGCAATCTGCATTATAATGGTGTTGTATAATTGAGTTTACTAATTAATCAAGGGATAAGAGACACAAAATATTATGCATCGGGTATATAAGTATCAATGAACATGTTGATAACCTCACATCCTCTCATCCCTACAGAAAATTGGTTCCTACAGTCCTAGTAGATACCTCAGGTGAGAGTTAACTTGCATGCAGGTGATGCTGAAAGGGACCATATCTTAAGGTTTTTGTTGGTTAGATAACTTGAACCTAGGGTCTTACAATCATGCACCAATAAGTGGGTTCAAGTGAATTTTGTACTTCTGACACCTTTGAAATATAGTGTGATAGTCTTCCAAGTGTTGGGACCACATCTTAGACCAATTTCTGAGGTCATCAAGATAGGCCAAGATGAGATGAGAAATATCATGGAAAATGTACATCATGGGATGATGGAAGGTGGAACCAACATTTTTTAGACTAAATGGCATAACATGATAGGATAAATTTCCCTAGGGTGTGGTGAAAATTGTCTTATATTGATCTACATGGTGGATATTGATTTGATTATACCCTAGAATCGATCCATGAAGGAAAGGACCTCATGTACAGTGCATTCATCAATAACCTAGTCAATGAATGGTGTCAAGAAATTGGCTTTGGGACATGCTTGGTTCAAATACTACAAATCAATACATACGCATATAGTGCCCTACTTTTGTTCACAATGTTGAGGTTGGATACCCGTGATGTGTATGTGATGGGATAGATGAAACAATATTTGTAGAGATTATTGATATTGGCCTTGATGGCAATGGATTTGGAAGGGTGGAGAGGATTTTATTTCTTCTAGATAGGGGATCAATATGGCCATGTATCAATGTGATGTTCAACAATAGATGGATCAAGTCCAAGCATTTCAACTTATGACCAATTTTGGTACAAAATCGATACCAGGGTTCTCGTTGGTTTACCAACAAAGAGATTCATTGTATTCTTGGAATGATAACATTTTCAACCTTCCACAAGAGAAGGAGGTGTCACCCGAAGGATAACTAAGAAATATAAGTTGAAGGGAGTTATAGAAAATACCAAACGAGATCTACTTCTACAACATTCAGATCCATATCTTTAAATCATTAAACCCATATTGCGATAGCATTTAGACATCAATAGGAAAAGGAATAAGAATACACATAGTAGATCTACAGATCCATTCATATCAGGAACAAGCAACCACAAAATAAGTTTTAGGACCCAAATCACATCATTGTATTACTGTAACAGTACAAAACCTCATTCTTACATTGCCTATATGGTTTATCTCTTCTCAAAATGAAAGGAACTTTATTACATTATCTCACACATAGAGATAAACCTCTCACAGACCAAGATAAGAGTCTGCAAACTCAGTATAGACTCAAGACTCAATACAGATTCAATAGTGGTAACAACTAATACAACCACAATAACCGAGCATGACAACAAGAACAATAACAAGAACCTAAACCCCCTTTTTTTACATTTCCATCTTATTTATACTTACGTTCACTTAAAAATTTGATTGACTAAATCAAAACCTCTTCTGTCCACTCTCGGTCTTACTTTTTTCCACCCTCGGTATTTTCATCTTCCACAAATTTCCTAGCTTTCAACTCTCGTGTGACTTGTTTGAATTTTCCAGCCGCATGTTTATCCTTATCTCTTTATTAAAAATGAAGAATCCAACAGGCCCCAACCACAACGGTTGACTCATCTTGAGTCAACCTTCAACTAATTTACCATAGTCGTATTCAAATGAAGGGCCCAACTTTGGGACAATATGTAAGGATTGTTGGTGAAAACTAGCATAATTATCTAGGCGTTCTTTCCATTTATGTACCAAAATAGAGGCAACCACAACAAATTCCTCAGTAGCAACAACATCGATTTCTTGAGGTTTAGGGTGATAATGGTTTTCAACTATGTATCTTTCATAGAGTTGAACTGATGCATATGAACATGGTAATTCTAAACAATGGGTTTGAAGTCACGAAGTTACTTCTTTGTAGTTGGGGAAACATCAAACAATTCATCAAGGCGATTTTCAACCTCTTGAATTTCAGTGAATATAGCCTATTGTGCAATTAGATTTTTCATGGCATGGACATCAACATTCAAATTTGGGATTTGGGATCTCAACTCTTCAACTCGATTATTTCATCTCTCAACTAGACTAACCCAATCATTCACCATAGTAAAAATTTTGTTGCACTGCCCATTCTTCTGGTGGAGGGAGGACTGAATGACATCCCCTTCCACAACCAATTGTGTGATATTTTGTAACATAGCTTTGGTTTTTTCATGTTACTTCAACCAAATGGCATCCATTTGTTGTTGTAACATGAACCATGAGTGAATATGATCATTGGTACACAAGGAGAACTACGGGACGAGGACACAAAGCCATACACATATGATTCTTGGTGGGCTCCAGAGCTGAGTATACAAGAAAATGTAAAGGGATAGCACAATGAATGAGACAGGTGATACCACCGATTTATAGTAAAAAGCGAAGAGGTGGCGCATGATTGACATTAAAACTAAAATTAATGGGAAACTACATATCTAATCAACATTAAGAGAAGACATGATCGATATATGTGGTGAAATCCCACTAGTGATTTGGGAAATAAAGGGAATAAGTACCAACATAGATTTGACATGGACTGACATGCAAGAAAAATATTAACGAGTTGGAGGTTAATAGAAAAGGTACGTGTAATATTTCTATCATTAATAGATTTAGCTGACGTGGAAAAGAAAATGACGGGAAATTACTAACTACATTTACTTTATCATGTGAAAAGTGACATGACATCAAATAAAACACAGTATGTTACTAAATTCAAAAAATATTTGACACAGACCTCTCCGACCACAATGATAATACCATGACTGGATAAACTGAAAAGGAAAACTATATTCTAGGACCGAGTGACATGTGGGCATGTCACTTCTTTATTGGCAAAAAGGAAAATAACAAAAAAAAACTAAAACATACCTGCTTTATTCACTCATTGTGGCAAGAGTGTGGAGGGACTTTGTTTAATGAGAATAAATATAGGTTTTCATGCATGTTCTATTCACCCATCCTAGTTGAATAATACCATAAATTTGCGCAAGTCAAACAACTCCTGAGTCTCAAACTTCTGCAACTATGAATGGTCCAAGCCAATGCATCTGTAACTTTCCTAGATGTTTCTGATACTTACTATCATAGAACAACACCTAGTCACCGTAAGAAAAGTATTGTTATTGATATGCTTTTCATGTCAAAATTTATTACTTTTGTTTTCCACAGTTTGATGAAAGTATGTTAAAAACCTTTCTTCCTCCAATTCTAGAAATTATGTAACTCATTCCACAATAGAATCATCATCTATATAGGCAGTTACTTGCACAATGTACAAGCAAGGAGTAATGAATTCAATTGGCACTACTGATTCTCTTCCATAAACCAACTAAAATGGGGTATACTTGTGAAATTTATTATTAGTAGTTCAATAGGACCAAAGAACAACATTAAGTCTCTCATCCCAATCATCTCGAGATGGGAAATAGACTTTTTCCAATCCCTTCTCTAGAATATTATTAAATGCTTCTATTGTGTCATTAGCTTGCAGATGATAATAAATACTCTTATGATATTGGATCAAAAATTCTCTAGTAAGGGTGGTGATTGGCTGATTGATGAAATGATCTCCTTGATCAATGATTAAACTCCTAGGACACCCAAATCGAGTATTAATGTTTTAAAAGATAAGCCTTTTTTTGTATCTGTAGAAAAATATTTAACAGGTTCTACTTCAACTCAACGAGTCAAATAATTTGTGTCAGTAATGATATGTCTCGCCTTAGAATATCTTGTTGGGGGATTAATAGGACCTATGAAATCCACAACCCATTTCTCAAAAGCATGTAGTGTCGGAACAAGATGTAAGGGTAACTTGTCTTTGCGCGATGACCTACCAACTTGTTGGACTAATGAGAGGGGGGGTGAATCAGTAATAGAACAATTTAATCCTTTTTAACCATAAAATGAAAGTGTTATATAAATGTAGCATTATCATCCAATAGTTTCTGAGTAAATAAACAATGAACAAATGAGCAATCATACACATACATAGTACACCGGTCTTTTTACGTGGAAACCCAAAGCAGGAGAAAGCCACAAAATGTTTTTTCTTATATATCTTTAAGAATTGCATTCATTGGAAGCACCAATTTCCTTTGTTTTCCAGTTACAACTGGAAGGAGGCTCCAACCCCCTATTTTCTCAGGCTACAAACTAAAGGAGGCTACAACCAGAAGGAGGCTACAACCCCCTATGTTCTCTGCATACAACCGGAAGGTGGCTACAACCACCTGTCCTTGCTCCGTCCAACTTCCCTGAAGTAGAAGTAGAATGATGGAACCACTGTCACACTATCACTGTGAGATATACCACTGTAAAATTGTACTAACCTGTACCAAACAACCTATAACAACCTTTACCAAAAAAGTACATCAACCATGCACCAACCTTTACCTCAATCTATACCATCAACAAGTGCATCAACCATGCACCAAATATGTACCAATCATGCATCAAATACACATAAACGATGACTCATCAAGATGTACCAACATCATCAACTATGCACCTCATGTATGTGTCAGCTCATCAACTACTTGTCTCAACCATGTACCCAACATGTACCTCAACCAAAATCCCTCATCAATTTCATCATCTAAATCTAATTTGTAACTCTGTAATAGACCTGGTGTATATGATCACATACCTACAAACCTTCCTTAACTTTAACAACAAGAGGCTAGCAATTTCATCAAACTTTACTTTAGTCTCACATGAATAATTTTGGATTAGTCAACAACCCTAACTTGAAATAATCATAACTATGTACCTGTAATGAATAAATATATGAAAATAGTACAAAATGTTCTTCAATTTATTTTATGAAACTCCTCCAGGTTTCACTGCTTGGAACCTCTCAGAAAAGGAGTTATAAAAAAAATGGCATACCTTGTTGAATTCTGGATTATTCTAGAGAGCGAACTTGTAGAGCATACCCCGCACATAATATTTTTTGTATGGATATGAAAATGGTAAACACAATAATAAAGACTGTAATGTAACCAATACATTTTGTATTAGTGAATTTGGATCTTTTATGAAGAATTTATGACATTTTACCCGAAACACTTGTTTTAGAGTATTTTCAGGACTAACCACAAACCCTATTTTCCACGGAGTGTAACTCCAAAAATACAACAACCCACATGCTAAATTTTTTATCACATATACTTGGATATGTTTCCTAAACAACCTCTATATTTCTCGGTCTGAATCATTCTAGAAAAAAAAAATATTGAGAAAATGGTGAGATGACCTGTAAATAACATACCTTAGAAAGCATCATCAAAAGAATTTATCCTCCCTTGAATTTCAACCTTCTTTACTTCACCTTCCCTATGAAATTCACCTTAGATATCATTTGGTTACCTCAGTCACTTATAGATATTCAATACGGTCAAGTGTGACTAAAATGAGAGACCCTTTCCTATTATTTATACTTTTATGTAGCTTCCTCAACGGGTTACCTTCTAACCATATTAAATCACTTTCCTTATTTTAGGGCTAACCCACTTCTAACCACTTGTCCACTTAGTAATTTCTCCATTAACTTTATTATTTAAATAATTTMTTTTGTATCCACTTTGACTTATAGTACACTCATCACTTCACTTTATTATTTAAACAATTTCTTCTTTGCAACCACTTTGACTACTTTTACCTTTTGGGGCTTCTAGATGACTCATGAGGGTTCTCCAACTTCACATGGCCATAAATCTCTAACCGTGAAGAGTTATGTGATGTTCCACATACCACAAGAAACGAAATGACATGTACTATCCATATGTAACAACCCTAGTTAAATAACTAATTGTCAAAGTTAAATAATTGTTTAAGGTTTATTAAGTTAAATTAATTTCCCTAATGTATATTAATTAATTAATTATTAATTATTAATAAGAATAATTAATTAATTATTGTTTAATGTATATTAATTAATCGATTAATTAATTAATTAACTCATTAAATATTTGGGGAATGAATTAAAGTTTAATAAATTTTAATTTATTAAAAGAAAACTTAATGTATTGAAGGATGGTTGGCATTGAATGGAGGGATAAGGTGGTTGGCATTGAATGGAGAGGCGGTGAATGGACAGGGGGATATGAGGGGGCAAAGACATTTGAGAGGGGGACTTTTGATTTTGGGGGTAGGGAGAATTTTTGGGAGATGAGGAGATTGTATTGGATAATTTTCCAAGGGAGGGATTGGAAAATTGTATTTATAGTTTTGGCTTGAAGAATTTGTTGGACTATTACAAGGGAGCATCGGTTGCTGGGAGTTCTGGTCTCGAGGGCCAAGAATACTTACAGAATCTTGGAGCTAGGGAGCGAGATAGGCTCTGTTCCTAGTTGGCTGGGAGGAAAGATTCAGTTTTGGGCAAGGTTTGGGCAGAGCATCTTGGTCAAAATGTTTGGCCAAAGAAGCTTGGATAGACAGAGTGGAAAACAACACCACTTGAGAGGTATTTATGTTCATTATTATTGCATGTCATTATCGTTATGATGGTTCATTATTTTACTATGTTGTATATGTTTTTTTTTTTTTTGGTTGTAGGTTATTGATATCCAGTCAATGATGAAAGGATGGAGGGTTTACATGGAATCTTGCTATAATAGGGGCCTTTTTGCATTGATCAAGTTTCCTGGGCCTTATTATCCCTATTAGGGACGCATATTTCTTCCACACTTTGCGAATGGTGGGTTGTGGAGAACACTTTGGTTTGTCCACATCTGGTATAAAAGTCAATTCAAGACCGCAGAAGAAGAAACCAACCTTGGGACAAATTTTGAATAAGAAAAAAAAACAGGTTAAGCACAGGAAAAGGGCATTGGACTTTGTCTCTTTGCTTAAGTAATTATTTCGTATTATTTGTATTAATTATGTATTTCGTATTCTTTTGTTCAAGGGTAGAATTGATATATTTATATATATATATATATATATAAAGAAAGAAACTTCAGTTGTAGGTAGGCCCTTAAGGCTCCAGTGCTTCAAACTGAAGCTCTTATACCATGTGTAATGTCCTTGCATATAGAACCTAAAATTTAAATATAATCATAACATTGATTTTGATAATTTATTTACGGTTTTATATTCAACAAACTAACAAACTAACAGTTCATGGTTCAACAAATTCAAATGAGCAACATGATATAAAAATAATATATAAAAAAACATATACAACATAGTAAAATAATGAACCATCATAACGATAATGAAATGCAATAATAATGAACATAAATACCTCTCAAGTGATGTTATCTCCCACTCTGTCTATCCAAGCTGCTCTATCCAAACTCTGACAAAGAAGCTCTACCCAAACCCTGCCCAAAACTAAATCTTTTCTCCAAGCCAGCTAGGAACAGAGCTTATCTGGCTCCCTAGCTCCAGGATTTCATAAGGATTCTTGGACCCTGAGCCCAAAACTCCCAGCAACCGATAATCCCATGTAACAGTCCAACAAATACCTCAAGCCAAAACTAGAAATATAGTTTTCCAATCCCTCCCCTGGAAAAATGCTCCAATACAATCTCCCAATCTGAGGGAACGTGTGTTGACACAACTCCTTGGAGACAGTTGGTATTTAAAGGTTACCTCAAACCTCCAGAGTGGGAGGAAATTAGATCCAAAGTATGAAGGATATAGTCTGGAAACAAATGGACTATTGAGATATCGAGGAAGGATGTACATCCCTGAAAGTGGGGATATTTGACGCATCATACTGAAGGAATCCCATAGAGCACTTTATTGTGCGCATCCAGGGGTGAAGAAAATGTACGCAGACATGAGGAAGCTCTTATTCTGGGTAGGCATGAAGCGCGATGTAGTCCATTTCATCACCAAATTCCTAGAGTGCCAACAAGTGAAAGCTGGCCACCATCACCCGATAGGTCTCCTACAACCACATGATGTTCCTATGTCCAAGTGGGAAGTCATTTCTATGGATTTTGTTGTGGGGTTGATGTTCACATCTCATAGACACAATGCCATTCTTGTGATAGTTGATAAGTTAACCAAGAGTGCTCATTTTATTCCGGTTAGAGACACTTACGATGTCACTAATGTGGCATGCGTTTTTGCAAATGAGGTCATCCGTTTGCACAAGATACCTAAGAAGATCATTTCAGATAGGGACTCCAGATTCACTTCTAGTTTTTGGACAAGTTTTCATTTAGCGTTGTGGACTCAATTGAACTTAAGTACAACTTATCACCATGAAAAAGATGGGAAAACTGAGTAAATCAAGTTATGGAAGACATGCTTAGGATGTATGTTATGGATAATCAAACCCATTGGGAGAAGTACCTACCTTTGGTAGAGTTCGCCTACAATAACAATTTTCATAGCTCCATCGGAATGCCACCCTACGAAGCTCTATATGGGAGGTCATGCAGAAAGCCATTGAGTTGGGAAATATTAGAAGACCGAGTAATAGTTGGGCCAGAATTGATTCAAGAGATGGAGGAAAAAGGTGATTCAGATTAGGAAGAGACTAAAGGAAGCACAGGATAGATAGAAAAGTTATGCGGATGCACACAGGACTGATCGAATTTATAAAGTGGGAGATCAGGTTTTCATTCGTATCAGGCCTAATAAGAGTACAATTTGGTTCGGGAAGGGGAAAAAGCTGTCACCTTGATTTATAGGACCGTTCAGAATCCAAGAGAAAACTGGACCCGTTTCCTATCGTCTCATACTTCCACCCCACTTGCATAAAACTCATAATGTTTTTCATGTATCTGTTCTACGTCATTATGTTGTTGATGAATCACATAAACTAAATTGGAAGGAATTGCAGGTATAGGACATGAGAACCCTCACGGTAGAACCGTTACGCATATTAGACCGTAGAGTCCGACAGCTCAGGAACTATCTGGTAGACCAAGTTAAGATCCAGTGGGACATGTATAGTCCAAGATATACTACTTGGGAAGATGTCGAGACGTTACGATGAAATTTTCCCTCACTTTATTTGACCACCTAGAGAATATGTTTCTCGAAGGTTGGGTGCATGTAACACCACCTTTTGACTTAGACATCCAGGATTACCTAAGGCCTAAACCCCTTTATTTTCTATTCACAGTGAAACTATTAAATGATACACTTGAACTTTTAAGACGTATGAACCTTTATAAATGTTTAAATGTATTTGAATAATGATGGATATGATGCGATATATTGTGAGAATGTAAATTTTATGAATGTTTAAATGTTATTGATGATGATGGATATGATGCGATATATTGTGAGAATGTAAATTTTATGAATGTTTAAATGTTATTGATGATGTTGGCTAYGATGCGATCTACTATGTGAATGTAAATTCTATGAATGTTTAATTGTTATTGATGATGATGGATATGATGCGATATATTGTGTGAATGAGAATCCTATGAAGGTTTAAAKKTTATTTGAATGATGTTGGATATGATGCAATCTATTATGTAAATGATAATTCTATGAATGGGTAACATTAATTGAATTATGGGATATTATGAGATCTATTTCTAACTTGAAAACTTTGATGTTAAATTTGTTGGTACGGGGATACCGAATTGATATTTTAGTTGTATGCAATTACATGATAAATGCATAGATGCGTATGAGTTTGTGTTACAGACTAATCTGCATGTCATTGGGCTATGAAATAGATAAGGGATAATGATAATGAAAGTAGATGTTGTGACCACTGACCGAGACACAATACGGTATGAATCATTGTATGTGAAATTATATTAGTTTGGATGCATTGCTATGATATGTGGACCAGTGCAGGATTTCAGGTGGTGAGACTGCCCAAAACTAAATAAACGATGACAAAACTACCAGCAACACGGTGCCACTGTATATTCCATTGTAGGGTGTGGACCCTAGTCATGTTAGGAGGGGTGGAGTCATGTCCCACCGTGTATCCTCCGAAACCTGGAGTCATGGGAGGACGGTGTTAGCTCACACTCCCCTAGACGTGTGATGATGATTGTCAGTTGCTTGCTGGGGAATCTTGGTCAAGATAGTGACACTTCTGCTTACGGGTTCTATTTCGAGTTAGGTCAGTATAGTTGACGCTCCAAGATAGTTCAGCAGAGGAAGGATAAGAATGGAAGATGGAAGTAAGTTAGGGAGGAAGGATGAGTAGAAATAGTTGAGAGTGTATGGAGATTTTTCTTCGGGTGGAATTTATTGTTTTTCCTTCTAAAAAGAAAATGGGTATATATGAATATTCATAATTATGTAACTAAACTACAATTGTCTAAATAACATTGTTGAGCTAGATAATTGTAATTAAAGGATTTCGCAAACATTTGATTGGTTTATTGTCTTTTATAAAATGAATAGTCTTGTTGAATGGATTGGATGCATATGGAAATTACTATAGAGATGATAGTTATTGTTATTAGTACATGCACGARACTTGTATGTACTAGCTACACATGCATTTCTTGCACATGTACACTAGTATGTATGAGTTTTCTTGGCTTACTTACCAATAATGTTGGTTATTTGTTATGAATGTGTGAACCATGTTTCTTTTCCCTTGTATCATAAAATACTTTAACTTCGGGACAAAGTTTCCTTAAGGGTGGGTGTGTGTAACAACCCTAGTTAAATAACTAATTGTCAAAGTTAAATAATTGTTTAAGGTTTATTAAGTTTAATTAATTAAATAATTAATTGTCCTAATGTATATTAATTAATTAATTATTATTTATTAATAAGAATAATTAATTAATTAATTATTATTTAATGTATATTAATTAATCGATTAATTAATTAATTAACTCATTAAATATTTGGGGAATGAATTAAAGTTTAATAAATTTTAATTTATTAAAAGAAAACTTAACGTATTGAAGGATGGTTGACATTGAATGGAGGGATAAGGTGGTTGGCATTGAATGGAGAGACAGTGAATGGACGGGGGGATATGAGGGGGAAAAGACATTCCAGAGGGGGACTTTTGATTTTGGGGGCAAGGAGAATTTTTGGGAGATGAGGAGATTGTATTGGAGCATTTTCAAGGGGAGGGATTGGAAAACTATATTTCTGGTTTTGGCTTGAGGAATTTGTTGGATTGTTACAGGGGAGCATCGGTTGCTGGGATTTTTGGGCCCGAGGACCAGGAATCCTTACGGAATCCTGGAGCTAGGGAGTCGGAGAGGCTCTGTTCCTAGACAGCTAGGAGGAAAGATTCAGTTTTGGGCAGGGTTTGGGCAAAGCATCTTGGTCAGAGTTTGGGTAGAGAAGCTTGGACAGACAGAGTGGGAAACATCATCACTTGAGAGGTATTTATGTTCATTATTATTGCATGTCATTATCATTATGATGGTTCATTATTTTACTATGTTGTATATGATTTTTTTATATGATTTTTATATCATGCTGCTCATTTGAATTTGTTGAACCATGAACTGTTAGTTTGTTAGTTTTTTGAATATAAAAGCGTAAAGAAATTATCAAAATCAGTGTTATGATTATATTTAAATTTTAGGTTTTGTATGTGAGGATATTACACCATATAGAATAGCCTTTCCTTCAAATATATTAAAACTAATACCATTATAAATCAAACAAACTTGGGTCCATTACCCAAACCTTTGTACTACCAGAATTCACTACCGTACTTTATTCAAGGGTTGACATCAATGAAAACAAACCCAAATAATCAACAATTTCCCCCTTTGGCATTGATGGAAACACTCTAATGAAATACTAAACTCATGTCACTCATGCTCCCCATGTGACCATCGCTCCCCCTAGAACCATGCCTCTATGCTATTTCTCCAAGCATTACCTTTTCATATGATAAATGTCTCCCCCTTTTTCATCAATGGAAAAGGTATTTTTCCATCTAGGTCTGCTCCCCCTGAATGAACTCTTCCTAAAACTTATCTCCCAACCTGAAATTTTCTCTTTATGGTGTTTCCTCGTGTAAATCTAAGACATATAATATAAGCATTCAAAATCATTCATTTTGGAGTATAAATTACTCTGACTCTCTTGTGAAGATACTCAAAGGCTTCCCTCAGAAGCGGTTCTGTAAAAATGGCTTCCACTTGTTCTTTTTTTCCCACATATTCAACTCTGATGTTCTTCTTTGCAGCTTGTTTCCGTAGAAAGTGATACTTTATTGCAATGTGCTTCATCTTGGAGTACATCATCGAGTTCTTTGAGATACTAATGGAACTTGTATTATCACAATATATTGGAATGGGCTCATCATACTCAACCTGTATATATGTCAAAGTTTGTTTCATCCATAGAACCTAAGTACAACATCTTGTTGCTGCAATATACTCTGCTTTGGTTGTAGATAAAGATATTGATGATTGTTTCTTTCTTATCCAAGATATTAAAAACTCACCCAAGTAGAATGCTTCTCCACTGGTGCTTGTCGATCATCAATGCAACCTGCCCAATCTCCATCTGTGTAGGCAACAAGTGATAAATCCTTTCCTTTTGGATGCCATAATCAAAACTCTTGTGTTCCTTTGAGATATCTGAAAATCCTCTTCACTACTAATACATGTGATTCCTTTGGTGTTGCTTGAAATCATGTCACTTTTCCAAATGCCTACATTACATCTAGTCTGGATGTTGTCAGATATAGTAAGCTACCAATCATTGACCTGTATTTCCTCTGGTATGTATACTTTGAATCATCATCTTTTCTCAACTTGCAACTGGTTTGCATAGGAATGGTAACTAGTTTCCAATCTTCCATTATGAACCTCTTTAGCATTTCTCTGATATACTTAGTTTGATAAATAAAAATTCCTTGGTTTCTTTGATGTATCTGAAGATACAGAAAGAAGGGTAGTTCTCCAATTAATTAAATTTCGAATTCATTCTCCATATCCTTTGAAAATTTATGTCTTAACCTATCATCAGTACATCCAAAAATAATATCATCAACATAGACTACAATTAATAAAATACTATCTTGAGTTACCTTGATGTAGAGGTTGCTATCTGCACTTCCTTTTATGAACCCTACCTGCTGTAAATATTTATTCATTCTAGAGTACCATGCTCTAAGATCTCATTTTATACCATACAAGGCCTTCTTCAATTTACACACATAATCTGTGTTCGCTGACAACTGAAATCATTTTGGTTGTTCAATGTAGAATTCTTCTTCAATTTCCCGTCGTCCATATGATACACTTTAATATTCTTGGAGCATGCATAAGCTAAAATCAATCGCATTGCTTCCATTCTGACAACTGGGGAAAATGTCTCTTCAAATTCAATTCCTTCAACTTGTGTGTATCCTTTACATACCAATCTAGCTTTGTTCCTTGTAACCTGTCCATCTTCATTCAATTTATTTATGAAAACTCACTTAGTGCCAATCACATTCTTATTCTTTGGTCTTGGAACCAATTCCCAAGTGTCATTCTTATTTATTTGATCCAATTCTTCATCCATGGACTTATTCCATAATTCATACTTTCTATCATCTTCAAAACTACTTGGTTCAATCATAGATAAGAGTGTTAGGTGTGTTTGTTCTGGTGAACAGATTCTTCTTCTAGTTTCAACTCATGCATCTTTGTTTCTGATAATCTAATATAAAGGATGATTCTTTTGTACTTGTTTTCTAGGTGTCTTTGGAGGCACTTTTTGAACTTTCTCTTCTAATTTTGTATGTTCCTCTTCATCTTCCCTTTCTACTTCTTCTTCATCTTTTGCTTCTTCTTCGTAAAGGTGTTCCATTGATTCATTTTCTTCTTCCTTTAATTCTCGTCCACCTATTTCATCAATTGTTACATTGATTCTTTCCACAACTTTGTTCAACCTCAGATTGTAACACTTGTATGCTTTCCTTGTAATTGAGTAACCAACAAGTACTCCTTTGTCCACAAGTGAGTCAAACTTTCTCATTATGCCATCTTCTATTTTGATGTAGCATTTTCTTCCAAATAATTTAAAGTGCTTCACATTTGTTGGTCTTCCTTTCCATAGCTTGTAGGGAGTTTTTTCATTTTTGTTTCTGAGAATTCTTCTGTTTTGAATGTGAACTGTTGTATGCACTGCATGTGTCCAAAAAATGTCTTTCAATTTTGAATCCATTAGCATTGTTTGAGCCATTTCCTATATTGTCTTATTCTTTCTTTCAATAACTCCATTCTATTGAGGTGTCCTAGCAACAGAGAATTGCCTTTTTATTCCATTCCTCCTATAGTAGTCCATAAATTCCTTTGAAGTGAAATCTCCTCTATTATCATATATCAAACTTTTGATTTTTGAATCCATTTCATTTTCAACCATTTCCTTGTAGACCTTGAATTTTTCAAAAGCTTCTGACTTATTCCTGAGAAAGAAAACTGCAGTCATTCTTGTATAATCATCAACTAATAACATAAAGTATTTCTCACCTTTTAAACCCTTTGTTTTAGTTGGTCGAACTAGATCAGTATACACAATTTCTAGTGGTCGTGTCATTGAATATTCCTTTGATTTGAACCTGATCTTTGTTTTCTTTCCTTGTTGACAATGCTTGCATAAAGTGTTGGTTGGTTTCGTGATCTGGGGAATTTCTCTAACTACTTCCTTTTTGTTGACTTTGGAAAGTTTATCAAAGTGTATGTGACCCATTCTTCTATGCCATAGCCAACTTTGATCTTCCATTCCTAGAAAACACTTTTCATTTCCCATTCCACTTAATACATACATATTTCTTGAAGTTCTTGCAGTTGTTGCAATCAATTTTCCTGAACCTTCTTTTCTTATCTCGCACTTTTGTGAATTGAAAGTAATTTTATGACCTTGGTCACACATTTGACTTACACTTAGAAGATTATGTTTCATATATTCTACTAGTACAACATTTTTTTCCTTGGTATTCTTGTTTCCAATTATGACTGTTCCTTTTCCAATGATTTTAGTCGAATCATCATTTCCGAAGTAGATTGATCCATCTCTTTCCTTTATTAATGTAAGAAACTTGTATTTATCACCTATCATGTGTTTTTAAATCCAATGTCAACATACTAACCATGTTTCTTTTGTTTAGCTTGTAGAGCGAGTGTGCATTCTTCCTTGCTATATTGATTATTCTTTCTTATCCATGATCTCTTCTGAGGTTCCTATCTGTGACAATTGTAGTTATGTTGTGGTTCTCTAGGAGGGAATGTCATTCTAATATTTTTGGCCATGTGTCCAAATTTGTTGCACTTGTAGCATTCGACTTCAGTGCTCAATGATTCAATCCTTTTGTAGCTTCTTCTATGTGTTTCAATAGGCCTTCTTGGATAACCATTTTGTGTATGACTTTCAAATTTGTTTATGTTCCTCCTATTAGCTCTGCAATTTAGAGATTTATGTCCAAAATTATTGCATGCATTACATAAACCAAAAAATATAGTTTGATACCTGGGAGTTGAAGATCTTATGAAAGGATTTACTTTTATGAATCCTTCTTCTTCCTGAGGCCTATTTGTTTATGTTGGTCATTGATTCTAAAATTTGAATCTTCTTGGTGGAGGAGTGTCCCTGTAATATTTCTTGTAGGTCTTCCTATCCTCTTTGATTGTTTTTGCATAACATTTTGGATATGTTTCTTGTTATGTTGTTTTGTATCTTGATAAAAAATTTGTCTGATTGTATCCTAGTCCAGACTTGTCATGATGAGTCTTTTGATTGTTGATAGTGTCATCCAAAACTTTTGAGTTGTTCTGCAAATTTTTCTTTTGAAGATCCTTTCTCAATGTGACAATATATGCTTACAAATTTCCAATGATTGTGTCTCTTTATTCTAGTTGTTCTTTGAGTTCTTCTTCAATTCTTTTATCTTATTCTATTTGAACCTCCAATTTCATGATCATGTGTTCTAGTTCATTATTGTGTTCTTTCTTGTCTAGTTCTTCTTGTAGCTTCTTGTTTTTCTTCATTTCTCTTCTTATAACTTCAATGGAACTCAATAATTATTCTAGATAGTCAACTTTGGCCTCTTCATATTCCTCTTTGGTGTCTTATTTATCAGAGTCTTCTACTGCCATGAATAGAAATCTGTATGTCTCATTGTCACTGACTTCATCTTCATCTAATGAGGAGATGTATTCTTTGGTGCATATGCTTTTCTTGAAAGATTTATTTTTTGTTCTTTTCCCTTTATATGTTTGTTTTCTATTTGAGCAATCTTGATCATTCCTCTTATTTTTATTATGGGGACATTTGTTAGAAAAATGACCAATACCATCACAATTAAAACAAATCAATGGAATCTTACCTTTATACCTATCATTGGTTCCCTTGTTAAATCTTATGATAAAGTTGGCCACTTCTTCTTCATCATGTTTTGAGAAGTCATTGTTGTTTCTATGTTCCTTTTGATTTCCCTTTTTCTTTGACCATTTGGGTGCTCTGAAATTTTCTTCTTTTATATCTAGATTTTCCTATTCATTTCTCATTTTATATGTTGTGAAGATTCCATGTAGTTCATCCATGCTTATTGATTCTAGATATTCTCTTTCTTCTAGTGCTGATATCTTATGATCAAATCTCATAGGAAGAGATCTTAGTACCTTTTGAAAAATTACAGATTCTTCAATTTCTTCTCCCAATCCTATGATTGGCAGCCATGCTTAGTTGATCCCGAGCATGGGTATGCCCGCCTGAGAGAGTTTATCATTGTTTTTCAAATGACATGCTCCCAAACACTTGTCTTGGGATCACTCGGCTCCGTGCCTTCCCACTGGTAAATATATTCTAATGCATTTTAGCCATCAGTTTCTCTTTTGACCTCACAAATTAGGGGGGATCTATTATAGTCCAAAAATGCCATACTTGTGCATACAAGACATTGGCGTTTCCACTTACATAATTTTCCAAAATCCTGTTAAGTCTCCTTCTTAAAAAACCATTTTTTGTAACATGTAGGTGCCTTGCTGAACTGATAGCCCACGTACACATGTGTGTTTCATACTAGTTATCATGTGTACATATGTGCATTGCATGCTAGTTAGCTCACATTTACCTCCAAAAATTGCAAAAAACATAAAATTGCAAGGATTTCAACAAAGTTTACAAGCTATCAAGGGTTTTCCAACCATTTTACCCCTTGTATCCCATCCCCAAACTGAATAACCATATTTTTCTCATACAAAAAGAGGTCTTGGGGTCTCATTTGAAAGGAAAATCAAGAGAATAAAAAAACTATTCCAAAATCCCTTCCCCTTCTTAGCCCAAGTTTTGCATCCTATTATGAGATTTGGCCTCAAAATTCCCATCCAAACCTTTCTCCTTATACAACCCTTTCCCCTTTCCCAAGTGATAAGTTGGTTGTGAGAAGCAAGTGTGGGTTTGATGCACTTGGAGCCACGATAGAGGAGCTCAGATCTGGTTTATGGAGCGATTGTCGACAAAGGTTGTAATCATTTTTGTCTTGAAACTTAATAAAAGAGTTTTTTCTTTTCCCTAAACATTTTGACTATATGGTTTCATTTATTTATGCATCTATGTCTATATATTAACATTGAAAGTGACAAGTAGAGATTATATGTATTGTAGAATCGTTTTTCTAAGCTTTTGCAGGTCAACTTTGGGAAGAGACCCGCAATCTAGGAAGTTGCAAAGACGAAAGAGGTCTACACCAGCCGTAAGGACTAAAGGTGCACCCATTTACCTTCTTCCCTCTCTCTTGTCATTTAGTTTAGATATTTTTGGGGTAGATTAATGGTAGAATAGTATTTTAAGGGAAGTCAGTGCTCTGCTTATACCTAGACCCAATATAGGGGGATTTTTCTCCATAGCACTACGTACCCATTGGTTACGCTGGAAATACCACCTGGTGTGATTATTGAAGGGGACCCGATGGACAAGGTGGATGCTTTGAATTTTCCATACCATGAAATGCCAGGTACCCACTAGTTACGCCGTAAATACCACCTGGTGTCATTATTGAAAGGGACATGATGGGCAAGGTCTATGCTTTGAATTTTTTAGACCATGACATAACATATGCACAGAGTTTTCCCAAGTTAGCATAGGAAACATATTTATGCACTAAAAGCGTACCAAGGACATGTGCAATACTAGTTGAGATAACCCAAAAAATCATGGATATTAAACTTGTTACAAATCCCACACTTTGGCAGAACTCAAGAAATAAACACCTACTTTAAGTTATTACAGAGATGCGTCCACAAAGGGAATTTATGGCTAGATCCACCAATATCTATCAATACACAATTAATTGCACAGAAAATAGGTTTTTCAACAATAAGGGAGGGTTCGACAACAATATCCATAAATAATTCTAGAGAGAAAGCAATATATAAAAGTATGAAAGAGAAGTTCAACACATTTAGAGGAAAGAGAGGGTTGGATGACTCCAACATAAGTGATAATGTAGTTATATCTGTAATGTAGGTATTGGCCTGCAAATTAATAAGGAAATGTTGGAAGGATGAGGTGTCGATTGTAGTAATATTAGCTACGGAGAAGTGCACAGAAGGGGTCTAGATGAATTGGGCCACGTTTTTGGTCAATTAGTTTATGATAAATTGCACTGAATCCGAGGAGAAAGGAGTGAAATTTCACTATGCCTGTCTTATCATATTGATAGCATTGTTCATCTAGAGGGATCTTGACAAGTGCCAATATTTGAAAACATCATGAAGAGATCATGCAATGGAGTGATATGTTGAGTTATATAATATTGTGTACAAGGGGAGACAACAAGACAACAATGTCATCTTCTATGTCTACCTTATCACGATTAGGCATATCATAGAGCACAAATAGTGCATCACCACTCATACTATGGAGAAATATCAAGATATCGCATGCTTCAAAGAATGGATGCACCACATGTATATCCAAGATAAAAGATACTTGACACACCAATGGCTTCCAACAAGCTACAAGTTGACAGAGGAGGATGTATGCCTTATTTCCAATGACTGGGATGAGGAATGGAAAGTTCCATCTAAATAAATGGAGTAACCTGACGAGGAAGAGGAATGAGACAATCAATATGAAAAAAAAATGAGGCACAAGGAAGTGAACAAGGAAATGGTGCAGGGGACACGCAGGAGACAATAGAAAAAGTAGGGGAAAATAGGAAAGACAAGGGTAAGGGGAAAAAAATAACTACGTGCAAGAATATGAAAGAACATAAAAAAACAAATATATACACTTTGACAGATGATGATATTGATAGAACCAACTATCAAGTGAGGGATGCCACATAAGAGGCAGTTCAATAGGTCTTACAACTACAAGAAGACATCAACAAGAAGGTGCAAGAGTAGTTGAAGACATTATAGTAGTGGTTGGAGGTAATGAGAATATATATATAAAGAAGATCCATTGAAGGCCAATCAACAAGCATGGTTGGAGAAAAAAGGGTCACCACTTTGTACTTACCAGAGATCATAACAAGGTGCCAAATTCTCAATATCTCACCCTAAGTAATTGAGTTCCCTATGATGGAGATGAAGGAACATGCACAAGTACTAAGTCATATGAAATTAGTCTTGTCACATATACCCATGGAACTCTTACAAGGCTTGTAGGTATGGGTGGCATAGGAAATATAGTTTCGCACAGAATCAATGACAAATAAGTTAACCAAGGTAGCGACAGATAATGCTAACCTGTAGAAGGTTCATAATGAGGTATTTAAGGAGAAGGATGAGGCCAAATTAAATGTTGAGAGGGTAAATCAATTCATCCATAATACATATAGGGATATTCTCGAGATACAAATGGTGATATAAGCCACAATAGAGGAGAAGATATAAAAAATCAGCACATTAAGTCAATGATTCTGCAACAGGATTGGAGAGTTGGAAGTGGGAACCACACCAAGTACACCAAAAAAGAAGAAGGAACAAAGAGACAAAAAAAAAAATAACCTTAGTCGCAATCATTCAGAGTCTTGATGAGGAGTGTGAAAGGATATGTGAAGAAAGCACAAGGATTTGGACACAATTTACGGTGAATATGGAGCTGAAGGAAATCGAGGAAAGAGTAAGAAGTGTGTAGGAGAAGGCGCAAAAATCCAATGAAAGCATAAAAACGTTTCCACCAATGGAATGCGTGACATTCTTCCTTGCGAATAGACAGTTAAACAATGAGATAGAGCAGATGAGGGCAGAGAAAAATACTATCACACAATGATTGGAACCCCTACAGGATGAAGCACTCAAGATAATAGGGGGATTGGAAGTGACATAGGGCATGGTGAAGTGAGCTAAGAAAGACTGCAATGATAATATTGTGACTCTAAACACACAGGAAATAGAAGAAATCTTGGAGATGGAGGCAAAGGAAAATAAATAAGTCTCTACATCCAAAGATACATTGCAAAAATTTATGGATTCATGGAAGGGAGTGATGCAATAGGCTTGAGTGGCTCAAGAAAAACCACAGGTGAGTGTTGGGGGCATGTTGGATAGGCATATTGGATGAAATTTTTAGAAATATCCTAAGGGTTGACGATATGCACAGTAAAAGAACATTCATGATCTGATTGCGTAGTAAAAGTGCATTTAGTGGCACATAAGGAGATAAAGCAAGGAAATAAAGAAAGGAGATAAAGCAGGAAAAGAAACATGTAAGAGAAAAGGAAGGAAAAGAAGCATGCAGGTGTGAAGATAGGAAAATAATGCATGAAATATGTGTTATCATGAGTTGTAATGAGTCATATTGAGTTTTCATAGGGTTTAGGGATAAGCTAGTAGGATTTTGAGCCCTAAACTCTGTGTATAAATATGTAATGGGTTGGGAAGAATATACTTCTGGGAGAATAGGATGAGAATGAGAGAGAGTCTATATCTGAGGTTTTAGGGTAGATTTTGGCAGAGAGAGGCTTGCATTGCAGAGAAACTAGGAAGGATGGGGAATCATATCATGATGTATCTATTGTAATACAATGCACAATCCTTAGATGAATTGGATGAAGAATAATAAAGAAGCCAGTTGTTTTGGACGTAGCCCAAGGATTGGGTGAATCACGTTAAATTATGTGTCTGAATGTCTATTTTTATGTGATTGTTCATGGATGTTCTGTTTATGCATGATTAGATCTAGCTCTGTTTGTTATATGAGTGATGCACAATAATTATAAATGTTCCAGTTAATGGTCTATGTCGCAATCTGCATTATAATGGTGTTGTATAATTGAGTTGACTAATTAGTCAAGGGATAAGAGACACAAAATATTATGCACAAGGTATATAAGTATCAATGAACATGTTGATGACCTCACATCCCCTCATCCCTACGAAAACTTGGTTCCTACAGTCCCAATAGATACCTCAGGTGAGAGTTCACTTGCATGCAGGTGATGTCGAAAGGGACCATATCTAAAAGGTTTTGTTAGTTAGATAACTTGAACCTAGGGTCTTACAATCGTGTGCCAACAAGGGGGTTCAATTGAATTTTGTACTTCTGACACCTTTGAAATATAGTGTGATGGCCTTTCAATTTTTGGGACCACTTCTTAGACCAAGTTGTGAGGTCATCAAGATAGGCCAAGATAGGATAAATTTCCCTAGGGTGTGGTGAAAGTTGTCTTATATTGATCTACATGGTGGATATGGATTTGATTATACCCTGGAATTGATCCATGAAGGAAAGGACCTCATGTACATTGCATTCATCAATAACCTAGTCAATGAATGGTGTCAATAAATTGTCTTTGGGACATGCTTGGTTCAAATACTAGAAATCAATACATACGCATATAGTGCCCTACTTTTTGTTCACAAGGTTGAGGTTGGATACCCGTGCGTGTGATGGAATAGATGAAATAATATTTATAGATATTATTGATATTATCCTTGATGGCCATGGATTTGGAAGGGTGGAGAGGCCTTTATTTCTTCTAGACAGGGGATGCATATGGCCATGTATCAATGCAATATTCAACAATGGATGGATCGAGTCCAAGCATTTCAACATATGACTAGTGTTGGTACAAAATCAATACCAGGGTTCTCGTTGGTTTACCAACAAATAGATCCATTGTATTCCTGGAATGCTAACATTTTCAACCTTCCACAAGAGAAGGAGGTCTCACCCGAAGCATAGCTGAGACATATAAGGTGAAGGGAGTTATAGAAAATTCTAAACAAGATCTAATTCTACAACATTCAGATCCATATCTTTAAATCATAAAACCCATATTGCGATAGCATTTAGATATCAACAGGAAAAGGAATAATAATACACACAGTAGATCTACAGATCCATTCATATCAGGAACAAGCAACCATACAATAATTTTTAGGACCCAAATCACATCATTGTATTACTATAACAATACAAAACCTCATTCTTACATTGCATATATGTTTGATCTCTTCTAAAAATGAAAGGAACTTTATTACATTAGCTCACACATAGAGATCAACTTCTCACAGACCACGATAGGAGTCTACAGACTCAGTACAGACTCATGACTCAATAAAAATTCAATAGTAGTAACAACTAATACAACCACAATAACCGACCATGACAACAAGAACAATAACAAGAACCTAAACCCCCTTTTTTTACATTTCCATCTTATTTATACTTAAATTCACTTCACAAAGTTGATTGACTAAATCAAAGCCTCTTATGTCCACTCTTGGTCTTTGTTTTTTCCACGCTCGGTATTTTCATCTTCCACAAATTTCTTAGCTTTCAACTCTCGCTGGCTTTTTTGAATTTTTCAGTTGCATGTTTATCCTTATCACTTTATAAAAAATGAAGAACCCAATAGGCCCCAACCACAATGGTTGACTCATCTTAAGTTAAAATTCAACTTATTTACCAAATTCATCTTCAAACGAAGGGCCCAACTCTGGTACAATCTGTAAGGATTGTTGGCGAAAACTAACATAATTATCTAGGTGGTCTTTCTATTTCCGTACCAAAATAGAGGCAACCACAATGAATTCCTGAGTAGCAGCAACATTTTTTTCTTGAGGTTTAGGGTGATAATGGTTTTCCACTATGTATCTTCCATAGAGTTGAACTGATGCATATGAACATGGGCATTCTGAACAATGGGTTTGAATTCACAGAGTTCCCTCTCCGTAGTCAGGGTGGCATCAAACAATTCATCAACGTGATTTTCAACCTCTTGAATTTCGATGAATTTAGCCTATTATGCAATTGGATTTTTCATGGCATGGGCATCCACATTCAAATTTTGGATTTGGGATCTCAACCCTTCAACTTGATTATTTCATCTCTCAACTAGACCAACCCAATCATTCACCATAGTAAAAATTTTGTTGCACTCCCCATTCTTCTGGTGGAGGGAGGATTGAATGACATCCCCTTCCACAACCAATTGTGTGATCTTTTGTAACATAGATTTGGGTTGTTCATGTTCCTTCAGCCAAATGACATCCAATTGTTGTTGTAACATGAACCATGAGTGAAGATGAGCATTGGTACACAAGGAGAACTAGGGGATGAGGACACAAAGGCATACACATAGGATTCTCGACAGGCTCCAATGCTGAGTATACAAGAAACTGTAAAGGGATAACAAAATGACTGAGACAGAGGATACCACCGATTTATAGGAAAAAAGTGGAGAGGTGGTGCATGACTGACATCAAAACTAAAATTAATGGGAAAATACATATCTAATCAACATTAAGAGAAGACATGATCGATAGATGTGGCAAAATCCCACTAGTGATTTGGGAAATAAAGGGAATAAGTACCAATAGAAATTTGACATGGAATGACATGTAGGAAAAATATTAACGAGTCGGAGGTTACCAAAAAAGGTACATGTGATATTTTTATCATTAATAGATTTAGCTAACGTGGAAAAGAAAATGACAGGAAATTACTAACTACATTTAATTGATAATGTGAAAAGTGACATGACATCAAATAAAACACTCTATGTTGCTAAATTCAAAAAATATTTGACACGGACCTCCCCGACCACAATGATAATACCATGAATGACTAAACTAACAAGGACAACTATATTCTAGGACCGAGTGACATGTGGACATGTCACTTCTTTATTGGCAAAAGGGAAAATAACAAAAAAAAAAACTAAAACATACCTACTTTATTCACTCGTGAGAAGAGTGTGGAGGGAATTTGTTTAATGAGAATAAATATAGGGTTTCATGCATGTTCCATTCACTCATCCTAGCTGAAGAATACCATCAATTTGTGCAATTTAAACAACTCCAGAGTCACAAACTTCTGCAACTATGAATGGTTCAAGCCAATGCATCTGTAACTTCCCTGGATATTTTTGATACTTACTGTCATATAACAACAGTTGGTCACCATAAGAAAATGAATTTTTCTTAATATGCTTGTCATGTCAAAATTTGTTCCTTTCGTTTTCCACAATCTGATGAAAGTATGATAAAAACCTTGCTTCCTCCAATTCTAGCAATTCCACAAATCGTTCTACAATAGAATCAACATCTGTAATGTGAGTTACTTGTGTAATGTACAAATTGGGAGTAATTAATTCAGTTGGCACTACTTCTTCTCTTCCATAAACCAACTAAAAGGGGGTATACTTGTGCAATTTATTAGTAGTAGTTCGATCAGACCAAAGAACAACATGAAGTCTCTCATCCCAATCATCTCGAGATGGGAAATAGACTTTTTTCAATCCCTTCTCTAGAACATTATTAAATTCTTCTATTGTGCCATTAGCTTGTAGATGATAAGGGATACTCTTATTATGTTGGATCAAAAATTCTATAGTAAGACTGGAGATTGTATGATTGATGAAATTATCTCCTTGATCAATGGTTAAACTCCTACGACACCCAAATCAAGTATTAATTTTTTAAAAGATAAACCTTTTTTTTTGTATATGTAGAAAAAATATTTAACAGGTTTTTCTTCAGCTCAACAAGTCAAACAATTTGTGGCAGTAATGATATATCTCGCCTTAGAATGTCTTGCTAGGGGATTAATAGGACCTATGAAATAAACCACCCATTTCTCAAAAGCATGCAGTGTCGGAACAAGATGCAAGGGTAACTCATATTTGCATGATGACTTACCAACCTATTGGATTACTGAGAGGGGGGGATGAATCAGCAATAGAGAACTTTAATCCTTTTTAACCATAAAATGAAAGTGTTATATCAATGTATCATTATCATCCAATAGTTTCAGAATAAATAAACAATGAACAAATGAGCAATCATACACATACACAGTACACCGGTGTTTTTACATGGAAACCCAAAGCGGGTGAAAACCACATAATGTTTTTTCTTGTATTTCTTTAAGAATTACATTCATTGGAAGAATCAATTTCCTTTGTTTTCTAGCTACCACTAGAAGGAGGCTCTACTCCCCTAGTTTCTCAGGCTACAACCTGAGGGAGGATACAACTCCCCAATTATCTAGCTACAACCAGAAGGAGGCTACAACCACCTATGTTCTTTGGATACAACCAGAAGGTGGCTACAACCACTTGTCCTTTCCTCGTCCAACTACCTTGACGTCGAAGTAGAATTATGGAACCATTGTCACATTATCACTGTGAGATATACCACTGTAAATCTGTACCAACATGTACCAACTAACCTGTAACAACCTTTACCAAACAAGTGCATCAACCATGCACCAACCTATACCTCAACCTGTACCATCAACGAGGGCATCAACCATGCACCAAATATGTACCAATAATGCATCAAATACACATAAACTATGATTCATCAAGATATACCAGCAACATCAACTATACACCTCATGTATGTGCCAACTCATCAACTACTTGTCTCAACCATGTACCTAACATGTACCTCAACCAAAATCCTTCATCAATTTCATCATCAAAATCTTATTTGTAACTTTGTAATAGACCTGGTGTATATGATCACATACCTGCAAACCTTCCTTAATTTTAACAACAAGAGACTAGCATTTTCATCAAACTTTACTTTAGTCTCACATGAATAATTTTGGATTAGTCAACAACCCTAACTTGAAATAATCATAACTATGTACCTGTAATGAATAAAGATCTGAAAAGAGTACAAAATGTTCTTCAATTTCTTTTATGGAATTTCTCCAGGTTTCACTACTTGGAACCTCTCAGAAAAGGAGTTATAGAAAAAATGGCATACCTTGTTGAATTCTAGATTATTCTAGAGAGATAACTTGTAGAGCGTACCCCGCATGGAATATTTTTTTATGGATCTGAAAATGGTACAGAGAATAATAAAGACTATAATCTAACCAATACATTTTTTATTACTGAATTTGGATCTGTTATGAAGAAGTTATGACGTTTTTACCTGAAACACCTATTTTAGACTAGTTTCGGGACTAGCCACAAACCCTATTTTCCACAGACTGTAACTCCAAAAATACAATGACCCACACACTGAATTTTTTATCACATCTACTTGGATATGTTTCCTCAATGGCCTCTAGATTTCACGGGTTGAATCACTCTATAAAAAAAATATTGAGAAAATGGTGAGATGGCCTGTAAATAACATACCTTAGAAAGCATCATCAAAAGAATTTATCCTCCCTTGAATTTCAACCTTCTTTACTTCACCTTCTCTTTGAAATTTGCCTTAGCTATCCTTTGGTTACCTCAGTCACTTGTATATATTCAATACTCTCAAGTGTGATTAAAATGAGAGACTCTTTCCTCTTATTTATACTTTTATGTAGCTTCCTCAAGGGGTTACCTTCTAACCATCTTAAATCACTTTCCTTATTTTTGGGATAACCCACTTCTAACCACTTGTCCACTTAGTAATTTATCTGTTAACTTTATTATTTAAATAATTTCTTTTGTATCCACTTTGATTTATAGTACACTCATCATTTCACTTTATTATTTAAACAATTTATTCTTTGCAACCACTTTGACTACTTTGACCTTTTGGGGCTTCTAGATGACTCATGAGGGTTCTCCAAATTCACATGGCCATAAATATATAACCGTGAGGAGTTATGTGACATTCCACATACCACCTGAAATGGAATGACATGTACTATCCATCTAGAATAGTCTTACCTTCAAATATATTAAAAATAATACCATTATACATCAAACAAACTTGGTTCCATTACCCAAACATTTGTGCTACTGGAACTCACTACCGTACTTTCTTCAAGGGTTTACATCAATGACAACCAACCTAAATAATAAAAAATCTCCCCCTTTTGCATTGATGGAAACACTCTGATGCAATACTGAATTCATATCACTCATACTCCCCCTGTGACCATCGCTCCCCCTGGAACCATGCCTCTGTGTTATTTCTCCAAGAATTACCTTTACATATGATCAATATCTCCCCCTTTGTCATCAATGGAAAATGTATCTTTCCATCTGGGGTTGATCCCCCTGACTGAACTCTTCCTGAACTATCATGTTTATGGTGCTTCCTCATGTAAATATAAGACATATAAGATAAGCATTCAAAAGCATTCATTTTGGAGTAGAAATTACTCCGAGTCTCTAGCGAAGATACTCAAAGGCTTCCCTTGGAAGTGGTTCTGTAAAGATGTCTTCCACTTGTTCTATTGTGCCCACATATTCAACTCTGATGTTCCTCTCTGCAGATTGTTTCCATAGAAAGTGATACTTTATTGGAATGTGCTTCATATTGGAGTGCATCATCGGATTCTTTGAGATACTTATGGCGCTTGTATTATAAAAATATATTGGAATGGGCTCATCATACTCAACCTGTATATCTGTCAAATTTTGTTTCATCCATAGAACCTAAGTACAACATCATGTTGCTACAATATACTCTTCTTCGGTTGTAGATAAAGATATTGGTGATTGTTTCTTTCTTAGCCAATATACTAAACACTCACCCAAGTAGAATGTTGCTCCACTGGTGCTTTGTCGGTCATCAATGCAACCTGCCCAATCTGCATCTGTGTAGGCAACAAGTGATAGATCCTTTCCTTTTGGATACCATAATCCAAATTCGTGTGTTCCTTCGAGATATCTAAAAATCCTCTTCACTGCTAATACACATGATTCCTTTGGTGTTTCTTGAAATCAACATAGACTTAAATTAATAAAATACTATGTTGAGTTACCTTGATGTAGAGGTTTCTATCTACACTTCCTTTTCTGAACCCTTTTTTTTGTAGATATTTATCCATTCTAGAGTACCATGCTCTAGGAGCCTATTTTAGACCATACAAGGCCTTCTTCAATTTACACACATAATCTGTGTTCTCTAACAATTGAAATCCTTCTGGTTGTTCAATGTAGAATTCTTATTCAATTTCCACGTTCAGAAAAGATGATTTCACATCCATCTGATACACTTTAATATTCTTGGAACATGCATAAGCTAAAATCAATCGCATTTATTCCATTATGGAAACTAAGGAAAATGTCTCTTCAAATCTGATTCCTTCAACTTGTGTGTATCCTTTACATATCAATCTAGCTTTGTTCCTTGTAACCTGTCCATATTCATTCAATTTGTTTCTGAAAACCCACTTTGTGCCAATCACATTCTTATTCTTTGGTCTTGGAACCAATTCCCAAGTGTCATTCTTCTTTATTTGATCCAATTCTTCATCCATGGCCTTATTCCATAATTCATCCTTTCTATCCTCTTCAAAAATGCTTGGTTCAATCGTAGATAAGAGTGTTAGGTGAATTTGTTATGGTGAACGAATTCTTCTTCTAGTTTCAACTCATGCATCATTGTTTCCGATAATCTGATCTGGAGGATGATTCTTCTGTACTTGTTTTCTAGGTGTCCTTGGAGGCACCTTTTGAACTTGATCTTCTAATGTTGTCTGATCCTCTTCATATTCCGCTTCTACTTCTTCTTCATCTTCTTCTTCTTATTCGTAAAGGTGTTCCATTGATTCATTTTCTTCTTCCTTCAATTCTCATCCACTTGTTTCATCAATTGTTACATTGATGTTTTTCACAACTTTGTTCAACCTCAGATTGTAACACTTGTATGATTTCCTTGTAATTGAGTAACCAATAAGTACTCCTTTGTCCACACGAGAGTCAAACTTTATCATTATGCCATACTCTATTTTGATGTAGCATTTGATTCCAAATACTCTGAAGTGCTTCACATTTGTTGGTCTTCCTTTCCATAGCTTGTAGGGAGTTTTTTCATTGTTGTTTCTGAGCATTACTCTATTTTGAATGTGAATTGTTGTATGCACTGCATGTGTCCAAAAAATGTCTGTCAATTTTGAATCCATTATAATTGTTCGAGCCATTTCCTATAATGTATTGTTCTTTCTTTCAATAACTTCATTTTGTTGAGGTGTCCTAGCAACAGAGAATTTCCTTTGTATTCCATTCCTACTGCAGTAGTCCATAAATTCCTTTGAAGTGAAATCTCCTCCATTATCATATCTCAAACATTTTATTTTTAAATCCACTTCATTTTCAACCATTTCCTTGTTGACCTTGAATTTTTCAAAAGCTTATGACTTATTCCTGAGAAAGAAAACTACAGTCATTCTTGTATAATCATCAACTAATAACATAAAGTATTTCTCACCTTTTAAACCCTTTTTTGTAGATGGTCCAACTAGATCAGTTTGCACAATTTCTAGTGGTCTTGTCATTGAATATTCCTTTGATTTGAACCTAGTCTTTGTTTGCTTTCCTTTTTGACAATGATTGCATAAAGTGTTGGTTGGTTTCGTGATCTGGGGAATTTCTCTAACTGCTTCATTTTTGTTGACTTTGACAAGGTTATTAAAGTGCATGTGGCCCATTATTTTGTGCCATAGCCAACTTTCCTCTTCCTTTCCTAGAAAAACACTTTTCATTTCCAATTTCACTTAATACATATATGTTGCTTGAAGTTCTTACAGTTGTTGCAATCAATTTTTCTGAACCTTCTTTTCTTATCTCGCACTTCTGTGAATTGAAAGTAATTTTATGACCTTGGTCACACATTTGACTTGCACTTAGAAGATTATGTTTCATATATTCTACTAGTAGAACATTATTTTCCTTGGTATTCTTGTTTCCAATTATGACTATTCCTTTTCCAATGATTTTAGTTGAATCGTCATTTCCAAAGGAGATTGACCCATCTCATTCCTTTATTAATGTAAGAAACATGTATTTATCACCTGTCATTTGTTTTGAACAGCCACTGTCAACATACCAACCAGTTTTCTTCTGCTTAGCTTGTAGAGCGAGTGTGCATTCTTCATTGTTATATTGATTATGATTTCTTATCCATGCTCTCTTCTGAGGTTCTTGTCTACGACGGTTGTAGTTTTGTTGTCATTCTCTAGGAGGGACTGCCATTCTACAATTTTTGTCCATGTATCCAAAGTTGTTTCACTTGTAGCATTCCAGTTTAGTGCTCAATGATTCAAACATGTTGTAGCTTCTTCTCTGTGTTTCAATAGACCTTATTGGATAACCATTTTGTGTATGAATTTCAAATTTATTTATGTCCTTCCTATTATCTCTACAATTTATAGCTTTATGTCCAAAATTATTGCATGCATAACATAAACCAAAAAATATAGTTTGATACCTGGGATTTGAAGATCTTCTGAAAGGAGTTACTTCTATGAATCCTTCTTCTTCCTGAGGCCTATTTGTTTCTATCGGTCATTGATTCAAAAATCTGAATCTTCTCGATGGAGGAGTTGTTAGAATATAAAATATTGTGCTCATTTTACCATTGACAATACCCTTGTCACCCAACCATAGGCCGAAGCCACCCTCCAAGCACCTTGACCTTGACATAGAAGAATACTGGTAGAAATCAATAGCCAAGCAAGGCTAATGCACCAAGAAAGAAAAGTAACCAAAGATGATCATATAGTCCCATCCATAAATTGGCGCAACACCTTTCCCAAAACTTATGCACAAAGCTTCCAAACTGCAGTGTGCACAACTATCTCTCTGCAATTCTGAGAATGTGAATAATGAGAAACTGGCGCCCTGTATTTATAGTAATCTACCAGGTTTGCCTGGGCCGAATTCTCCTTCTGGGTACTAATTAATTCATATTAACTATATTTTTGCAGCTGACATCTTGTCTAGGGTTTCCTTTACTTATTTCCTTCCTTCCGGAATATTCTAATCTCGTCATAGGTCACAATAGAGGTTCATACCTCCCGAAGCTACCATAATATCAACACTCCCTCCTAGCTAGGGAGTTATGGTCTTGAGCACAAATAGACCATTCAACTGGTAGCATCATGAGCATCATCATTATTACCCAACTGGGTAATCTCGATGACAACTAGTACAATATCAATTGATAGAACACAATTGTGTCTATCCATGGTAGTACACAACTACTCAAACCTTGACACATAGTCACAAACAACGGAACATATCCACCACAGTAGTATATCTCTACTGTCTGGAGATAAGCAGTCTTCATAACAATCATCTAATGACAACCTGCATAGAAAATATTGTTAAAATAAACTGAACCATCTGGGCCAATCTTTCACTCACATCTGTGAGATCTAAAAGAATATCTTCCCTGAGTATAGAAAATCAACAATGGGTTATCTTCCCTATTCTTCTCAAACAAGTAAGAATGATTGTTTTTTTATTTTTGGGCCTGGACCATTCCTCACCCTGGGCCATTCCTCCAACACTAAACAAAGTGTAACCTGGAGAGAATGAATCTTCCCTAAGGAATGTCTATCCCCAATTGTTGAGCCTAGACCATTCCCCACCCTGGTCCATTCTTCCTACACTAATCAAAGTGCACCCTGGAGAGAATGTATAAACACTAAGGAATGATTGTCCGAACCATTTCCTCTGTTAACCACAAGAGGAAAATACTATCCTGTATCAACCTCCAAAACGGACCATTCCTCATGTTAACCACAATGAGAAATCATTTTTCGGCGAGGCAGGCCAATCTTCTTGAGTAACCCTCAATAAGAGAGACTTCCCTAGACCACTCCCCATGTTAACCATAATGGGAAGTCACTGTCTATGATACATTAGAAATCTGGACCATTTCCCATGTTAACCACAAAGGGAAATTGTTGTTTGTCAGAAATATCAATCCACTTTCCAAACATGAAAGAATCTGTCTGCGCTGGACAATTTTTCAATCACAAAAATAAATGTTTTCAATAATATTTTCAGTGCTCCCTCCCAACCTGGAGATTCATTTCTTCCCTTTCAACTAAGGGATTTATTTCCATGATACCCATCTTCTCTCAGAAATATGAAAACTTTATTCTAGATAGAAGTTTTGTCAGGATATCTGTTGTCTTCTCATCAGTGAGGATATACTCGAGCTTTACCTCTCCTTCCTCGACTTTATCTTGAATAAAGTAGTATTTGATCTCAATGTGTTTCAACCACGAGATGTTTTGATAATTTTATACAACTGATTATCACAATATATTATGGTTGATTCTGGAATCTGATCAAATAAATCGGAGATTAACTTCCTTAACCATATTGATTATGTGCATGCTTCACATGCTACCATATACTCTGCTTCTGCTATGCTAAGTGCGACATACTTTTGTTTCCTACTGCCCCAAGATATCATAGCAGAGCCCAAGATGAAACACATACTTGAAGTGCTCTTTCTGTCTTCTGCACTTCCTGCCCAATCAGAGTCTATGAATCCATGAAGTTGGATATCACTGGATGCAGTATATGTCAAGCCATAGTTTATTGTCCCATGAATATATTTTAATACATGCTTTGCAGCTATCCAATGTTCATTTTTTGGTTCCACCTGGAACTAGCTTAGTGTATTTACGGCAAAGCAAATGTCTGGTCGAGTATTTACCAAATACATCAATGACCCAATTAGTTGTTGATATAGAGATGGGTCTACTGGATCAGAATCTGGATCTTTCACTTTTATTATATCTGCATTCATAGGAGTGTCCATGGACTTACAATCCATCATTCCAAATTTCTGAAGGATATTTATTGTGTACTTTCCTTGTCCAAGGAATACTTCACCATGCTTCTGCCATACTTCTAGTCCCAAGTAATAATGCATGAGACCTAGATATTTCATATCAAATTCATAAGCTAATTCCTTCTTGCACTGGATGATGAGAGACACTTCACCTGTTATGAATAGATCATCAACATATAGCAGTAGGATTACAAGTGCATTGTCCACGACTTTATAATCAAGGTTCGGATCTGCATGAATCTTGGAGAAACCAAGTCTCCTTAGATAGTTGTCCATTTGGCATACCAAGCCCCTGGAGCTTGCTTGAGTCCATATACAAATTTTTTTAATCTGCAAACATGAGTATCTCTGGAATGTAACTCAAACCCTTGAGGTTGTTCAATATATACTTCTTCTTCAATAGCTCCATTGAGGAAAGTTGTCTTTACATCCATCTGATGTAAGTTCCATCCCATGGAAGCGGCAAGCGATATGATAGCTCTGATCGAAGTATATCTATCCACCGGAGCAAACATTTCATCATAATCTTCTCCCTCCTTATGGGATAACCCTCTAGCTACAAATCTTGCCTTGTATTTATCCATGCTTATGTCTGTTGCATGTTTGATCTTGTACACCCATTTTGAAGTTACCACCGATTTTTATTTAGGTCTTGGTACGATTTCCCATACTTCATTTTTCATAATGGATTGATGATCTTCCATCATAGATTCTTTCCATTGTCCCTTTTGAACTGCTTCTTCAAATGTGGTAGGTTCTTCATCTAGAATCTTCGTCATGTATGTTGCATAACTTGAGAATATTTTAGGTCTTTTACTCTTTCTGAATGTTCCTTCTGGAACCTTGAGTCTTTCTGCGTCTTGTAAGGTAGCTTCAAGCCAAGCTGGTATTTTCTTGGTCTTAGGTAAGATATTTGAATCAATGTTTTCACATGGATCCATAGGATGATCAGGTAGTTCCTTTTCGTCATTTTCATTTTCTATGCTTTCTTCGTTAAGTTATTCAATCTCTTCTTCTTCTATAGTTTCTTCTATGGATTTATTGAAGGTCGTCTTCTCATTTAATGTTACATCTATGTTGACTTCGATCATGTGTTGTTCTGGAATATATATTCTATAAGCTTTGGATGAATCACTATATCCCACGAATATCCCTTTCTTTCCTGAAGGTTCTAGTTTATTCCTCTTGTCCTTGGGAATGTGAGAGTAAACAGGACATCCAAATATTCTTAGG
>ML790837.1:136170-158926 GCA_009831015.1 Picea engelmannii
TGCTACCATTGGGGTACTAGAGGGTCCTGCACCTCTCAACCTTGGAAATTCAGTCACCAAGTGACCTTTTGTTTAATATCCTGTGCACCAAACTTGAGGTTGACCTGTCTTAGGAATAGTAAACTCTTGAATATTTTCAGTTGTGTGAGACTCGCATCTTCGATAGACATCATAAATATTAGACTCCCCATATATCCTTACATGGCCTCAATTTTCATAGCCTACTCTAATTCTTCTACTAGAGTGGTTATCCTTTTTTATGTCAGAGGGATGTGGGTCAAAGGTAGTAATCCATGGATGAACAAATCCCTTTGGTGAAATTCATGAATGGGATTCATCATCTTACCTATTTCATATTTGAATCTCTGAATATACTCCCATGCAAATTCACCATCTCTTTGTTTTATATCCCGCAACTTTGTAAGTGCGTGCTTCTCTGATTGCAGTAATTGTAACTCTGCAATAAACTTATGTTGTACTTGAACTAAATTGAAGGCAAGACCTTGAATCCCTAGTTCAATAGAATTCATATACCATCTAATAGATCGACCTCTTAGAGTGGTTTGAAACTCAACCAAATTATTTTCATCTGGATTCCCTCGTGACCTCCAGAGAGCTTCACATAGAAACCAATATTGTTCAACATCTTCATCCCCCTTTCCCCAAAACTCAGGGCATTGAGTAAGATACTCTACATTTTTTTTTCCATCGATGGAGTTGTATACCCTAGTATAATAAATCCACAAGGTCCTGGTTGCAATATGATGGTATAACTCACTACACTTCCACTACTACTACCTAATAGACTTGCAAAACTCAAAGAAATAGGAAAAATAGAAGTTGTAGAAGAATGTACTAAATAAATTACCAAATTTGTTGATGGTGCTAGGGGGATAGATGATTCAGGGATGGTTCCCTAGCCTCTAGAATGATTTTTTTTTTTATCTGGGGGGTCTCACTCTTTTGTGATATTACATTTAATTTCTAATGCAAAACAATATCTTCTGGAGTTACAGGTTCAAATTCTTCTGCAACACCTTTTGAGTTTTAGGATAAATATTCTTTATTAGTGGTGGAATCTACTCTTACTCTTTCACCTACCTCCTTTGAGAACTCTTCTTCATGTTTGTTAACTCTGTAACCTTCACCTCTCACACCACTTCTCTTTTTCAACCATTGACTTGCAAGTCTTCCTCGTCACTCCAATTTCTGCAACTCCTCTATATTTTCTCCATTACCACCATTTAATATGATCTCCTTCCACAACTAATCTTTTTTATTCGTTGTTGTCTTCATCTAGTTCCACCACCATTTTTAAAAAACAGAATCCCTCCTCATATCTAGTTTTCCTCTTTCACTCTTCTCTTGTCATCCCCCCATACCTCAAATAAAACTTCCCGTAATCTTAATTCATGAACCCTCCCGAAAATAACCCTTCCCTTAAAGGAGATGTTTAAGATGACATATCAACTGAAGTAAAAAGTATCATTCCTTATTCTACTAGAAAGATCTTGATCCAAAAAGGTATCTCCCACAATAATCTACCTCTAGGTTTGTTTATATCTTTTTCTTTCAAAAAATCTTGGTGATTTTCTACAACAAATTCAATAACATACCCTTCGAGAGTATTTTTCACCTAGAAATCCACAACTCATGAGATATGGTGATCGAGATGATGGAGAGATTCTAGACTCTCAAAATCTAGTTGGAGGTTTTCGCGACCTGATATTTATACTCTGCGGCTTCTTGCAATCAATCCAACCACTGAAACAACTCGTAAAGGAATTTAACCCAATTTTTTTTGAATTTATCACTAGAAGGTTCAGAATAGAAACAATATCTTTCACAACCCTAGGATTATTTTTCCTCAACTTGGATTCCTTCCTTATAAATGTATCACACTCTTGTTCCCAGTATTTCTCAATGTCAAACTTGTAGATTTGATGAGGAATCCTCTAAAAAATACCTCTAAATTTTGGTCTCAAAAACAAAACCATTTTTGGCACAAAATCGATACTAGGGTTGTCGATGGTTTACCAACAAAGAGATTCATTGTAGTCTAGGAACATTGGCACTTTCAACCTTCTACAAGAGAAGGATCTCTCACCCGAAGCGTAGATGAGACATATAAGGTGAAGGGAGTTATAGAAAATACCAAACTAAATCTACTTCTACAAAATTCATTTCCATAGCTTTAAATAATTAAACCCATATTGCGACAGTATTCAGAAATCAACGAGAAAAGAAATAAGCATACATGAAATAGATGTACAGATCCATTCATATCAAGAACAAGCAACCATAAATAAATTTTAGGGCCCCAATCACATCATTGTATTACTAAAATAGTACAAAACCTCATTCTCACAATGCAAATCTATCTTATCTCTTCTCAAAATGAAAGGAACTTCATTACATTAGCTAGCGCAGAGAAATCAAGCTCTCACAAACCACGATAATAGTCTACGGACTCAATACAAACTCAAGACTCAATACAGATTCAACAATGGTAATGACTAAGACAACAACAATAACCGAACATGAAAACAAGAACAATAACAAGAAATTGAACCCCCTTTTTTGCCATTTCCATATTACTTATACTTACGATCCATTGACAAATTGTATTGGATAAATCAAAACCTCTTATGTCCTCCTCCAATATTTTCATCTTTCGCGGATTTCTTAGCTTTCAACTGTCACATTGCTTGTTTAAATTTTTTTCTCTGCGTGGTTATCCTTATCTCTTTATCAAAAATTAAGGTCCCAACAACGAGGAAAATATTTCACAAAATTCTTGAAAGAAATACTTATATGCAACTAGTTCATCCACAGAACATGTTGCTCCGAGGAGGATATCTTATTTGATGCCTAATGTTACTAAAATGTCCACCTTGATGGTGGGTGAAATATTGGCCATGTTTCCTTCTTCAAAAATGTATGGGGATGGGAATGAGTTGTTAAAACAATCAACATGTCCATGGGAGATGAAATATTTTGTTTCAACTGTATAGATTTTTGAAGAAGGGGTAGATTGAAATGCCTCCTGAGGGAGGGAAAAGGAGTGATGATGCTTTGCATCCCATGTGTTTTTAGGTGCCATAATTACCTCTATAATGTACCCATATGAGTGAAATACAAGGGAATAGAAGGTGAAGGACTTCTAATAGGCATGAAATAATTGAATTGGATTTGTGGTGCCATAAAGATCACATGTGTGTGAAAAATTTCTAGGTGTTAAGGCACCTACCACTGTTGAGACTACACAAATAGAGTGAGACTGAGGCCAAGGGGTAGTTTCATCCCTACTCATGGATGGAGGGAATATGATGACACCTAAGGGAAAGGAGTGAGTGCCCTAAGATATATTCCCAACAACCATATAAATATAAAAAAATGTGAACACAATCATGTGTGTCGTGGTCTCCAAGGGGAGGGGGAATCTCCTATTGAGGACTCATAGGGAAGTTGGGTGGGGTAGGAAGTAAAATATCCTACCAAGAATTCATTGGGGATTTAGTTGGGGTAGGATGTAGGGTCCTATACTAATTGGGAGAGGGAGGTGAGACAAGGGTGGGGCTTGTGATGTTGATTGTTTCTATTTGAGGGCGTGACTCATGAGGTTGCCTAATTTTGACCATATGACATATTTGATACTTGATCATTTCCAAAAATACCAAACATGTTACTATTATTAGATTCCATTATGTGGAAACATAGTAAATACTGGTGGACCTAATTTCACTGATTACTAGAGGATACAATACCAGTTGAAGAGAAGTTTTGGATGATGTTGGAAGATTCATTTGATCAATTGTAGCCAGTGTGGCCCTAAAATGAGTGAGATTTGGATAGTGGTGAATTTAATATGCATACACTAAGCATATGGTGCAAGGGTGATTTGTACTCAATGTATTTCTGTGCACTATGGTAGGCTCCTTCATGAGGGTTGGGGAAGTACCCACAACATAAGGGTTAGGTAGCAATGGTGTCTCTTTGGGTGAATGAAGAAGTTTCATTAGTTCTAGAAGTGTAAGGCACAAATACATGGCACGACCCAAGGAATCACAAAGAGCCCAAAGTGGAGTCACATGAGGAGTGGTTTGATTGTTTCCCAACGCTTTCTTATTATTTCCCTTATCTACCTTATCAATCCCTATCTTTGTTGAGTTGACAATGGGTTCCACGAGGTGTAATATGATGTGGACTGACAATTTAGGGTCTAGTATAGATGTTGGAGGTTCAAGGTACCACATAGATATCCCCAAAGTGATGTTTTATAGGGTCAATGTGGCTATCATAATATACCATAACTCTTGGTGGTGGGAAGAAGAATGGAATATGAGTGATGGGGCTAGTTATCACCTTAGTCGAAGGTGGTCAGTCACACATATATGACACTCCTTATGTATATAGGGTAGTGGATGGTAATTCCTCCTTTAACATCAACATGAAAACATGGGTTGAATCTATCAGTCAAACCACAAGTGGGTCAATTTAATATGTCCCAAGTAACGTGGAATATTTGAAGATCCTAGGGTCGATTTAGATATATGATGGAAAGTATTGGATTTCCTTGATGAGGGAAAATATGTTTTCTAGGTTAGACAATGGTCAAGGTTCATAGTTCATAATATAGTTGATAGTGATGACCTTCCCATTGTGATGGAACATCATCATTTGAAACACCTATTAATTGACTACCTTCATAGCATACATATAACTACATCCCAGGAGGATGTTGTAGTTTAATGGTGCGTCTATGACCTCTATGTGTATCAAGACCAATTTTCTTGCTAGATTGATTCAAATGTTTTGATAAATACCTTCAAGTTGTGAGGGGAAGTCATCATAATCCAAAAGGGTGATGGTGAAATAAGCTTGAGGGAGCCCAATTTCTTCCACGCATCCTTGGACATGATGCATGTAGACACTTCCTTGTCTATAATGCATCTATGGATGATGGTGTTTTGATTTGTGATCAATATTTTCAAAGAAACCAATGAGGGGAGCATTGGATTTGAGCTATCCAAATTGAATGTGATGAGATGGAAGTCAAAAGGATTAACTTCCCCAAAAATTGATTGCAAGGAATTCCGTTGTGAAGGACAAGTTTGTAAAACCTCCAATTCTAACATGGCCATAGGGGACTAGGCCACACCATCAACGATGATATATCTATGGGTTTCCCACATGATGGTTATGAGTGGTATTCCTTAGAGTAAATGTTGGTACTCTTGGTGTGGGGTTGCTTCTAGGGTATGTGATCATTAAGGGACTTCTCACTAGCAGGTGGGTGGAATCCAAAGTGGTTGGACCTAAGTTGGGAGGCATACTATATTGATGGTTGTAGGTTTGTAGATTGATATTTTTGGAATTCATATAAATATTTTGAAAAGTGGGATCTCTAGGTTGTGCTTGAACCAAAGTCTAGTATTTTCCATATGATTGGGAGGGATTACATGTTTCTTATTGATTGGATACAAATCCTTTCTAAGGGAATGAGTTCTAAAATATGCCTAGTTGCAACTGGGTAGGAAAATATTATTGAGGGTTGTTACACCTTGTGAAGAAGTAGGACCCTAATTGGATATCAATTCCTTAATCTGTTTGTACTTTGCAACTTGAGGGAAATGGTGAGTGTAATGGAAAAATTCACCACATAATGCATAAGGGAAGTTAGTTTGAAGATTTTTGTTATTCCCCTATTTCTACTAGTTATTGTTGATGTTACTAGTATTTTGGTTCTAGTTACCAGCATTAACATTTCCCCCATCATTGTTTCTTTGGTTAGGGGGATTGGCCCCCTATCCCTGGTTGGATTTCTATTTGTTTTCTATTTTATTCTTCCCATTGTTTTTTTGAGTGGTGGGATTGACCAATTTCAATTATTCAAATGTTTGAACTTGTTGAGCTAGAGAAGGTTGAACAAAATTAACGTCGACATGTTGCCAAAAAGGTGGTTGTGCAGCTGGTGGGGGTTTAGGGAATGGATACAGAATGTGTCGTATGGGTTGTTCTAAGTGGGATTCCCATAATAGTTGTATGAGGTGGATGTACCTCCACTACAACTATGACTATTTCAAGAGGTCACATGCATGTGTGGGGCAATGTGTATTCCTTGGGAAGGCCTGCTAGTCCTTGGATGTGGTGGGTTATGTCCACCTTGCATTTGGGGAGGGTGGTTGACTCACATAATATTGGGTGTATATGATGTGTCAATAACATTATGATTTCTGGGGGATCCACCATCATATCTCCTATAGTTGTTGGTACCATATGGGGATGGGTGTCCATAAGGGTTGTTGACATGCGTTTTGGGCCCAATCAACCCATCTATAGAATGGGATTCCCGGAATTTCTCTCAAATGGTCAAGGACAATGACGCAATAGGATGACTATGTATAAGTACCTAGAATAAGAATAGATTAAATCAAGGTGTTGAGCTTTGAGTATGGCCTCATCTTTAGTTTGAGGCACTGTGGTGGCCAAGTCTTTAGTAAGTAGTGGAAAAAGGGATTTCAAGAACCAATCCAAGAGTAATTGTATTTTACCTTGATTTTTTACAAGATACATTGTTGGCACCATTTGTGGATATGATCCACAATGTGAGTGGAAGTGGTTTGGTGGAAATCAATAAGAATTTCTATACCAATGTCATGACAAATCATTAACTAGAAAGAAACCAGGAATGCATTCACTAAAGAAGTTAAATTGACATGTGATCTTATTATTTTGTTAATGTACCATTTGGTCGATGGCCTGGTCAGAGTTCACTCGAAAAATCGTAACCAAATAGAATCATATGTGTTACTGTTGGAAGAGAACCATATATGAAATGTTATGATGTGGTTATCTAGTTCTTCATCTGACTTTCCTTCAAATTTTGGGATATCTGAGGGAAGTTTAGCTGGCATGGGTGGCCATGTTGGTTCATGTAAAATGGGGTCATTGGTGAGCTTCATCAAGTATGGGAGATTGAGTGAAGCCATATATGGAAGGTTAGTAGTATGTGGGGTTGGAATGCCCACCATTGGTAGTGACTATTGGGAGATGGATTCTGATGAGGATGAGCTTCCAAGAGGTTTTATATGAGGATCTAAACCTAGCAAGGACGACTCGAGTAGAGATTAACCTAAAAATGTCCCACTCAAAGGTGAATGATGTGAGGGTGTTCGAACTAACAAAGAAAAAGGATCAGGGACACCTCTCAACACTTGGGGGGGGATTCCTGGTGTCAGGAATATTGGGGTGCCAAAGAGTCTCATAGGATTCCTAACTTGCATGTTGGTGTGAAAACTTCAAGTGAATGGTCATTAAACTATGTTTTTCAAAATAAATTCCTAATCAAAGAAAATATGTGAATCAAAATTAAACAATTGAGATAATGATGCAATAATGTGATGCATTTCACCTTAAATAAATATGTGTATAGATAGGGTGAATTTCACACAAGGGTGTGAAAAAATAAAAATATGTGTTGTATGAGACCTAATGCCCTTCTACTAAAAAAAAATAGGCCTTCCAAGAGATCTCAACAATGCAGTCTAAATCCACTAAAGATAACTAGTAAAGTTGTGAATGGTTCAATTATAGTGAAGGGAATTAAGGGCATGTCCCTATGGAACTGATGACAATTCCCAATGACCAATTTTATCTATCCCAGGTGAAAATGCAACCCACAAATTCCACATGTGTAGAACTCTTAGGTTTTGACCACTAAGTTACCTTCATCAAGTGAGGGTGAGGGAATTAGCTTCAAGTAGTCATGGCTCATAGTCAAACAAGAGATGAGTGGCTCAAGGAGGTTAGTAAGAACAACCATACCTAAGCATGTGACCCCAAATGGTATCTCCTTGTCTTGGTTTGTGCACACTTCAGGGGAATCATTTTTAAATTTCCCTGAGACAAAATTTATGTTTTGTATGAGAAATGATAACGGGGATTTATTTGGATTCCTATCCCCGAAATACTAGCCAACACTATTAATTTTTTTATGACCTCGTGAAGGAGGAACTAAGTTTGTTGATTAGTAGATTTTTTTTTTGGGTCTAAACTTGGGTCATGGTTTAATTATTTCCATTAAGGCGAGTTGAAAGAGGTATTTCAAAAATATTTAATCTTTCTGATTCCCAATATTTATATTGAACATAAGGTGAAGAGAATACTTGAAAAAATAGGACTCTTTAGGTCCTTCACGAGTGTGATTCTTGTGAGGAAACAAAACCTGTGATACAAGATTAATGAAATATTCCAATACTTGAATGAAATTAGATCAATATCACATTATGTGGACTTGAGGGGTCCATTACTTTTTCTACTTAAATTCTATGTGATGTGTGGAAAAATTAAAAAACTCTCACTAATGATTGCAAAAACTTTCAAGAATGTCAAAAGTAGAGATGTGAACATTTAGGGGTTCTTACTCCACTTAATTTATCTCTACATAATGGTGAATTTTCAAATAACCACTTAAAGGGAGGTATTTCATAACTCTTTAATATTTTTTATTCACCAAGATCGCTAATGAGCACAAGGTGAAGATAATACTTGAAAAAAAAGGAACTCTTTGAGTCCCTTTGTGTGTGGTAAAAAGACAAGGTAGCAATGAAAATGATCACAATCTAATCCAAATATCCATGTGAAAAAACAAGAAATAGGCTATCCATGTGAAAAGATAAAGGAAACCTTATTTTTATCCTCCTACCAACTAAATTAGCTAATTACTATGCAAGAATGGAAAGAAGATTAAATATTATAAGCTTATAATTTATGACAAATTAAAGCCTACTACCTAAAACTAAAACTAATTTGAATTAACTACCAAAAATATGGATTTATTGGACTTGCATGGGTCTCTATGGAGATATTTTCATATATTGTGTAACAATGGAGTGCTTCAAGCCACAAGACTTGTGTGGATTATGAAGAAATAGATGTGCAAGTCTCTTGGTTCATGAGAAACAAAATTTTGCAAAAATAAATCACAAAGGATTATTCCCAAGTAGGTGAATAGGTCGATCTTGGTTTCTGCAACACACCAGAAGTCAAAAAGAGGATTGAAATGGCCTAAGAAAAAAAATTATGGATCTAAACGCAAGTGGGAGCCGCCAATTTGTTTCATTGTTTTTTATACAAGGATGAGAAAAAAATTCCTTTCTATAGCTAGGTTGCAAATACATATAACAAACAATTGTTATTGTGAATACCAATCACTAGAGTATCATTGCAATAAACATGAAATAAAGGAACATGTATGAGATTCAAGCAAAGAACTAAACTGCAAAATCAAAATTTAAACAACAAAATAGAGGGAAGAAACAATACTCATGTATTACCAATGAATGGGATTTGAACATGAATATTTGCACCTGGAGAGGATGATTGAATGAAATTTTTCTCCAACACTCTCCTTGGGAGGGTCCTTTTTCTTCTTAGTGGTCTCTCTCTCACAAAATGGTGTGTATGAAGAAATGTCTTTGCTCCTTCAATGGAAGAGCTCCAACAAGCATGATGGTTATTTCATGAGATGATAGAGAAAGAAAAATGGTCTCTAATATCATTCATATATCATAACCTTGCACAATTTATACTCCTTTGAATTCTACCCCATAGATCTTATTTATAATAAAATTCCAAGCGCCATGCAAAATAGTTTCATTGTGAATGCATCTTGTTTGAATTGTGGATCCAATTATTTGATGGAGACATTTGGGAGGCCAAAGTACTCCTCATGAGCTCAAATTTATCTTGTATAGTATCATAGAGGTACTTGAGATAATATTGGTTCCTTAACTACACAAAATGAATCATTTTCAACCATGTGAGTAGTTTGCATGACCTCCGAAGGAAATGTGGCACAAGTCATGTGGGTGTTAGTAAAGGAAATCCACCCAAGTGTATGAAAGCCTACTTTTCCAAAGTTTTTTCAAATTCTTTTTAGGTGCTATATAATAACCATGAGGTAGCCTTGTTAAGTTGTGATAATAATATTTTCTATTGATAGCCTAAATAAATGTTTCAGTAATTTTTAGGTGATAATACCCTACCTTATCTACATGATGTGGAACCAAAATTCTCCTTGCATTCCTTGACTGATATTTCTTCTCTCTAGACCCTCAAATGATTGGTTAGATCAAACATCACAAATTTATTGCATTAATTGATAGTGGTAGCACCCATAACTTCATTCATTTTTCATGTAACCCAAGAATCCCACTTCTACATCCATGCTATGAACGAATTTGAAATCGTTATTTCTAATGGATGTTCTATGAAATTTGAGGGTCATTATGAAATTGTGAGACTTCAAATGGGTTATTGTTCCTTAAAAAACCACATGTTTTCTATTGAAATGTGTGGCTATGACATTTTCTTGGGTGTTGAATGGTTAGAACATGAGGCCCCATAACCATGGACTTTCGTGAGTTATACTTGAGTTTCCAGTAGCATGGGAATATATACACTTTTAAAGAAATTACAATCAACTCTCTCAAGATCATCAACTCCAACCATATGGAAAATCTTCTTAAAAGGGGCCATTTAGGCATTGTAGCTTAATTCTATGCCATTCAATCCTTTGAGACACCTTCTCAACCCATTCATCTTGAGATGTAGTTATTCTTCACCAAACACCAATCCATATTTGAATATCCTTAAGGACTACCACCCTCATGAGGTGAAAATGATCATTTTATTCTTCTCATACCAGGTAGCCTCCCACCCACTATACACTTGTATCACCATCCATTTTACCAACAAAATGAAATAGAAAATATAGTCAAGGAATTTCTCATCATTGGTGTCATTCACCCTAGTACCATCCCTTATTTGTCATCTGTAATATTCCAGATATAAAAAAGTATGCAGAACAGAAATAAATAGCTAGAAATGGTAGATGAAAAACAATATAACCAAAAAAAGAAAACAATAATGCCAGAATGATACCAGAGTAACACCAGAAAGAGCACTTTGATTACTGAGAGAAATTTTCAATTGCCTCTTTGAGGGGGAAACCTCCATCCGAGAAGAGATTTATTACAATAATATCCAAGAAAAAAGTTCTCATACCCTCGGCTCCTATTTATACTAAATATGTCTATCAAAATAACCATCTAGAGGAAGATCCTTCTAGAAGCAGAAGCTTCTATTAGGTCTTCTTACATTGGAATTATTCTTCCTTATTTCTAGGCCTTATTAATATTGACCTTTATTACATCGAAATATATTATTCTACCTACGTGAGGGGTTAGGTCCCTAACATGTCCACCCCCTTAAAAACAGCCTTGTCCTCAAGGCTTGAGATGTGGAATTTGTTGCAGAATGGTACCTGGTTCCCAAGTGGCATCTATTAGAGTTGTATATTTCCATTGGACTAACACTTCTTTGATGGTTCGCTGAGGTAGACGACGCTCACGCTAGTCCAAAAATTCTTGTGGATGTAGCCAAATGAATCCTTCTTCGTCCAACTCAGGAAGGTTGGTTTGAGTTTGGAACTTAGTTCTAATCACCTTCTTTAAGCAGGAAACATGAAAAATGGGATGGATCTTAGAATGATTGGGAAAATCTAACTAATAGGCCACCTTTCCCAGACGCTTGAGAACGGTATAAGGACCATTAATTTTGGGCACCAGTTTCTGACAATGGTCAACCTTGACGAAACTTTGATTGTAAGGTTGCAGTCAAAGAAACACCTGATCCCCTTCTACAAATTTCCATTCAGAGTGACCATGATCTGCTTGTTGCTTCATGTGATTCTAGGCCATGGCCAAATTCTCTTTGAGGGTATGGAGAATAGCCTCTCGAACTGTAATCTTTCGGTCAACCTCCCGGACCTTCGAGACACCTAGAAAATATGAGAGAACTGAAAGTGGATTTTGTCCATATACTGCTTCAAAAGGAGTAATGCAGGTAGTTGTATGGTATGAAGTGTTGTACCACCATTTAAATAGTGGTAACCATTGAGCCCACTGATTTTTCCTTTCCGATGCAAAACACCTCAAATGTATTTCCAAACACTTGTTGACAACTTCAGTTTGACCATCAGTCTGGGGATGATCAGTTGTGATGATATGCAATTGGGTGTGTTGTAGCTTAAACAATTATTTCCAAAAATTGTTGGTGAAAGTTGGGTCACAATAAGAAACAATAGAAGGTGGCATGCCATGAATCTTGAAGACCTAATCCATGAAAAGTTGAGCCACAATGGATGTTGTAAATGGGTGTTGAACAGTACAAAAATGAGCATACTTGGAAATACGATCAACTACCACCATGATGACTAATTTATTTCTCGATTTAGGTAATCCTACAATAAAATCCATAGAGATATCCCGTCAAATAGTAGGTGGAATCAGAAGCGGTTGTAGTGTGCCAGTATATTTGCCTATTTCTCCCTTGTTGCATTGACACACATAACATTCACCTACAAAATTATAAACGTCTTGTTTCATACCATCCCAGAAAAAAGAACGTTTGACCCTGTCATAGGTTTTGGTAAACCCGAAGTGTCCAGTTGTGGGTGTAGAATGAAGCTCAGAAAGTACCGTGTATTTAAGTTTTGATTGTTTACTTAAATACAAACATCCTTTGTATCGAATCTCATCATGGAGCCAAGAGTACCCTAGAAAAACTAGATAATTGGACTACAATTTTTTTATCAAATGCAAACTTTTGGGATTGTGTAGTCATTCCTGGTGAACAACTTGGAGCCAATCTAGTACAATGAAGGAGAGAGGAAAAAGGGACCCTTCATCTTCATATTTTCTGGAAAGTGCATCAGCAAACACATTGTCTTTTCCTTTCTTATAAATGATCTCATAATCATATCCAAAGATATTAGTCACCCATTTTTGTTGCTTTGGGGAGGAAATGTGTTGTTCCTGAAAATGCTTGAGGCTTTGATGATATGTCTTAATTTGGAAGTGTTTCCCCAATATATAAATGCCCCAAAGATCCATGGCATGAAGAATAGCCAACATTTCCTTTTCATAGAATTATTTGCCCAAATTTCGCTCAGACGGTTGTTTGTTGGTAAAGGCCAAAGGCCAACCCTATTGTATAAGGACAATGCCAATTGCTTTCCCTAAAGCATCACATTCCAGGACAAAGGTCTTTGTGAAATCAGGAAGGGTCGAGACTGGAGTGGTGCACGTGGCCATCTTCAAGGTTTGAAAATCATGAGCAGTTGTTGGATTCTAAGTGAAATAATTATTTTTAAGGAGTGCATTGAGAGGTGCCGCAATATTTCAATAATTCTTAACAAACTTGCGATAATAACCTGTTAATCCTAGAAATCCATTCAATATTTTGAGAGTCTTTCGGTGGAGACAATCTTGCATAGCTTCAATATTTTTAGCATCCACCCTGATGTCAGCCTTTCCAACAAGATGACCCAAGTACTCGACTTTTGCGGTGCCAAAATCACATTTAGATTGTTTCAATAAAAGTCGGTGCTAAGAGAGTAGATGGAGAACGTGATCCACATGAGCAAGATGGTCTGTCCAGGTTTTTCTATATATGAGGATATCATCAAAGAAAACTAAGACAAAATGATGGATAAAAGGATGGAAGACATTATTCATGAAGCTTTGGAAAGTGGAGGGAGAATTACACAAGCAAAAGGGCATGACCAAAAACTCATAGTGGCCCTCATGAGTTCTAAAGGTAGTATTAGGAATGTCTTACTCTTTCATACGGATCTGGTGGTAGCTAGAACGAAGATCAAGTTTAGTAAAGAAATGGGTGCCACTCAATTCATCCAAGAGGTCATCAATGACAGGAATGGGAAATTTTTCTTTAATGGTGATTTGTTGAGGGCGTGGAAGTCAGGACACATGCGCCAAGAACATTATTACTTAAGTTCCATGACCATAGGAGAAGAATAAGGGCTCATACTAGCGATGATAACACTTGTATTGAGTATTTCTTGAACCATTTTCTCAATTTCATTTTTCTGGGAAAAGGGGTGACGATAGGGACGGATATTGGGAGGAAGGCTTCCTGGGACAAGGGGAATGGAATGATCATGAACACCACGGGAAGGAGGGCATCCCTAGGGAGTGGAAAAAACCACTTGATGTTTAGAGAGGATGGATTGGATTTCCTGCAACACAGAGGGTGTCCCAGTTGCTTGTATGGCATGGAGTTGGGAAATAATGCCAGAATGAAATTTTTTGAGCAGATTTTCCATGTGATGGGAACTAATGATCTCTGGGGAATCGACATTGATTCCTTGGAACTTATATTGGTGTCCCTCTTAGTCGAATTGCATGGTTAATTCCTTAAAATCCATGAGAATGGGACCCAAAGTCCTTATCCATTCTGCACCCAACACAATGTCACAAACTCCCATATCGATAGAAAACATATGAGATTTCAGGTGGTATTCACCAATTTGGAGATGCACATTTTCACAATGCCCTCCACATTTCATGGACCCGTCATTGGTAATCATGATTTGGAAATTATTGAATGCACTGATATAGAAATTAGTTTCTTGGGAAATGTGGCGATGAATAAAACTATGAGTGCTTCCGCTATCAACAAGCATGATGACCTTCCTATTCTTGATGTAACCAATTAGCTTGAGGGTTTGGGGAGCAGAGAAGCCAGTGAGAGAATTTAGGGAAATGATCAGTTCTACTTTGAGAGGGTCTAATGGAGGGGTTATGTCAGTGGGTTCAGGTGACAAAGACACAAGGAGAGCCTCAACATCCTCTTCTAAAACATCCTCTGAGATGGCCATAAAAATATTTTGTTCCTTACACTTATGTCCCAGAAAATATTTGTCATTACAATTATAACAAAGGCCTTTGAGTTGGCATTCAACCATTTCGTCCCTGGTCAATTTTGGGATCTTTAGTGGAGTAGAAGGAGCAGTGGGAGTTACTGGTTTAGTGTGAGGAATAAAGGAGGGTTTTCGGTTTTAAGAAGAGACAACCTATTGTGCTTCCTTATCTCTTTTAGTAACCTCTACCAAAATATGAGGCTGGTCCATGAGGACATGGGAACAAATCGCATCCTTGAGGCCACTGATAAAAAATTCTCTAAAAAAAGAATCATACATGCACTCTATACTAAAATCTAGTTGCTCAAAAGAATTTATAAAGTCTTCCATTGTGCCATTTGTTTCAACTTTGTCAAATGGCCTAAATGGTTGGTGTCAGTTTCAAAGCATTCATAAAGCTCTGCAACAAAGTGTTTCCAAGAAACATACCCTTGGCAAACATTTTTTCTCCATTTCCACCATTTCCAACGTTCTTGATCTAGATGGAGAACACCATACCAGAGTTTGGCCAACTCATCCATAATTTCATACAAAGATAAATAATGATCCATTTGAGTTACCCAGCCAGTGGGATCTGAGCCATAAAATTTGGTCACATCCACACATGGAAGGCGTAGGTCACGCTAAAAGTGATGGGGCTGAAAATTATGGGATTGAGAGGAAGTTTCACCTTCAGTATGCAAAGGTGGGTCGGATAAGGGAGGATCTGCAGGGATATGCAGCTTGGTGCAGATCATCATAGTGACATATTCAAGATGGGTAGTAATGTCTTGTTTGAGGTCTTGTTTGAGGTCTTGTTTGATTTCCTCGATCGAGGTGGTGATGGAGGAATGCATGTTTTTATTGATGGTGGAAATATTGGCACTGATTTGTCTCACTTCTTGTTGGGTCTCTGTGAAATTAGAGTGCAAGGTATTGAAGCAAGCTTCCAAGTCTTGGATATAGGTATGGAACATGATGACGAGGGAACCAAAAAGGGGCGGGTGGGGCCACACATAATTTTTTTTGTTTTGAAAAATGATAGGTATGAATGAAATAAGGGAGAAGAGAGAAATCCAATAGAATAGGTCTCAAATAATGGTGCCAACAGGATCCAAGATTTTTTTATTTTATTTTTTTACACCTGTGGAGTTATACTCTGATCTGAAGAATACTGCAGTGATGAAATGCCCAAATGATTAGCAGGAATAAATGTGTAGTAAATTTCCAACTTGAATGCAAGAGACACAGTTGCGCAGTAATAGATATTGTCTATTCTGTTTTTTGTTTCCGTCCCCAAAGGTTAGGTATTCAAGGGTTCTACAGACAACGGTGTTCCTTGTGCTATATCTCTCTGATATACGTGCGAGGTCCAACAGTAGTACTCGGCCCAATATTTTAGGGCACCAACTAAGGAGGATAGACTGTGCCCTTAGCCATACTACTTGACTACCTAGGTACTAGAGAGTATCTTCCTGAGTGTTGTTCTCGGTGGAACTATAACAGTCAGGCAACCGATCGGTTTATCTATGGAAGGCTTCAGGAGATCTAGGTCGATCCATATACAGGTGTTGTCTAATGTGCTACCACTCAAAGGGGTACCAACAAGGGTTACAAGGGTGGCCAATAGATCCGCACTTAAGTAACACTTGTATTTCCTGCATGTATGAATCTCTGACCGTGATTTTATGCGCGTAACGAAATATATTTGTAGCTTAAAGACGTCGAAATACGTATCTACCCTGGAAAAAAATAACCCACAATTTTTTGCCAAGGAAGGTGCTCTAATACCACTTGTAATATTCCAAATACAAAAAGGTATGCAGAACAGAAATAAATAGCTAGAAATGGCAGATGAACAAAAATATAGCCAGAACAACAAAACAATAATGCTAAAATGATACCATAGTAACACCAAAAAGAGCACTTTGATTACTAAGAGAAAAGTTCACTTGCCTCTTCGAGGGGGAAACCTTGTGTAGAGAAGAGCTCTATTACAATAATATCCAAGACACAATTTCTCATACCCTCGACTCCTATTTATACTAAATATGTCTATCAAAAGAACCATCTAGAAGAAGATCCTTCTAGAAGCGGAAGCTTCTATTAGGTCTTCTTACATTGGACTTATTCTTCCTTATTTATAGGCCTTATTACTATTTACCTTTATTACATCGAAATATATTTGTCTACCTACATGAGGGGTTAGGTGCCTAACATCATCGATCATCATGGTCCTCAAGAAATAAGGCACTTGGTGCATGTGCCATGACTTCCAAGATTTGAACAATCTAATGATAAAGGATAAATTTCCCATTCCAATCACTGATGACCTTTTGGATGAACTAAAGGGTGATGAATTATTCACCAAATTCAATCTCTGCTAGGTTATCACCAAATTCATATGAAAGAAACTAATATTCCTAAAAATACTTTTCACTCTCATGAAGGAAATTATGATTTCTTGTTGATGTCATTTTTCTTTTGCAATGCATATTCCACCTTCTAGAGCATCATGGACAAAAATATTTAAACCCTTTTTGCATATTTTTCTCCTTGTGTTTTTTTATGACATCTTGATCTATAATAAAACATGGAAATCCCATGTCACCCATGTAAATCAGGTTTTACAACTACTTGTTGATCATCACCTCTTTCTTAGGTGATCCAAATGTGCCTTTGGTGTCTCTAAAGTGGAATATTTGGACATATTTTTAATCATGATGGTGTGTGTGTGGTCCAAAGAAAATTGAAGCAATGAAGGATTGGCCTCAACCAAAAACTCTTGAAAGTTTAATAGGTTTTCTTGGTCTCCTTGGTTATTATAGGAAGTTCATAAGGAACTATGGTAAAGGAATTAAATTAGTACTCATGCAAGAGGGATGACCATTGGATTTTAATAGTAAACAACTTTGTGAGAGGCACTTGGGAAAATCCATTTATGAAAAGGAGATGATGGATATAGTACATGATGTGGACATCTAGCATCAATACCTACTTTGGAAACATTTCCAAATTAAAACCAATCAATGGAACCTTAAATACTTAATAGAGAAAAGGATTTTTTTCCCCTAAGCAAGAAAAATGGGTCAACAAAATGTTAGGGTGTGGCTATGTCTGCAAATAATATCTAATAGATCCAAAGGTCACTAACCTGATACAACAAATTTAAATGGAACCCCATGCATATCAGGGTTAAACTTGGAAAATTTGTGGTCTTCACTATAAAGGAATTTGTTATATGACCAATAAGTCATCATTTAAGTCACATGTGTTATTCGAACTACATTCCTCTCCCATGGTAGGTCATTATGGATTTCATAAAACATATGAAATGATCAAACATTCATTTTTCTAGGAAGGTATGAAGAAGAACATTCATTCCTTTGTGGAAAAGTGTGACATTAACAATGATACAAGGTAGAGATAGTGAAACCTCTTACCCATTGCACTAGCTATATGAACTAACATTTCTATGGACTTCATTGTGGGGTTACCAAAATTTGGCAATAAATCATTAATGATGGATGTGGTTGATTGTTTTTCAAAATATGCTCATTTTTGTGCTCTCTAACACCCCTTCAAGGCATGTACGATTACTCGAGCATTCCTATATTGTATATTTAGTCTCCATGGAATTTTGTACAACATTGTGATGGATCATGACCCCACCTTAACTAGCAATTTTTGGTAATATTTGTTTCAAATCCAAGGCACTCAATTGAATCTCAGCATCACATATCACCCCCAAAATAATTGTCAAAATGAAGTTGTTAACAAGTTCTTGGAAGAATCTTTGTGTTTTTTTACTTCAAAGAGGCAATACCAATGGGTCCAGTGCCTCCCTCTAGTCAAATGGTGGTATAATACAACTTATCATGGTGCCATTCAAATGACTCCATTTGATGTTGTCTATGTCCAAAAAAACCCATTAATCCTATCATATTTACCAGGAGTCTCTAAGGTGCAGGAGGTCGATAAAACCCTCACATATCAAGCCAAAATTCTCCACACTCTCAAGGATAATATGATCATGGATCAAAATAGAATGAAGTTGCTAAACAATTAGCATCATTTTGAACATCATTTTGATGGAGATTAGGTGTTTTCCATCTATAGCCTTATAAGAAGACCTTACTTAAATACAACCACCAACATAAGATTTATCCCAAGTGTTTTGGCCCCTCTAAGGCCTTAAACATATTGGGAAAGTGGATTACAAATTGGAGCTTCCTAGCCACTCTAAAATTGATCCAATATTTCATGTCTCTTGCTTAAAGAAAGTGGTCGAATCTAATTCATGTATTCAAACTTTTCTTCGAGAACTAGATGAAGAAGATTCCATTTGGTTGTAGTTAGAGGTTTTCATAAAAAAAAGAGAGATATTTTCAACAAAAAGTGACACAAAACATGAAGGGAATAGGCCAAGTTATGTATTAATGGAAATAAATAATGGATCATTTACAATCAAAGTTGATGTTTTAGTAGCCCCTCCAAGATCCCCGATCCAACCCTCCCTTGAATGCCTCAATATCATAATTATGATGATCCCATGGATTATCCTCCCTTTTTGCCTTGAAATGCACTCATTATATAGGAGTTTGGTGGATTAAACATCATGAAGTATTTTAGGAAATGGTTGAGTATTTTTCTCCATAAGTTGAGATTTAGTTTGTCATGTATAATGAGTTTACTTAAGATGGAGCCATGAGATATGACTCAAATATTTGACTTCATATTCTCGGAACTAACCCTTAGAATAAGGTGGGATATACATAACTCTCTATAACCACTTCAATGCTCCCCCTAACTCCTTATACATGGGTAGGGAAGCATTGAACTTCAAAAATGGTCAAAATCTCAAGGTAAAAGGTATTGTTTCGACCTTCTCATGATGTTTTTTATCCTCCAAAATGAATAGGGATTATGAAAATTGTTCTTTCATGGTGTCAAACATGTGTCACTTAATAAAGTGCATGTGACACTTAGTAAGGTGCATACGAAACTTGATAAAGTGCATGCAACACTTAATAAGGTGCATACGACACTTACAACACTTAAGTGTGACATTTGGTGGTGCATCATTTAGGTGTGTAACATATTCCCCCTAAAATGTGAGGTCAAAGGAGAAAATGATGGTCAAAACACTTTACAAAAATATTAATGCAAGGGCGTTGGAGTAAGAGATCTTGGTGAAAGTTGCAAACAAACAAAAAACAATATATATGTATCATCCCCGAGGAAGGCATACCTATGCTCGTAATAAACTGACTTGAAGCATGGTCACCGACCAATAAACTATGGATCCATGAAATTATTGAATAAGGACATGGCCACCAAATATAAAATGTGGATCCATACCTCCATGACATGATATGACCATAGCCATGAAACAATACACAGTGGAGCTATGATATGACAAAAACATAGCCACGGACCAATAAAAAGTGGATCTATGTGACAGTATATACTTTAGTGAGGTTTCAAATATGATGGTTATACTGGAATCTACTACACACTCAAATGATCTCCAACGAAACTTGGGAAAAGCATATAATAGAGTAAGTGCCCAACCCAGGATATTCACCTCAATCCTGAAACTGTACGATTCTAGCCATGTGAATAGATGTCATAATGTCGAACATGGTAGAAACCACTTGATTACCGGTCATTAAGGTATATCGTTAAAAATTGCGAGGGAAATAACTAATGATGACAATGACTCTCAATGTACCCTATTACATTCCAGAAAATGTGAATAAATGATTTTAAGTCAAACATTCATGGAATCATTCAATCAAAGACCAACAGTGTAAACCTATTGTCAAAGGTGAGGAGACCTTCCATTGAGGCATGTAGGCTCCAAGGTACTAACTGGTTTCTAAGTCTAATTCTCAGATTATGTGTTGAAGTCGATAGGAAAAGACTCGTTGAAGGGGTGCCATGATGTATCCCCCATCATTGACACGAAACTGACATATAAAAGTGATGTAATATGATAGATCAAATGAGTACAAACTGGCACAAGGATGAAGTTTGGTAATATTGCAAAATGGTTGGTTTGAGGTGAAACTTCCCTTGAACATTGTGAGCCATGAAAAATGTCTTCGCAACATTGACTCAACTGAGAGATAGACCAAAACATAGTGCGACGATCACTGGGGAACTCTTCAGGTGAGCCAAAGGAGTGTGAGGACTCATAGGATTGGAATGAATCAGAGATAAGAAGATTACCCAACTATAAGACGAGACACAAATAGGTGCCATTTTGAGAACCCTAAGACCATAATTCCACTACCTTGGGAATACCAGGGAAATGTTTAAGAAGGTGGTCACCCTTACAAAGCCTCCAAGGGAATTTTGGCTTGCGGCGTGTGTTGGTAGACTTTTCAATATCATCAACACTCATGATTATCAGTGGCTGGTTGATTTCACCCTTTCTTATTTTTCTTCTTCTTTTTCTTCATTTTCTTCTTCTTCTTATCCTCCTAGTTACTAGCATTAATACTTTCACCAAGAATTGAAGAATAAAGGTAATAATATGTGACGACCGAAGAAGGAAAAGGGTAAACATGAGGTTGATGTTCTTGGGGTGGAGGGATTACATTCAAAGCACCGGGAGAATTTCGGATCACTAGAGTGGAAAAAAACCATACCGGTAGCCCGATGTTGAATCCAGAAAGACTTGAAGTAGAAATAGAGGGAGGAACAATGTTTCCCAACGAAGGGAAAACAAAAGGTTTTTCGTTAAAAGGGGTTCCTTGGTTGGTAGTCCCAAGAAATGTTTCCATAGACACAGACTCAACCTAGGGTATGATAAATCAAAGAGAACACACTACCAAAGTCCATATAATATAAGAGAAATAAACAAACTCCCTTGTAAGAGGGAAAAAAGGAAGTAAGGATCTTTCAAAGATAGAAGATGAGACATTCAACGAAGATACGAGAAACAACTACCCCGACCTCCACGTAACAACCCTTCCTGGTGCAAGAAACTCTTGCTTCATGGGTTCATGCTCCAAGGGTAATGAAAGTGTGATACGACATTTTCCCCAAGTACCATGGGAAACCCACCACAATCACCCATGTAGATACCTAGGAAATGTTAATAGGGTTACCAACTCGTAGTCATCCTCCGGGGGGTACAGTTGACAATCGAGACCGAACGTATGGGTAGTATAACAAAGTTTGAATCTCTTCAAGAAGACTAAAGAAAAATGGATTGATAATACTCATGAGGACCTCGAATGAATTCAATATTCACGAAGCACCGATACCAAATGAACTAGTAACACTCAAGAAAAAACCCCAATATACGCTCTTTCCACTACGATTGGTCAAGCTTTAGAGGGGTAATCTTCATTGCTCTTATGCACACAACCTCATGTTTATCCCCCGTGTTAGAGAGGGTTCCCATATATGCATATACAACAATTTTATTTTTTCACTCTTTAGTGTTATACAGTCTTGTTTCAATGGCCTTGGATAACTTACTCTCCACCCTACAACCAAGGCCCCAAAATCCTAGACTTGTTGGTTTTCTATAAAATAAAAAATTCTAATTGATTTTAGATTATGTGCTTGTTCCTTTTATGGTTGTTGTTACTGAAAAGGGTAAATGGAAGTGAAATTATATGGTGTTATCACTCGAAATCCAAGAAGACTTCAAAATAAAAAATGAATGGAATGAAATCTTTAGTTTCGATGAAGCCTATCTACAGAAAGGAGCAAGAGGTTTCAAGAAAAGAAACTAGAATAAAATTCAATGAAAGAAACATGAACTACTCTTTGAATGCAAAAGGTATTTTGTATATGAGTCAAAGAAACTGTATCATACACGATTCATGGGCCCTTGGACCATGAGGGTTTTTTTTTTTTTAAATGCAAGCTCAAAAATGCTCCACCCACTAACTAGAATGCAAGAATTATTGTTTGTTTTTAAATGTAATGAAATTATTTCAAATGAAATGTTTTCTGCTTCGTTACTTT
>ML790837.1:197210-235489 GCA_009831015.1 Picea engelmannii
TACTGAGATTAAATTAAATTAATAATTGTAAAATTTCAATATAACTCTTTACATTAAAAAGTAATATTAAATTTATTAAAAAAATGTCAAATTCATTAGTTGAATATAACTTTTTAAAAATCAATAATTGTAGATATTTCATCTATCAAAACAATTGTAGAGAGAGATGGATTTTGCAATTAAATATGAAAAAGATGCGTGAAAGGTAAGTGAATGATTGTAAGGCTAATATGGTTTGTGTTGACAATTTACATTAAAAACAATATCTTAATCCTAGATTTGTCAAAAAATGTAGTTGAAAATTTTTCATAAAGTTTTAGAATTAAAAGAAAAAAATCACTATCTCATCTTAATAAAATAGTAAATATTTAATAAATAAAAATAATTATATTATTTTACTTTTAAATATTGATAATATGTTAAAGATAAATAAATGAGTGTAAAGTTAATAATATCAGATTGAGTTTTACATTTAAAAAAATATTATCTTAATTACCAATTTATTAAACAGAAAAAAATTAAATTTCCACATTTTTATAAAATTTCTTCCACTAAAAAAATTACATATAAAAAAAAATTAATATAATATCAAAAAAATTAAATAAAAATTAATAATTATAAATATTTATATTGAAAAGTAGATTTTGCAAAATATATATTAAAGATGAGTAAATGATTATAAGACCAATAACATAAAGTTGACTCAATACATTTAAAAATTTAAAAATATGTTCCCAAATTTTCAATATTGAAAAATATCATTTTAAATTTTAAAAATCAAATTTTACAATTTGGTTACATTAAAATATATAAAGTTGACTCAATACATTTAAAAATTTAAAAATATGTTCCCAAATTTTCAATATTGAAAAATATCATTTTAAATTTTAAAAATCAAATTTTACAATTTGGTTACATTAAAATATATAGTTTCCAATTTTTCAATCTTGAAAAATATCATTTTAAATTTTCAAAAATCAAAATTTACAATTTCATAAAAATTAAACATAAACATAAAATAAATAAATATTTTTTAATATATCTAAATTTAGAAATAAATAAATATATATTTTTAATATATCAAATTTAAATAAATAATAAATTATTTGTAAGAGATTTTGACTTTAAAAATAACACTTTAATAACAATTCCTAAAGCACTAAAACATAAGATGGAGGTTAATTAAGAACACATTTTATCTATAATTTGATAAAGATGAAACTAAAATAATCAGGTAGGTTAATTTGGGAGCAATCTTCCTTCTCAGTTCCGTATTTTAGGCAAAAAAAAAAAAAAAAAAACTTGAATCTCGCCAAATTTTCACGACTAGTTGAAAATTTAAAAACGAGTGACAGAAAAACCTGCCGAAAAAATAACTTAAGACCAAAGATTGCTATAGAGTTAACCCACTCCAATAAACAGTGTTTCATTACTACAAAATACTTGAAATTCCAATTACCACTTTTCATACATAATAAATTAATAATTATAATTACCACTTTTCATCCATAATAATTATATATATATATATATATATATATATATATATATTGTTTTTTTTTAAGTAACTGTAGATAAATACTGGGAGTTGCTTCTTAGTTCTTCCACCAGTAACATCTACACTTATTGATATATATGTTTTTTTTTTTTTAAGTAACTGTAGATAAATATTGGGAGTTGCTTCTTAGTTCTTCCACCAGTAACATCTACAGTTATTGAATACGAAGGTTGAAAGGTTCATCTAGAGGAAATCAATTTATCACGGGTAGTCTAAGTTTCGCATGGATCAAAGTTCCATGTATTTCAAAACTTATTTTTAGGGGTTTTACCCCATTTTAAACCAACCCAAATGCTCAGAAAATCGATCAGATTTCTAGATTGATCAAAAATTTAAAAATTTTAAAACTAGATTGGTCAAAAATTTAAAAATTTAAAAACTAGTGGCCAAAGAACCTGCCAGAAAAATATGAGCTTAGCCCACTCCAATAAATAGTGTTTCATTATTACAAAATACTTGAAATTGCCAATTACCACTCAATTATATAAATACTGGGAGTTGCGTCTTACTTCTTCCACCGGCAACATCTACAGTCATTGAATACGAAGGTTGAAAGGCTCACCGAGAGGAAATCTCTTTATCAATCAAATTCAATCAAATTCAGACAAGATAAGGTGAGATGCATCATGCAGTTTACAATTCGTGTGGGGCTCGGTGTTTTGCCAGAGCTAAAGATTCTAGAAACGTTGAAATGTTGATTCCTCCGCCCGTGTTGGATCATATAATAAGATTCCTTATTATCCATATCCTTGCAGGATGATTCTGGAAATGTGCAGGTCTCAGAACTATTCAATTTCGGTAAAATATCCACGGTGTATCCAGCTATGGGTAATTACGTCTCACTGAGACTGTGTCCACGGCGTCCGATAAAATTGATGAAAGTAAACGGGGATATCACAGAATTGCAGGCTCCTCTATTCGTTCACGAAATTTCCCAGGAGTATCCTGATCACTGGATATTCGACGCAGAAACTGTCAGACGACTTGGGCTTCTTCATACTTTGCCCCTTCATCAGTCTGCGCGCCTCCAGGCTGGGAAAATCTATTGTCTCGTTCCGATTCCGCCCAGTATCAACGTGAGCGCAACCTCCAGATTGGAAGAATTAAAAGCGAGGGCTCTGGAACGGAGGGGCTGCTTCCAGATAGTTTCAGCGACCCAAATAGATGGCGATGCAGGGAACACCGGCGTCCGAGTTAAGGTGATAATGAAGAAAAAAGACGTGGTTTCTCTTCTAAATTCCCAAGGGACATACAACAGAAACGTAGATTCTGTTCCTGACAATGGAAGGGCTGTGAAACTATCGCCAATTATAGAGGCTTCTGTTCATTAGGATGGAGGCCTGGCCTCAGAAGTATCTCAGAGCCCCACGGTAAGATAAAAGCTTTTGTATCATTCTACGCATATATATAAGTTGCCAGCTGATTATGATTTAGCAGTAAATTGGTGGGGTGGGGGGTTTCAGGTATATGGTCAAAATAATAGTTAGATTGGTGGGGTGGGGGATTTCAGGTATATGGTCAAAATAATAGTTAGTTGAGTCTTCCTAAATAGTTGTTTTTTTATTATTATATAGATATAAAAATGGATATTACATTCCATATGAGTTGTGTACTTTAGAATAGTTAAATTGGGGGAGAAAATTGTCCACCGTGCACTAATCCAATTATTGATAGTATATCGTCTTCTTCTATTCACTGAATATGATATCACACTGTTCACCATCCAAGTGATAAGATGGAATGAACACACTATGCATGGTGCATATCACTTATGTGAATTGGGGTAGCCTCATTGAACCTTAATCCACTAAGTGACACAGAGTTGTTGATTGTAATAATCTCATATGCATATTGACTTTGCTTGTGAAGATTTAATATGCATATTAGATTTTGCTTTCAAAGCCCCTCACTTCAAAACCTATAGCTAATGTCTCTCAAGAATAAGAGACTCATCATCAACATAGTGTCTTGGAATAAATATATGAAAAAAATTATGTATGTTATGCAATATTGGTGGCAAAGCAAAGCTATATGCCACAATTTCGATGTTCTTCAAGATTTCCAATGGCTCCACAAATTGGGAAAAAGTTTGGATCTCTTTCCAAACATTATGGAAGGCTTTTTGGGCTTACTCCCCAAGAAGAAGATACTAATACCATCCCAATAGCTAGGGTTCACTCTATATGTATTTTGCATAGTTCTTATGACAATTTTGAACCTCTTTCGATATTTGTTTAATCAAAAATATCGGCTCCTCCAATTTTTTGATTGATATCAGGCATCCACCAAAACCCTATCCTCAAGTCTACTCCAACTCTAATGAGTTCTATAAGGTTTACCATACAATAATTCAAACTGTACCATGTCTTGTGATAAAGGTTAGTATTTTCCTTGGGTGGCAGGAGCGGGTGAGGTTCTCCTAGGCCCTCGAGGATTGATTGAATTATCATATGCACGGGGTCTCGACCTCACCACAAATAATCAAGTTGAGGCTTATGCCCTCCTGTGGGGTGTACTTCTCACTAGTTTGAAAAATATTACATAGTTAAACATTGTGGGGGACTCCAAGAACATAATTCGCCACTTCATCTTGCATTCCTCTCCACAGGATGTCAAAATTAGATATATTCTTCTTAGAATAAGGTACACTCTCTCCTCTATCCCCCAGACCCATTTTTTTCACGTCCGAAAGGAAAATAATGAGCCTGCAAATTGTCAAGCCAATATCACCTCCTCCATGCAATGCAGATCCTTGAGGGTCAATGGGGTCACCACCCACACTCCCATCCGATGATGTCATATAGCATTATGGTATTAACTTGGGAGGCATGGCCTCCTTCCCATCATTCCTCCTCATGGCATATCTCCCTCAATCCCCCCACTTGCGCCAAGCCTCATCTCTCCATTGTTTTACCCCTCGCCCCCTGTGCCTCCATTAGATCCACAAAGGGCTTTCTCCCCCCTCCAGTACACTCCATATCCAGTTCACCATTTATTTTTGTAAGTGGAACTTGATCCACACGGTGGGTATCATCATGGATTGGTCAGCTCCCCTGCTCCATGTTGGGATCTCACACTCCTCTCAGCTCAGATTTCAATCTTGTTGCCTTGTCCTAGATACAAAATGTTCGACTCCCTTGAATGTCACTTGATTTGGCCATAACCAGCCCACCATGCCTCTTATTCCATGTTCGTTTGGCATCTCCTTAAAGAACTTAGCATGGGTTGACATCTTCAATCCATCGTCCAACAGTCGATGTTGCTTAGCCTCTTCAGCTCTTTCTCAGTTCAGCTTCTTGAATCTCTTCGTCCTAGGATCGATGGTGCACAGGACCTCTGGTGACTTGTCATCCTCCCCTCAAACTAGAGACAACACAATTGAGGAAATTCAGTCCACCATCATGGATCTCCAATCATGCAGCAATGATCTCGCGCCCTAGGTAGAAGTGATTTACAACATTTTGGTGCCTAGAAGTGATCCATTTCTAATATAAACTTGCAAATCTCCATCAATGGATCGCATGTACCTAGAAACTAGAAATCTAAGAGTATACTTACATTTACCCCTTCACAATAGTCTTATTCATTGTGGAGTTCGACATCGCAAAGGGTAAAGTCCAAATTCTCAACTCTTGGCCTTGATTTAGGGGAAAATATAGCCTCTGCATGAAGCCTTGGTCTCCAACCTTTAAAATTTTGTTAGATTCCTTCTCCATGGCTCACATCTAAGTCAAACTTCCAATTTTTCCCTTGCACTTCTAGGGTTATGACTCACTCAATGACATCGAAAATGCGCTAGGGAAAATTCCATTTCAAAAGTGAGGAGATAGAGCACCCTCGTACTATTACATATGCTCGCATATGTGTAGGCATGGACTTCAACAAAGACTTTCCAACAAAAATCAAACTAGTCACCAAAGAATACTCTTAGATCCAGAAGCTGGATTATGAACAAGTTACTTTCCACTACAGTGTATGTTTTGAAATAGGGAAAATTACATCCCACTATAACAAGACCTCTAAGGTTCGAAAATCAAGGAGATCTCATCGAAAATCCACTTGGTGGGATGGAGCAATGGAAGTGCATCATGCAAATAGTAAAGATCCTCCAATGCCCACTTGGCCTTTTGCCTCATAGACAAACCAAGTGGTGCCCCCTCTAGTAGAGACACCTAACCATGAAAACAAGAATGTTTCCCCTCTACCCATGTTATGGGAGATGTAATACCCAAAGGCAAAGATGATAGAGACCCTCCTCCAGAAAAGATAAAGACTTCCCAATCCACTCTCTAAACACAAGTGAGTTGGGAATATCAAGGAGAGGAAGAAGAACTAATTCAAAGGATCCCAAAACCCTCTTTAAGCTCTCCATATAAATAGAACATTGAACGAGATTAGACAAGAAGGAAACAACAAGAACTAGTTACATTGATTCAAGATCCAAAGGAGGAATGGACACGAGTGATTAAGAAAAAATCATGCCTAGCACCTCAATAACCAATGATAACAAGAAACTACCACTGAAATTCATTCTTGTCATGTGTTGTTTTTGTATTATCTTACACTTTCAATTCATTTACATTTATCCATATAATTCAAGTTTTGATAAAATTAGATCATTTCTCTTCTTTAGAATGAAGAAACTCTCTCGTTTCCCAAGTCATTATACTCTTTATTTATATAAACAAACTCTATTGTAAACATATAACATATTCAAGAAAAAAAATATTCATAAACATTAAAAAAATTATTGCTAAAATATATATGTTGTATAATTTGACTATATATTATACTTCAAATTTCATAGACATTCAATATATGTAATGATAATTTCGTAAATATTATATATATGTTTATGAAATTATCATTTTCAATTATATTTATATATATATATATATATATATATATATATATATATATATATATATATATATATATATTATTACTAAAATATATATGTGGTGTATGGTTTGACTATATATATAAATAAAATCTATCCTATAATTTATTTGTGAGAATGATAATTTCATAAACATTAAAAAAAAAATATTACTCAAATATAAATATATATGTTGTGTATGGTTTGACTATATATTTTTAATATATAAATTATTACTAAAAATATATATGTGGTGTATGGTTTGACTATATATATATAAATAAAATCTATCCTATAATTTATTTGTGAGAATGATAATTTCATAAACATTAAAAAAAATTATTACTCAAATATAAATATATATGTTGTGTATGGTTTGATTATATATTTTTAATATATAACAACGTGTATATTAATGGATAATAATTTTATAAACATTTAAAATAAATAATATATATATATATATATATATATATATATATATATATATATATATATATATATATATATATATATATTATTTTAAATTTTATATGCAAATTTTTCTAAAACACGAAAAAAAAGTTTTTTTTTACATATATGTCATGTTTGTGTATTCAATCCTAATATTATATGCCATGTGTCGCAGGTGAGAGTGCGAAAATGGTCGAGATTGGGGAGATGTCCATTATACCATGTTTTATGTGTAAAGCTCGTGCCCTTATTATTCTTTTTCTTTTTGTAAAGCGAGAGTGATTGTATATAGAGCTAGTGTCACATACCTTTTGGGAAGAGAGTTTGATGTCGAGATCATTTTAAGTATGTATTTATTAATCTCTAAGCTTTTGTGGAGATGTGATATAGCATATTAGGTTTGTAAGTATAAAAATATGTATTGTAATTATAAAACACGTATTATCTTTGATATCAGTGTTAGATTTTTATTTTTGATATCTAATATTTGGTTTCTTAGTGCATAGATTTGAACATGATAACCAATATTTAATTATTCTTTTGTTATAGAGTGTATATTCATTTGGTTGATGCATAATATTTGGAGTGGAATTATATACTTTTAATTATTTATATATACTAAATAAATATTAATATAATAAATAGAGGAAGGGAGATATTTTATAGTTGTAAAAATAATTCCAAAATGCCACAAGAAATGTATATTGGACTATTGTTTTACACATACACATCCACACAACATGCCTCGTAAATTTGGAGTGGAAGGTTAAGCAAACAGTTATAGTGGTTGGTGACCCTTAGAGATTCTAACAATGCTAATTGTTTTGCATCATTTACTAGGTTCAAAGGAATTGATTGTCTTTATTACTTTGAAGTATCTAATTCTTGCCTCCTCTTCATTCTCTAAGGGAGTTGTCTTGTGCAAAGACTAGTAGTAGAGGGTTATCATTCATAAGTCGTCACTATGTAAATTCATAATTGTGTCCAAGTGTGAACCACCACTCTATGTTGATTCTCTTTCTTACTATGGAGTATCTAATTATTGTCTCCTTTTCATCCCCATAAGGGAATCCTTTGGCGCAAACATTAATAATGAAGGGTTATCACATATGGGTCATCTTTGTGCAACTCATAAATCATAATTGTGCCCAAGTGTGGACCACCACTTCAAGCACCATTCTCTTTCTTACTTTGAAGCATCTAATTCTTACCTCCTCTCTATCCCCAAGGGAGTTTCCTAGCACAAATACTAGCAGCAAAGGGTTATCACTCCTAAGTCATCAATGTGTAAATCCTAAGTCATAATTATGTCAAGTGTGCACTACAACTCTAATTAAGGATCAATTCTCTTAATTACTCTGAAGTATCTAATTCTTTCCTCCTCTTCATTCCCCCAAGAGAGTCATCTGGCACAAACACTAATGATAGAGGGTTATGACTCATGAGTCATAATTGTGTAACTCCTAAGTCATAACTATGTCAAAGTTGCACCCGCACACTAAGCATAAATTCTCTTTCTCTCTTTCTTACTCTGAAGTATCTAATTCTTTCCTCCTCTTCATCCCCCAAAGGGATTCCTCTATCGCAAAGATTATCAATAAGGTTTATCACTAATGAGTCATCATCATCTACACCACCACTCTAAGTTAACAATGGGTCAAGATTCTTTGTAGAAAAAATGACAAGTTTGGGATCCTTTAAAACCTTCTTTTTTCGAGGCCTCGTTCGAAAGGGATTCTTTAAATTTTTATTTTCTGAGATTTTCCACCAAGAAGGTTTACTATTTGTTCTACCAATTAGCATGGGAATCATTTTCCCTCAAACACAGAGCTGCCACATGACCTGCAATAAAAAGTAGTGGGTTCATAATTCAATAGTTGTGTATAACTGTGACACTTCAATATAATTTGATTAGAAATATCTTTGCTCAAATTCACGTAAACATAGATATAGGAATAAATTGAAGATGTCACATTCTCAATATCAAAACCCAAGATAATAATCTTACCCAAAGCATCATCAATAACCACAAGAAAATTGATTACATTGTATTCAAGAGAAAAATATATTGTTGGCATATGTGTAGGAGGTTTTACCAATATGTGTTTGATGTAACAATTGTATGAAAAACCTATAAGTTTTGGGTTGAGTGGCCTAGATTTAAGAGGGGGGCCTGCCCAAAAGTGATTCTTTAAGTTTTCAATTTCTAGTGTTTTTTACTAAGAAGGTTTATTATTCTTCTACTTATTAGTATGAGAATCCCCTTCATTCATACATGTCATACATGGAGTCGCCACATATCCTATGAAAAAAAATAATAGATTCATAATTCAATAGTAAAGTCTAGTTATGAAAATTCAATCTAAATTTTATTAGGAAGGTCTTTTCTCAAATTCATGTAAATATATATTTGGGAAAAAATTAAAATTGTCATGTTTGGGTTATATAAACCCAAAACAATAAACAAACCCAAAACATCACCAATAACCACAAGAAATTTAATCCCAAAACAATAAACAAACCCAAAACATCACCAATAACCACAAGAAATTTAATCCCTTGTATTCAAGAGGGAACAAGGGAAAAATAGATTATTGGGAAAATTAGTCATCCCCTTTATTATATGCCACTTTTATTGGAAACATTTGGATGTAAAAGTTAACTTAATCTTAGTTTGTAAGCATATAATGGATGTAGATATTTTCTAAAGATTCAATGCATGATTATGAAGGTAGATGTTTAGAATTCGTTAAGCATTTATAAGAAACTAACTAATCATAACCATTGTTTGGTAAATTATGGTTTTTGAATACTATTACAAATGAATAGGGGAAATTTTCACATTGAACTAATTTTCCATTTTTTTTCTCAAAAAATATTTTCCAATTTCAATTTTTTTCCAAAAATTATTTGTCAATTTTCCATTTTTTTCCATAATTATTTTTCCCAAATGATATAACAATTGTATAAAAATCCTATTATGTTTAGGTTGAATACACCATATAGTCACTAAATCTCAGAATTTAGTAGATGGTTATTACAATATATTTAATGTATTTAAAGAAAAAATGTGTTTTTGTTATATCAAGGTGTCATTAAAAAGTTATATATATATAGATAGATATAGGGTCATAATATTTTATATGGAGTTTGTGTATGATTGAACGTTCCCTTTGTTGAAATATGTCAAATATAATTGTGTTTAAAATAATTTGTTAATTTTTTTTATTAAAAAAAAGGAATTAAGAAAAACAAGGAAATATAATCAAAAAATAAAAATAAGATAAAAGTAAAAATACTAGAAATGTCAAAAGTCCATAAGTCCATAGGGATGTCACATATTTGTTATTCACATGGCCTAACTTATTCAAAATATGAATTATTTTTAATACATAATGAATACATAATAAGTTTGGGTAGCACCCTTTTACCCATAACATCACCTATAGATTGTGCCTAAAAGTGTAAGACATGACTAAAGTGCATCTACGATCCTAGGGTCATGCGCCTTAAACTCAAAAAATGAATATAATAACATTTGGAAGGCGATGATCACTTAAAAGTGAGAAAGATCTATAAAGAGTTACCAAAAAGATGATATTCTTAGTAAAAGACACAACTCTTACCACCTAATGATCCCTTTAACTAATATTTAATAATGTGCCCCCTCCCACTTCTTTGAAATTCTTTGGCCTTGAGAATTCTCATTGGTGGAAAAACCTCATTCCATCTTGTTGTTCTTCAATGTGATGAAATATTCTTGATGTTGTCCTAGGTTAAGGAATCAAGACAATAAGATCCTCGAAACTTGGAACAAAATTATTGCCTTCTAAAAGGATCAATCTATTCTATTTTCATTTGGGGAATTCATGTTGATATGACTCTCGAATTGAACTTATTTGATTATGATTCCAATAATATCTTTGATTTGATTATAACTCCAAGTTGTATTGGGATTCTAATTCTTCAAAATGTAAGGAGAATGTTGTCTTTGTCCAATGTAATATTAACACTAGTAGGTTGACTTAATGATGCTATGACTTTTATGATTAATATGTTGATAAGATACCCTTTAATAATTTTATCCTTCTTAGTATCGATTTTAGGATACTATTGATTCACTTTATTTTAGTATTTAAACCTTTGGCATAAGCCTGTATCATTTTCTCAATCAATAATATTTTTTCAATAATAATATTTCTCCAATAGTAACACTTTTTATTTTTAATTTTAATTAATTTTATAAATTCCTCCTTATCCATAGTTTTTATTTTGGTTTTTAAAATATTATTGGTTCAATTGGATTGGTAGGTGTCTCTTTGTCAATTTTTGGAATTGATATTTCCTCATGCTTTAACCATTTAACTTCAATAAACAATATTGGACTTGGATTCCTCATACAAGTGATTTGCTTATTTTTATTTGATAAAGAAATTTGGAATTATTTTTTTAACTTACCATGTTATGGCAATTCAAGATCACATTTTATTGCTACATCTTATAAAATGGGTGTCTAGTACTAGATTTGCATTAATTTATAAATCATATTTTCCTTGTTAAATTCCTCTTCTAATTTGCATGGTAATGTATGCATTTTATATATATTCTAGAATATATTTGTTAGCATTCTAAATATCTTTGATTCTCAACACTTGAACTTCATTTATTTATTAATGAAATACTACTTTACATGTTAATTTTTCAACTTACCGGGTCCACTCTATGTGCATCTACATAACTCTTATGAGATATTTTAAGCCTTTTTTAATTAATTTGTGTCTAATTAAAATTATATGTTTTTCCATTTTTTAAATAATCATAGGCACCACTAGAGTCTTATCATCAAGTTTGTCCTCACTTAAAGGATTTTTACAAGGTTTACCATATAAAACTCAAATGCTACCATACCAATAGAGCTATGATAATTGTTATTATTGGAAAAATTAACAAAGAATGATATTATTCCCACTTATGTGTTGATCCTTCACATACATCTAAAGCACATCCTCTACTATAGTTCAAATTCCATTATGAGTGTGTCTATGTTCAAGAATGATGATTTCATGAACTTTAGAAAAAATTAAAAATATTATTTTTAAAATATACATGGTTTAGGTTCGATTCTCAATATGTACATGGAGTGATAATTTTATGAATTCCATAAAAATTAAAAATATCATTATTAAATAAATATGTTATGGTTAAATTTTGATTTTTAATGTTTCCCATGTTCAAGAATAATAATTTCATGAAATCCAAAAAGAATTAAAAATATTAATATTAAAATATATGTCGTTCAAGGGCATTTATGAGCCTTGAGACAACAACGACTAGGATTTGTTTCTAGTTTCTTATAGTCAAATCTAATGGTCCCTCCAACTCCTCTTATGAGTTCACCTCACCTCTCTTTTCATTCTCCAATATAGATCCCCTCTACCTCTATAAAGGAAACTACATGGGTTTTTTTTCTAGGTACAACAATGTCTCCCTTTTTTATAGTTTCAATGGTGGTTACTCCTATCTCACCTTCATGTGCATCTCTCATCTCCTTGTTGTAAGTGCCCCTTTCACCTCTATACATCTCAGTCTCTCTTTTTGAGATGAGGTGATAGAAAGGGACAATGAAACCCCTTGGTTCCACATGGTTCACAAAGCCCCAACACCTTCTATAGCAGTTGGCAAGGATGATATAGAATAATCATCTTTTCATAAATACAATGGGATTATATGAATATTTAATGACCTCAAACTTAGACTTCCATACCTCCATCAATGGATCTCATCTAGTTAGAAACTAGAAATCAAGAGGAAGCTTACATTTAACCTTGCATAAAAGGCTTCTTCATTTTGGAGTTTGACATCGCAAAGGATAGAGACAAGATCATTAAATATGAACCTTCGTTCTAGGGAAAATATGGCCTCTACATGAATCCTTAGTATTCAACATTTGACCATTTCATTGAATTCTCTCTCCACAACTCCCACCTAGGCCAAAATTTCAAATCTGGCCCTACACTTCTAGGGTTATGACTCACTCAATGACATAAAAATTGCATTATGAAAATTCCATTTCAAAAGCGAGGAGACATAGCATTATTCTACTATTATATATGTTTTTATATGTTTATACATGGATTTCAACAAAGTATTTTCAACAAAAATCAAGCTAGTCACTAAAGAATATGCCTAGACCCAAAATCTAGATTATGAACAAGTTACTTTACATTTCAGTGCATGCTTTGAAACATGGCACATCATCACCCACAATAACAAGACATCCAAGGTTATACAATCAAGGAAATCTCATTGAAAACATACTTGGTAGGATGGAGCAATATAAGCACTTCATCTAATTAGAAAGGACCCGTTGGGCCCTTCGTTTTTGGATAAGGAATTGTGCAAGTTTTGACTGAGCACGAGTTGTGAAAGATTCATTAGAGGCTTGGAGAAAGAACAACAGAAAGTAGTTGCGAAAGTCAGCGCAACGCCAGCTAAACAACAAATGATTGCAACAGAACAAGAAAGCGTGCAAGCCGAGAAGGAAGACACAACCCAGCTTATATATAGGGATGGACATAATTGTAAAAGAGTTGTTAGTTGTTAGTTTTTTGGTTGGTTGGTTGGATTAGTCGAGTTAGCTGCTGATGATTGTTGCAAGTCAAGAAAAGTAAAGTCTGATTTTGTAATGAATGTGATCTATCAGTTTAAGAATTGGAGCTCTGCAACATGAGTCCAGAGCCAAGAGTTTGCACAACGCACTACTGTGTAATTCTGAGTCTGTAATCAGAGAAAGATTCTGAAGATAATATGAAGAAGGACCTAAATTTTCAAATATGATGTGTCTCTATGTGTTTACTTATGCATTACAGTATTTCCTTATGGCTTATGAGTTCTATTTTATGGTTCTATGTTTAATTGCTTGCTAGCAACGTAAGTAGGTTCGATTCTTGCACATGTATGTTTCAGATCTGTTCATGTCTCTTGCGCAAGATCAGGGATGAGTCCTAAAGGCTCTATGGATCCTCTTAAGTCTTTTCCCTATCAATCTATCTCAACAACTCTTCATGTGAGACTTCTTATCTTCGGAGGAGATGAAAATGCCAATGCTCTAGACTACACAGTACCTTTTGTTGGTAACCTAAGAAGGACCCTGGTCTGATCAAACTTGCTCCAACAAAGTGGTTCCGTTGTCAGGACCTGTGTTAAAAGGGAACCTGTAGGGAGAATGCTTCTGTCGATCCATATATCTGGTATTGATCAATGGTGGGAAGGGAATTGTGACACCTTCATATGGAAAGAAGCTGAACTGAGGAGAAAATCAGTGGAAAACACTCGCAAAGAAATATTTTACTCAGAAAGATCGAGCGATCAATACGATATTTTCTGGGTTAAATTCATGGAAGAATTTTTCTACTGGATAAAGAGGCTCCAAGAAGCTCTAGAGTTCCAAGGGAGAGTTAAGAGGATCTATGCATGGGATACCAAAAAGATAGCAACACTTCAGAGTCTGGATTGTCCAGTTACACGAGATGTGGATTTCTGGGTTAGCACCACACTAGAGGGATACATAATCAAATTTGTAGCCGAGAACCACCAGTCTTTCTCGCGGGTAGAGGCCATTTTCAAGAAAGACGCAAGAAGAAGGTTGTTGAGATAAATCCCCCTGTGGATAAGGTTTTATTGGTGGAGGAAGGGATGTTCATTATGTTCCCAACTGAGAGGGCAGCGTAAACACCCTCGCTTGGAATAGGGCGAGGCAGGGTGAGAGTCATGGAATGAGAGAGGGGAAGGATTATTTGACAAATGGGGGGGAAACAACAAGAAATGGACTCAAGAGACGAGCAAGACTTGACGCGAGCCGCCATAGTTGAGAAGTGGTGGCATGGAAAGATCAAGAAAGCAACAAGACAGTCCGAGAAGTTGAGGAAAGAAGGCAGATCGGGAGAAGTAGAGGAAAGATAGGTGGAAGAACTGCATAAGATGAGAAGACAGGAACGACTAGCCAATCAAAGATTAAACAAGAGAGAAGCGAAGAGAGAAAGAAGTCCCTAGGAGGTGGGACAGGAAGGATAAGATACAGACGTAAGAGAGGAAGAAGACGACATGAATCTTGGAGAAGAAAGAGAAGATTCAGCCCCGATAACAGGAGATATCGGGAATCCGACTGAAGAGATCATCCTAGTGGAAGAAAATGATACCCCCCAGGTCAAATAAAAACACCCTGAAGCCAATGGAACCATCCCTAAATCACCCATACCCCAAGTGTCTTCTATACAAGAAGTAAGTCCGATACTACCTTCTCATGCTAGTTTTGTTCCAGTACAATTAATTAGTCAATCACAACCAGGAAGTGCGAGTACAACGAGGATATTGGGATCCCCTGGTAGATCACAAGTAGGAACGTTATGATTCATATTGATAGGAACAACAAGATCAACAATGGCCAACCATGCGGGAGGTTCTATTTCTCGATACCCAAAATTTTGGGGTAAGGGAGACGAAGACATTGGGAAACACTGGTATTTATGTGAAGAAATCTGGAGATCCAGAGGGACTCTGGATGTGAATAAGTTGGTCGAGTTCCAGACTACATTGAGAGGTTGCACTCTCAAGTGGTACATGAATATCATTGAGCTGGGAGTGCCAGGAATGCAAGGTCAAGCGTTCACACTCGGCTAGGTACGAACAAGGTTCATAGCAGAGTTCAAACTACCCCAGTCAAAACAACAGGCTCTATCTGAGTTACGCGAGAGCCAACAACGGGAAGGTGAATCAACCTGGGAATACAACCAGAAGTTCAAAGATGCCATAGGGAGGTTGGCACATCCAATCCACGAAGAACATCATAGGGAGTGGTACATTTAGGGGTTACTGCCTCTGACTCAGATTCCACTAACACAACAATGGATAGCTACGTTAACAAATGCCTTGGAACAATCGATGAAGATTGAAGCCATGGCAGGATACCCTGGGAACTTGAGAGTAACTACACCTCGAGTGGATGCGAATATGGAGCAGCTACAGGGGTAGATATCGACACTTATAGAAAATATCCAGGAACTAATAATATCCAGACCAGGACAACCACAATTTTGGTGCATCGGATGTTATACGGAAGGTCATCTAGTGAACGAATGCCTGCGAATAAGGGGAGTGGGACCCCCTCATAATCTGATGGTAACCCCACTAGGACTCATGAGAGGAGTTGTGCAAGTGTTGATGAACTCACCATTCCATAACCCCACCCCATATCATGCTTTTCCAGGGCACCGACAACGGATTATTGTGAGATCTGTCGAATCCATTGGCATGGGCTAAGATAGTGCCCCATTATGCATAAATATTTGACAGTGCCAAACACTATACACTGTGAGATCTGTCCATCTACCACACATACTACCAATCAATGTAGAGAGTTGGATGCACTTGCAGATAGGTTAGACCGAAAAACATTCAAGGTGAACGAAAACCCTCAGGGACCAGGAAGAGGTCGAGGAGTTGGATCTGGAGGATACTTTAGAGGAGGAAGAACTAGGGGAAGAGGACCAAGCAGATGTTATAACTGTGATGAGCAAGGTCACTTAGCTAGAGACCGTCCTCATCCAAGGAAACCATGGTGCTCTCACTGTAGAACCAACAAACACATAATAGAAGAATTACCAGAGTTAATTGCAAAGTGGGAAGACAAAGTACGACAAAGAGGAACTAACCTTATTAGTTCAGAAATCAAGAGGATTTCTAAGGGACAATTTCCCAACCTTAATATCGTTACTCGAGGAGGAGCGAAGATAGGAGCTGATGCTAATACTCTACCTCAGATCCAGAAAGAAACACCTAAGGGAGACATGTATGACCCTCTAAAACAAAATTTGTTCTTTAAATATGCCATAGAAGTATTTCAGAATATTCCTAGTCCTAAAATGCGAGAGAACCCCCGCTAGCCGACTGTTTACCCTAAGATGACACGGCTCCCTACTTCACCCTTTGCACCCATAAACCCTCTAGTCATACCAAGACAACCTGAGCAACCTCAAAACGTAGTTGACCTTTGGTTTCAATTATTCTCTGACATTCTGGGGAATGATCAACTAACATAAAATTTGTGTAATGCGCTATACCTAGTTTTAGGGAATGAAGAACACCTAGAAGCAAGGATAAGGGCCAATATTCCCGATAAAAGTACTTAGAGAGTGTAGCAAAGAAAAGTACGAACCGACAAGGAATTCAGATTAATATCCCAGTTGGATGAATTTGAAATTAAGGACGTCATGTTGGACCTAGGGTCAGATGTAAAGATTCTACCTAAGAAGACCTGGGAAGCCTTAGAATAATCGAGGCTGACATATTCCCCAAGTCAGTTAAGAATGAAAAACCAATACTGTATCTTCCCCATAGGAAGACTGGAGAACATGGAAAGATGTAGTAGGAGTAAAAACAATGGCTGACTTTGAAGTCATTGAGATCATGGGAGATAAGGACCCCTACCCTGCACTACTTGGTATTGATTGGGCCTATGATAATTATGCAGTAATTGACTTAAAGAAAGACACCATGACCTTTGAGGATGAGGGAATCAAGGTAGTTCAACCTTTGGATCCATATGTAGGACCTAGGTATACAGAACCAACAAACAATAATATGGAGGGAGAACACTTGGACCAGTTGTACACTATAACAACTAGGACAAGAAACGATTATATAAACCCCATTGTCAATGGGTCAGTAATTTGGAGAAGTATACAATTAGCAGATGAAGATTCAGAAGTTGGCTTTTGACAGTTGGCAACAAGGGTCGCACAAAATATTCTCAAGAAGATGCGCAACTGTCAGAGCGACCAAATGGGTTGGGATTGAAGTTAGAGAACACCCAGTATATGATGGCACCTCAGATCTAGAAATTGTTTTTCAGAAGATGGAGGAAAATGTAGGAGAATATCAAAGAATCTCGGTATTAGATGTAACCTTTCAGAACAACCCCACTAGATGGTGGGCCAATCATAAATCCATACTGAGAACTTGGGATGAGGTGGAGCAAGCTATCAAGTACAGGTTCCAGAATAAGGAGCAGCTGGAATCAGAGATGCAGATGAATCTCCAAGTTGCACAATTGTTCAGTGGAGAATCAGATCCTAGAATACACATTGAACAGTGCACGACATAGTGGCAGGCTATGGGGATACCCTCTCACTTCTGGGTTCATGTATTTCCCCACTCTCTAGGTCCAATCCCGAAAGATTGGATTATACATGAAGAAACCAGAAGACAAACCAACAACTGGAAAATACTGGCAGCTCATTTTTTCAAGGACTTCTCATTCATAAGTAAGTACCCTAAGCTTGAAGTAGCCCTGCAGAAGATTAAAGAATTTATTTTTATAGATAATGGTAATCAGAAATCAAACTTAGTGGTATGTGCCAAACATATCCAAGAACTTTATACAAATCTCTACTTGCCCTCAACTTAGAAGCCTATAGAATGCTATCAGATTAGCAAAGATTCAGAAAGCCTAGATGACTTAGAAGAAATGAGAAACCTATCCATCAAAGAGACAGAGGGGAGTAGAGAAATCCAAAACACCAAACCCAGCAAGACCGATAGTTCCTACAATCACCTATTAAAATTGCACAAAGTCAACATAGGGACCTCAGAGCAACCCAAGATAGATATGGTGGGAGATTATGGGGATGAGAAAACCAGTTAGGAAATACAGAGTTTACTGCAAGAATATGAGGATTTGTTCCCAAAGACTTTTTCTGAGTTAAAGGGAATCAAAGGAGTCATGGGATAAATGAACATTGAGTTAAAACCAGGATCCAAGCCTGTCAGACATAGACCATACCATCTTAACCCACGAGTAAAAGAGAAGGTTAAGAAGGAGATATATAAGATGTTGGAAGCAAGTATCATTTTTTTCGTAGAAGAAGTAGAGTGGGTCAGCCCGATAGTCATTCAAAGCAAGAAAGAAACATAGGATACTGGAGTCTGTGTAGACTACAAAAGTCTCAAATCTACCTATGTACATGACCCCTTCCCAACACCCTTTATAGACGAGGTGCTAGAACATGTTGCAGGAAAGGAAACATACTCATTCACAAACGAATTTTCAGGATACTATCAAGTCAGGATCGCTGAAGAGGACAAAAGAAATACCACTTTCATAACAAAATGGGGATATTTTGCATACAATGTGATGCCATTTGGCTTAAAGAACGCCCCTGCAGTTTTCTCTAGGATTGTGATAGAAGCTTTTAGAGAGTTCATTCACAAATTTATAGAAGTCTATATGGATGATTGGACAGTATATATCCTGCTCAAGGAACATGTAGCACTGCTAAGGCTAATGTTTGACAGATGTAGAAAGTTGCAGATTTGATTGAATCTCATAAAGTGTATCTTTTGTGTACCACATGGGAATTTGTTGGGCCATATAGTCTTCCAAGAAGGAGTATTGGTAGATCCAACCAAAGTTGCAGTCATTGTGAATATTCCACCACCCATGAGTGCTAAGCAGTTGCGCTCCACGCTGGCACACACAGGTTATTATCGTAGGTTCATCCGAAGATATGCCAACATTACTGCACCTCTGGAAAACCTACTGAAAAAGGATGAAACGTTCCAATGGATTCCTGAATGTGATAAATCATTTGAGACACTTAAATATAAACTCATCACAAAACTGATTCTGATATTCCCAATCTGGGAGAATGAAGTTCACATCCATGTAGATGCTTCAGGAATTGCCTTAGGAGCCATCTTAACGCAACCTGGAGATGGAGCTATGGATCACCCTATCTATTTTGCAAGTCATAAGTTGTCACAAGTAGAACACAACTACACAAAGATGGAAAGGGAGGGTTTGGCCATGATTTATGCTTTGCATAAATTTAGACATTATTTGTTAGGGTCTCATTTCAATTTCTTTACTGATCAATCTGCATTGAAATATCTAGTTAAAAAACCTATGTTGGAAGGGAGAATTTGTAGATGGTTGTTGTTATTTTAGGAATTTTCCTTTGAAGTTATCATAAATCTGGGAAGATGTAACATAGGACCTATTGGCACAGGGGTAGACCCAGGGTTCAGCTCCAAGAACGCACCATCAATCCCTAACTACTGGCCCTTTTGGCTACACCTGCGAAGTAGATGCAGTCTCACTCGAAGAAACTATGGGGGGGTTGCAGGACAAATATATATACAACCAAGTGAAATATCAAGTGGATCTAATACTAGAACAATATAGCATGCATATATCACTTATCAGCTTAGATCTATTCCACACATCTATCATATCTACCACAACAATGCAATAACAATATATCAAGGCAAAAGAACACAACATCAATCACACACAGAAGACAAATATATGTGGTTCACCCTCTCTCTAAGGCTATGTCCACAGAACTCTTCTTTATAATGTATTAAGATGAAACATGCAGTTCTTGTCTGCACTCTTAAGTAGCAGATCTCTTTCTTCTTCTCTCTATCTCCTCCCTCCCTACGCACCCAACTGTAGGGTTGCTCTTCGCACCCAGCTGATGATCTTACAATACAAAATGCTCTCGTACTCAACACTTATTTCTCACACAATATTACTCACTTGATCACACAATGAAAAAGACGACAACATAACACCAACTAGATTATACATTACAATATCTCACTGACATCCTTAGGCCAAAACCTAGGTGTCAAAACCTTAAATACCAAAAACCTAGGTGTCTAAAACCCTAGGTCAACTTGACCTACATTTTCAGAGCTTCACCAGCCTGTCTTTCTTTCCTTCTCACGCGGTGCTACAAATCATCCAAAGGTGGATTTTTCCACTTTCTGAGTTGTCCACGATCCTTCTTCCTTGCTTACATGTCATCCTCGAACTCCTTGTCCAAAATCTTGCGTTCTCAGACTTCTCTCTGTCTTCTCTGCTCTTTTTCTCACTTCAACCCAGTAACAGTCACTTTGCCTTCCACAAAGTTCGCATTTTGCCTTTTCTCCCTTGTTCTTCGCTTACTTCTGTAACCAAGGGCCAACATTCCCCTAAAACTCACCTGTGACTCGTCCCGAGGCACTTTAGATCTGATATTTTTGTTTTACATCAACTTCAGACTGTGCAGTGCAGCCTTTTCTTTCCTCTCTATGCCTCCTCTCGTTCCCTATGCAGACTGTCTTTTCTGTGTCTGGTACCCAGTTTCAACTGCACGTGGTACCTAGAACCTTTTCCTTATGCTTTTACTTAGAGTTGCGAGGCAGTTGTTTTTCATAGTACAACTTCAACCGGAAACCATTCAATAATCCTCCCTTCCATTGATCCAGGTGGATATCAGTGGCCACCCACCTTTTTCGACTGGCTCAAAATAGTTTTCTGGCAATTTTGGCAATTTACTATTTTTAGCAATTTTTAACTTTTGGGGCCATTTGAGGGCCTAAATGAAGGTTTTTCGGGATCAATCATATCAATGATATCCAAAGGCATGATTGGGCCCCCAAAATGAATCTCCTCGATGATACCTTTCCAATGAGCTATCATAATCCTAAAACGAAGATCGTATGCGAAAGTTACGACTCCAGGAAGTTGATGCACTAACTTACCCAAACGGGGCCCACATGACTTTTGGCGCTTCATCTCCTAGGGTTAGATTTTTGGATGTCTAGGGTTTTTGGAATTCCTGTTTTATTGTAAAAAGGCCTTTAGAGCCTCATTGTAATCATCTTCTTGTGAATGGAAGTAGTCGTCACATCTCTTCTCAGAGATAATTTACCACCATTCCAGGGAGTCTTTCACTCTGTATTTCTACAGTCTCTGTACATTTCTTTCATTAATATAAATCGTGTATTACTGTATCTATGTTTTTATGGTTGCATCTATAATATATTCCTGTTATATTATTGGATATCCACAATATTTCTATGCATTTCTTTATTATATCTCCTCTCTCATTTCATGCCGAAAAAATTCAGATCAGTGGTATCAGAGCAGGATGCTCTTGATTGTTTTTCAGTGCATGTCCCCGCCGAGGTCTAAGTATAGAAAGTTGGGTCTCGAGCTTGTCTCTCTAGATAATAATCTCTCTCACACACCCAAGAAACCCTCAATGGTGGAAGAAAAGAAAAATGCCAAAGCAGACGATCCTATCAATCTGTTGCTTGAGCAAGCTCTCACGCGATAGAGGGACGAAATGATGGAGACTTTTTCCCACATCCTTCAATGCCTGTCGATAGCAACAGGTGCATATTCATCAAACAACCACTTTGGAGGCACCTTGCCTTTCAAGGTATTAGTTAATTTTGATATTCCTGTATTTGAAGGACAGATAGATGCAGAAGCTCTAGACAAATGGTTAAATCTACTAGAAGGTTATTTCTCTGTCCACAATTTTTTTGACAGAGAAAAGATCACCTTCTCACTCCTTAAAGCTCTCCCTCATGTCAAAGATTGGTGGGAAACTTATTGGGAGAAAAGTTCCATAGAGGAGTCTAGAATATATGGGGTCAAGCCCACTTGGGATTTTTGTGTGGATGCGGTAAAGGAACAATATTACCCTGTTGGCAACTATGAGGACCAATACATGAGATGGACCACACTGCGACAAGAGAGGGGCCAATAATTTCTAGAGTTCACCAATACCTTCCATACCTTGCGCACCAAGCTGGGTATCAAAGACTCCGAGCAAAATTTGGTTTTGAAATACTGTGGGGCTCTACACATATACATCCAGATTGAAATGGATTTTTTGGACATCTCATCACTCGGTGCTTCTTATCGATATGTTGTTACAATCATGAAAAAATTTAAGCACCAGAACAAACAGGAGTTTGGGTCTACAAATCCACAACAACCAAAGTATGAAAAAGACGGCCCTAAAAAACAGTCTCCCGAAAACCAGTCCAAGACATAGGAAAATAAGGGTCATGGGAAGACAAAGAAGGACATCGGAAAATGGTGTGATTTCCACAAAATCCCCTGGCACAACACCAATGAATTTCGCTCAAAACAGTCATTGGTGGTTGATATCAAAGACAAGGAGCCAAGATCTGATTATGAAAATACTAGTAAAGGACAGATCATTGACGCAGACCCCACTGCTATTGTCACGACCGCAACAATTCAACCAGAAGAACCAACATATCCTGAAGAGGGGGAGTGTCGTTTTCATTTACATATGTGGGTGAAGGGGACCCTACTGCATTTTATTGTTGATAGCGGAAGCTAGAAGAACCTCATCTCAACAGAGGTCGTCAAACAGTTGGGATTGTCGACAACACCACACCTGAAATCATACATCGGGTGGCTTCGCCAAGGACAAGATCTCCGTGTTAGCCAACAATGTTGATTGTTATACGACATCCAACCCTTCAAGGATGAGGTATTGTGTGATGTTTCCCCACTGGATGTCTGTGATGTTCTCTTGGGCCAACCATATATGTGGAAGCACCATGTTGTTTATGAGTCTCGACCCCGTATTGTCTTTGTTTCTCTGGGGGGTCATCTCTACAGAATACCAGAGGTAGTTCCAACTACTATTCCACCTAAAAAGTTCCACAAGGTAGTATCTCATACTGCAAAATTCAGATTCTTCACAATCTGTTTAAAAGGAGAACAGAAGGGCACTGCAACCACTATAGCCTCACCCCAAACACCTTCTATCCAACAGAAGCAGGTCGACAAGGCTGCAGAAAAGTGTAAATATTCCTTCTGCACACCGTCCTCTCATGTATCTTGACTTGTTGAACAACCTCAACCTCAACAGGTTTGTGACTCACTTCCACAAACTGAGCATTGCAACGTCTCCAACAAGGCAAGTAGTCCACCAAGATGCAGATTCAAAAAACGCTTTTCCCTCTCCCCCGGGAAATCAATGCAATGAAGACCATTGCTTCCTAAGGAGGGAGGATTGATCCAGGTGGATATCAGTGGCCACCCACCTTTTTCGACTGGCTCAAAATAGTTGTTTGACAATTTTGGCAATTTATTATTTTTAGCAGTTTTTAACTTCTAGGGCCATTTTGAGGGCCTAAATGAAGGTTTTTTAGGATTTATATTCTCAATGATAGCCAAAGGCATGATTGAGCCCCCAAAATGAATCTCCTCGACAATACCTTTCCAATGGGCTATCATACGCCTAAAACAAAGATCGTATGCGAAAGTTACGACCCCGGGAAGTTGATGCACTAACTTACCCAAACGGGGCCCACATGACTTTTGGTGCTTCATCTCCTAGGGTTAGGTTTTTGGATGTCTAGGGTTTTTGGCATTCCTGTTTTATTGTAAAAATTCCTTCAGAGCCTCATTGTAATCATTTTCTTGTGAATGCGAGTAGCCATCACATCTCTTCTCAGAGATAAGTTGCCATCATTCCAACGAGTCTTTCACTTTGTATTTCTACAGTCTCTGTACATTTATTTCATTAATAGAAATTGTGTATTATTGTATCTATTTGTTTATGGTTGCATCTACGATATATTTCTTTTATATTATTGGATATCCGCGATATCTCTATGCATTTCTTTATTATATATCTTCTCTCATTTCGTGCCAAAAATAATCTGGATCATCCATTCTCCCTTCGAAGTATTCAATTGCGCAACTCCTCCTTCTGTAACATAGGAGACCTCATATGGCCCGAGCCAATGCATTCTAAACTTCCCAGGATGTTTTATGAACTTACTGTCATATACCAGTACTAGATCACCTTGCTTAAATGCCTTCTTTTTGATGTGCCTGTCATGATAGGCCTTCTCTCTTTCCTTCTGTACCTGCTGATGGAATCCTGCAACAAATCTGTCTTCTTCTAGTTCAACCAACTATGTGAGCCTCTATTTAATAGAGCCATCTTCATTCATATCTATAAAGGAAACAATTCTTAGGCTTGGTACCAAATACTCCATTGGAACAACAACTTCGAGACCATACACCAACTTAAAAGGGGTCTGCATTGTTATCTTCTTGCAGGTGGTTCTATAGGCCCATAGTATTGTTGGTACTCTTAAATCTCAGTCATCCCTGTTCACACTGCAAATCTTGGTTAGTGTTGTCTCCAAAATCTTGTTGAATGCTTCCACTGTCTCATTTTCTTGTGGATGGTAAGGTGTGCTCTTCTGATGCTGGACTATAAATTCCAAAGTCAGGGATTCAACTTTTTTGTTTATGAAATGTGTGCCTTGATCACTCATAAGGATTTTTGGGCATCCAAACCTGGTTATGGTGTCATCAAATATGAAGCGTGTAGCTGTAGTTTCACTACAATCCTTGAATGCTCTTGCTTCGGCCCATCTGGTCAAGTACTCTATTGTTGTAATTATGTATCTTGCTCCTGTGCGCTTTCCTGGTGAGTTTATGGGTCCCATGAAGTCAATGGACCATTTCTCAAATGCTTGTAGGGTCAACTATGGTTCTAATGACATTTCATCTCTTCTGGATGGTTTCCCAAATCTTTGGCATACATCGTAGGCTTTGTAATAGTCTTTAGCATCTTTGTGTAAAGTAGGCCACCAAAGGCCATCTCTAAGTACCTTCTGCACAGTTTCTTTCCCTACATAATGTCCTCCTACAATGCCTTCATGAGCTTCCGCGAGGATCATCGGTCATTCTTCCTCCATCACACATCTTCTCAATATCTCATCAGGTCCCATTTTGTATAGTTGTCTTGCTATAAGTGAGAAGTCTACAACGCGCACTACTAGTTGTTTCTTCTGGGGAATTGTATACTCACTAAGTGCCATTCCTATTGATAGGAACTGGACTATCTTTACAAAGTGGTCATCAATATTTCTAATGGCCAGTAAATGTGCATCCTCCAAACTGGTCGACTCTTCTCCATGTTCTAACTGTGACAAGCGATCAAGACCCTTGTTCATTCTTCCTGGCTTTACTATGATCTCAAAGTCACATTTTTGAAAGAGCAGAATCCATCTACATATTCTTCCCCCCAAAACTGGCTTGTTGACTAGGTATTTTAGAGCGGAGTGATCAGTAAAAATTTTAATGTGTCCTCCCAACAAGTAGTGGTGGAATTTTTGTAGCGCGTACACCATGGCTAACCCTTCTCTTTCGGTAGTGTTGTAATTGATCTCAGCAATTGATAGCTTCTTGTTGGCAAAGGCTAACAGATGGTCAATATCTCCTTCCCCTGGTTGTGCTAACACTTCTCCTAAGGAAATATAAGACACATCGACATGCACATGAAACTCCTTGCTCCAATCTGGGAAGACTAGAATAGGTGCAGTAAGCATTTTCTATTTCAGTGTGTCGAAGCTCTGCTAGCATTCTTCTGACCAATTGAACTGTCAATATTTCTTGAAAATCTCCTCCATGGGTGTTGTAATCTAAGCATATCCTTTAATGAACTTTCTGTAATATCCTGTGTGTCCTAGAGAAGTGCACAACTGTTTGACTGAAGTAGGAGGGGGTAGATAAACTATAATGGCAGTTTTAGATGGGTTGACCAACAATCCCTGCTTACATACAATATGGCCTAACATCACTCCAAATGGTGAAAAGAAAATGAATTTCTTTAGATTCAAGGAAATTTAACACTACCTGCATTTATCCAACATTAGCCTTAGACATTCAATATGGATTTTCAATAAACTAAAAACAGTCCAATCATCAAAATATGCTTCTAAAAATTTATGCATAAACTCCTTGAATGCTTCGACCACCTCCCTTGAAAAGATGGTTGGGGCATTCTTCAATCCAAATGGCATCATTGTATATTGGTAGGATCCCCATTCTGTTGCAAATGTGGTCTTGTGGCGATCTTCCTTGGAAATCCGGATCTGATGGTATCCTGAAAATCCATCTGTAAAAGAATATACTTCCTGGCCTCCCACATTATCTAATACTTCGTCAATGAATGTTGTAGGGAAGGGATCATGCAAACATGCATCATTCAACTTCTTGAGGTCTACCCAGATCCTGATATATCCTATCTTCTTGTCTTGCACCACCATAGGGATAATCCATTCTAATTCCTCCATAGGTTCTATAATCCCATCTTCCAGCATTCGGTCAAGCTCAATCTTCACTTTCTCCTTGTATTTAGGGTTCAACCTATAGGGTCTTTGTTTGACGAGTCTTTCATCTGGATTCAAAGGGATCCTCATCTCTCCCATAGGCCCTTTAATTCCCTTCATATCGGTGAACTTGGTTGGAAACAAGTCCTGATATTCATGCAGTAATTCTGTAATCTTGTCAATAGTGGCAACATCCCAGTAATCTCCAACATTTGCAAGATTTTGTGTCTGCTCTGCTCCAATATTGAATTTCCTAATCTTGATTGGTTGTCCAATGAATGGTAACTCAACTCCTGGTCCTTCCACATCTCTTTGGCCTTATGTTTCTACGATGTTCACCTTTCTTGGATCATTGTCTTCATCAACATTAATGTTGTAACAACCCTGCAGTTTCTAAAGGGGTGCAGTCCATTAGTCTTCTTCTTGTTCTAATGAGAGGCTAGAGGCCTCCTCAAATACTTTATGTATTATAATCTGTAATGCTTGGTCTACTAAAGTATATTGACTTTCAAATAAGAAGGTAGTTACAAAATTCTGAGTCATACCTTCCCAATTCGTAGTGATGAGGTGTAGCTTTGCTTGAAGGTACCATTTGATAGGGGTTGTGTCTAGCGTGTTAATGAATTTGTGCACCCACTGCTATGGAGGAATGTTACTCCAAGATTCTTCAAAACTTCACACATGGTCCTTTGGGCATCTTCGACCTGTGTACCGAACTTCATAGCCTTCTACTTTTGCTGAGAACCGTGTTGTCATCAGGATACGACATTGTACCCATTATGTAATGTTGTTTTTATGTGTCCCCCACCATCTTGTTGGTATGGATTTTAAGGCCTCATCCATTTCCAACAACCTTTTTTGTGTTGGTAAACTTGCTTCAAAGTCCAATAAGAAGGCTTCTAAAGGGTTTAGACCATCAAAGGTGGGTAGGTTACTCACTGTTGTGCCGATACAATGAACTTCTCTGGTTAATCTAGCACATCTTCTTGTAGATACTTCATACATTTTATTCTGCTAGTTTTCCAGTGCTTCTTCTGAGTCTAATGAACACACACTGTCACTTCATTATCTTAGAGTCCCATCGGTTGTAGGATTAATGTAATCCTGCTATCTGGTTGTTAATTTGTATATGTTTACTAGTTCATATGCGTGGTCTTCTTCTCTGATAGGTTCTATGTATCACTGACCTTCATCTGGATCTAAGGGTGCAATGACCCTAAGGCCATCTCTTTAAAATTCATACGTCGTTTCTTTAAATCAACCATAGTGGAATTATTGAAATCCCAATCAATTCCTAACAACACAAGGTAAGGACAACTATCATCAACTATCTCAATTACCTAAAAATCTGCAAACGTTCTTACTCCGTTGATGTCCATAGGGACATGTTCCAGTCTATCAAAGGCACTTATAGCTTGATGATTAGACATTCTAAGCTTGATAGGGGAATAAATCAACTTATATTTTCCCATTAGTGCCCAGGTTTGATTCGTCATGACATTGACCTCCGACCCTAAGTCGAGGACCACATAATATATATCATATTCTCCTATTTGAGCATTCAAGTGCAATTCCTTATTTGTCCTTCTATTTTTAGTGATTTGGTGTACTGACCTATTCAGTAAGGAGTCTAGCTTTCCTAGCTCATACTGTCTGATTAAACTTTGTAGTTCTTGTACAACGCTCTCATCCTGAATCAACTTAAAACAAGTATACAAAAATTCCATGAGCTTTCTTACCTCTTTTCCTTCTCTTGGAGAATCAGATTGATCAAATTCCTAAGGCATTCCATATTCCCTTACTTCAGGCCATGTCTTTGATGAAGAGCCTTGGTCTCCTTTGAACTCTTTTCTTGCCTCTTCAAATGCTTTCCTTTCTTTCTTTGCATCAAAGGTTTGGGTCTTCTCTACAACTTTCCCGATTCTTGAGTCTTCTGTAATATTTCCTTGGATTAGTTTGTCTTCTCCTATAACAATGCCTCCTCTAGTAATAACAACACCTCTAGGGTATTCTCCGCAAGGTTTAGAATATATCATTTGCACTTGCGGATTTTGTTGAGGTCCTCTTCTCTCCTGAAGCTTAGCTAGCAATGTTGGACCTTCCTCAATAACATGCTCGAAGGAGTTGCAGTAGCTGCAAGTAGTGCAAGGGTTCTGACAGTCCCTTACAAGGTGTCTTGGATGTGTGTAGTTATAACAGATGATCCATCCTTGGCCTCGACCCATACCTCCTCCTCATCCTCGTCCTCTGAATCCACCGCGAGGGTTGAATTTTCCTCTCCCAGGGGAGTTGTACTGCATAGTGTTTCCTTCTTGTTGTACTTCACCTTGAATTATATATATGTCTCTTGAACTTTCATGTATGAGATAGTAATCCCTACAATCCTTATCATCATGCCCACGGACTTATAGAATGCACAATACAAATTTGTGGGTTTCTGAACATACTTTTTCATGTAATGGCACTCACCAGGGCAATGTCTATTCCTGCATACCTCGCACCAGGGTAAGGTGACTTGCTTCAAAGGGATCGGAGTTCTAGAAGCCAAGTATTCATTGAATAGGAAATAGTGTTCCTTGTCATGACCTTCTAATATACATCTAACACACCCGATGTATTCTCTTTTATCTTTTCCCTTGTCTTTCTTCATATCCTCGACTTGCAGAGACAAACTAGTTAGCTGACTCAATATTTGACTCATACCTGAGTTGGATTCTCCCATGGGGGATGATTCTAGCTTCATGGCGATCTCTAGTGCCTCAGATTGTGAAGAAATATTCTATTGCATCAGAGGAACTCTGATGTGTGGTAAGAGGGAAAAAATGAACCATTCTTTGGTCTGCTCATTTGGGATATGAAAAGTCAATTGGCCTGTTAAGGTCTTGAATCTTTGATTGAATTCCCAAATAGGTTCGACTACCTTCTGCTTGATCTCTTTCAGCTCTGTAATACATTATGAGTCTGACTTGGGTTTCTTGAACTCTGCAATCAACACGTTCTTGATCTCATTCAACGGATTAGGCTGTGCAAGTCCTTGGACAAGCTTCATGTACCAGATCAGTGTGCAGTCCCTTAGGGTGGTACTAAACTAGGTTATTTTGACAGCTTCGTCAGTGACATTTTTAATATTCCATACGGCCTCACATAGGAACCAATGCTGATCAGGATCTTCAGACCCATCTCCCCTAAAAATAGGGAGCCTCATCTCATCTGCCATAGATCTTCCTAGGGTTCCTGACTGAGTATGTGGTGGACTACTAGTGACAGTACTCTGAACACTTTGGTTCCTGAGATTACTCTAATTTCTTAATGATACTGAACCAACAGGAGGGATAATAGTACTTACTTCAATAGTCTGCGTAGTTCCTCAAGTTTCAGGTTCTTCCTAGCAAGGCTCTTCAACCTTCCCTTCTTCTTCCCTAGCGGGTCCTGAATGTTCTTCATCTGTCAGATCTGCCTCTTCTCCACTATATAAACCCTCATCCCCGTAGTTCTGCTTGAATAAGTTCGCAAGATGAACTTCTCGGAACACTCTACCACTGCGCATATGTCCAACCTTTGTGTCCCTGTTTCTATCCGAATTCATGAACAATATATTTTTTAAATCCAACCAATCTACTGTATCTTCAAGATGTTCTTCTCATGCAATAGAATCTTGATTTTCAACTTCAAAAAATGTAAAAAATTTCCTCTGGGTCCCTTGAAGAAATATCTCTCAGCTTGGCTATATGAATCTACTCTGTCAACAACAAACTCGGTGATGTAACCTCCAATGGTGCTATCAAACCAGTGATCTACTGCTCATGATACAACGTTATCAACTCTCTTGACCTTCTTGATCAGTGCCGACATCCAAACTACATGAGGTCTAGATCTGATCTCAAACTGGGTATCTGCTAACCTAGCTAACCACTCATATAGCTCCTGATGGATTCCTCTAAAGAAAATTTTGTGTATATCAGTAAAGATATATCTCTCTAACCAATCCTTTGTACTAAGATTAGGGTTATTGTTCTTGGATTTGGCAAAGTCCTTTTCTTGATCCTCTATCCACTTCTAAATCTCTGTCTTTGATGGAAACCACCTTGACATTCCCTCAAGAAGATTCCTTTCCCAACAATGGAACCATTTGTTGGCACAGGGGTAGACCCAGGGTTTAGCTCGAAGAGCACCCCAACAAGCCCTAAATACTGTCCCTTTCGGCTACACCTGCGAAGCAGATGCAGTCTCACTCGAAGTAGCTATGGGGGGGTTGCAGGATAGAGATGTCTACGACCAAGGGAAATATCAAGTGGATCTAATACTAGAACAATATAGCATGCATATATCACTTATCAACTTAGATATATTCCACACATCTATCAGATCTACCACAACAATGCAATAACAATATATCAAGGCAAAAGAACACAACATCAATCACACACACAAGAGAAATATACGTGGTTCACCCTCTCTCTAGGGATACATCCACAAAACTATGCTTTATAATGTATTAAGATGAAGCATACAGTTCTTATCTGGACTCTTAGCTAGTAGATCTCTTTATTCTTCTCTCTATCTCCTCCCTCCCTGCACACCCAGCTTCAGGGTTGATCTTCGCAGCCAACTGAAGATCTTACAATACAGAAGGATCTCATACTCAACACTTCTTTCTCACACAATATTACTCACTCGATCACACAATGAAAAAGAAAACAACATAACACCAACTAGATCGAACCTCCTTCTCTCATGTAGGTTCTTATTTATACATTACAATATCTCACCGACATCCATAGGCCGAAACCTAGGTGTCAAAACTCTAGATACAAAAACCATAGGTGTCTAAAACCCTAGGTCAACTTGACCCACATTTTCAGGGCTTCACCAACCTATCTTTCCTTCCTTCTCATGCGGTGCTCCAAAGCATCCAACGATGTTTTTTTTTCGCTTTTTGAGTTGTCCACGATCCTTTTTCCTTGCTTACCTATCATCCTCGATACCCTCATCCAATGAATTGATTTCTCATACTTCGCTCCGTCTTCTCTGCTCTTTTGCTCACTTTGACCCAGTAAGAGTCACAATGTCTTCCGCGAAGTTCACATTTTTCCTTTTCTCCCTTCTTCTTCACTTACTTCAGTAACCAAGGGCTAACAGGACCTGATCACCTGTCTAGGTTAGAGTGAGGGGAAAGTGGTGGAGTGGTATATGATCAGCTCCCAGATGTAGATTTTTTTAGGATTGAGGCCATACCAAAATACCTAGAGGACATAACAATCTTTCTCACTACAAGGGCCTATCTTGAACCTTATTCCACAACCCAGAAACGCCATATGGTTGTTAGAGAAACATATTACCAATTGATCATTGGACTATTGTATAAACTAGGACTAGACAACATCCTCAGACGATGTGTCCTGGATCATGAAAGGCAGGATATACTATGGGAGTTCCATAGTGGAGTTGTAGGAGGCCACATAGGAGGAAAGGCCATGATACATAAATTTCTACAGGAAGGAATTTGGTGGGAAACACTCTTCAAGGATGCAAAAGTATATGCTAGATCGTGTGATTTTTGTCAACGCGTGGGCAAGTCGTCACGTCGAGACAAACTATCACTAAAACCAGTTAGATCTCTACAAGAATTTGAGAAATGGGTAGTTGACTTCATTGGACCATTCAACCCCACAACCAAACATTCAAAGGCTAGGTACATCATTACCTTGACTGACTACGTTACCCGTTGGGCAGAAGCAACAACTGTACATGACTGTTCGATATATACTACTGCCAGGTTCATTTTCAAGAATATCATTACTAGATTTATATGTCCCAAGAGCCTAACCAATGATTAGGGAGCTCATTTCATTATCAACACTATAGCAACACTCACAACAAAATTTCTGATTCAGCATCACAAGAGCAGTCCATATCACCCACAGGCCAATGGAACAGTCGAAGCCTTCAACAAAATCCTGGAAAGGGGACTAATAAAGGTCTGTTGTACAAACTGGGAGGACTAGGATAATCAAGTTCTAGTTGTACTATGGGCTTATAGAACAACCACAAAGAAACTCCACAGGTACACACCGTTCCAGTTGGTTTATGGGAGAGAGGCAGTGGTGCCTGCAGAGTTCATCACTCCAAGTTTGTATATTGCACAAGTCACATGCATGACAAAAGAGGAATCCATTGCACAGAGACGTATAGAACTACAAGAACTCGAAGAGACCATATTTCTAGTAGACTTTCATCATTCGGTTGAAAAATCAAGACAAAAAGATTGGCATGACAGGAACATTAAGACCAAGGTATTCACGCAAGGAGACAAGGTGCTACTCTACGATAGCTAGTACCAGAAGCATCCTGGAAAGATGCGTATGCACTGGTTGGGACCATTCTTGATTGCAGAGATCTGATCCTTAGGAGCAGTCAGAATCACACAACTGGATGGTGTGTTGCAATCAGGATGGGTGAAGGGTTCTCGCCTGAAGCCCTACCTGTCTCAAAACAGAGAAAGAGGGATTGTCTCTCTAGTCCAAAAGATCTTGTACAACAGTTATATTTGAGTTTTCTGAAACTTTTGTAAATTCAGTAATAAAGTCAATATGTGCAGTGTTGCGCCATGACACATAGTTCATTTTATGATTAAGTGTTGTTTGATATAGAAATAATGACTCAACAGTGCACGATCCAAATCTTAAGAGAATCCATTAATGACAATCATTAATATGACGTAGACAACCTTTGTGGTCTGAGAAAGGATAAATTCGAATACAATCTAAATCCATATGCCACACAAACCTAGTCTAGCCACAACCTTTATTGCCATTTCAGTACCATGTATGAATTTCGTAAATCCATAAAGCCCCTTTATGCAAATATTCCATCGAAGTTCGTGTCGGGATACCCACCTGTCAAATGAAAAGGTATGAAATCAGCCACGTCCCTATTCCAATCACGCAAATAAGTAAATGCTAGAATCGTCCAATAGGATTTACCTTGTTAAACTGTCTAGTCAGACAAATCAGATCCCGTTGTGTCCATACAGTCATTATGAACAACAATTACTACTAAAATTTCCCATTAAGCCAAGTATAAGGCCCTGAGAACTCTCATGCGAATGCATCGTTTCCAAAAGAAGCATAGCCATTTCTGAATTCAGTAGAGCGAACCAGCCTATACCATTGTGAAATCTGAAGTCCTTAGCTTGCCACCAAAGTTTGAATGTCAAGAGCCACAACCAACCTAAGTGCCATGTCTAAAGAAGTGGTACCAGACGAGCCCTGCGACCCCTAGGTCGAGGTCGTGGGTGATATCAAAGGGAAAGTGGAGCATGTTAATCTCCTCGACCTTGACCTCATAGATTCATTCTTGTTCCCATAGATGCACACATATGTCTTTTGGAAGATGGCCCTAGATGGAATAAGAGGTATGCAATTTGTGCCAAAAGAAAACTTCATCAACTTATTCAATTCAACCATCATGAACCTGAGAGACCTACCAGTCTTTGGTACCATGGGTGAGATTGCACGATGCATGAAATTTCTGATAAGCAAGGTGCATGACATAAGTCTATGGTTGGATAAGAGGTATCCAATTCATGTTGAAGGCATCCAACAACTTACTGGACTATCCTCCCAAGGAGAGGATGTCGAAAGGATTCAAGCACAGGAAAAAGAAAGCCAAGCTTATCTTGTACGAGAAATTCAACACAAAGAGGGGAGGACGAACAATAGTAATCGAACCAATACTACCCGAGACAGTCCGTACTAGATGTTACATCACAGCCAACAAGGTTATGATATCATACTATAAAGGAGAATGCACTCTAAATGCATTATTAGTTGCCAACTTTTGCACCAATGGAGCAATGTTCAATTGGTGTAGTTACCTACTGGAGGAACTACTAATAGCTTGCGAGGAAGCATAGGAGAAGGGAGGAACCTTCACTTATGGATACCTACTTGTGGCATTCACAATGTTCAAATGGAAGCCACCGATGGGCAGACAACCGAAAATATCAGATAAGGGCTGCATGACGAAGATGTTTGAGCCATGGTAGTCTAGACTAGACTTGGAGAATGCAGCCTTCAATGACGCAACATTTTCTAAATGGTATAATGGTATGATAGACACAAAAAAGAGGTTGTGTATCCCACAGGAGATCCTCAACTACAATACTAGAAATATCGCCTTTAGCATGAACCGACACCATACATTTGTCTGGCTGAGACATGTCAGCAGGGAACATTTCTACACAAGGATGCTATCGTTCTATCTGGACGAGGAGGCCTTTGACAAGGAAGTCATGTCATGGCCAGGAGTCAAACATGACCCATGTAAGTCAGGTATGCATACATTTTTCCTGTGGAGCTTCTGAAGAAAAAAGACAAGGAAGAAGAATAAGGACCAAGCTCAGGCCCAGAGCCGAAGAAACCAGACGCTCTGGTACAATCAGACTCCGAGGAAGAAGAAATGAAATAGTTAGAGCGGAGGAAAACACCAACCATCTATTAGCTTCTATATGATGTCGTGTTGTCAGGTGCATATGTTAACCATATCTTGGGTGCTATGTTAAGTACCGAACCATTGGTGAAGAGGCCTAGAATAGGGGTCTCACCGAACAAACCTCTGAACCCCTAACCCCTTGCATCAGCCACCCCCCGCACCCACACAACAGTCAAATCCACCACTATCATTGATATTCAGGAAGACCTAGAGCCTGAAACATTGTCGTCCACATTCTTCACTGAGCACCCTCCATCACCACCACCACCCCAATCACCAAACCCCGCCACCACGAGTCGACATCATAACACAACCCCAGAGTCGATGCAACTCGATCAGCCAAAGATATTGGAGCGAAGAATCCCGAAAATAACCCGAGAGTCACCCAAACCAACATCATAAGTTTTTGGTCTAGACCCCAAAGAATTAGAGCTGAACATGAAGCTGAATGATCTGAATCCAGACACCCAGGAACAACATCCTGAGTCTTCAGCGCAAGAAAAATACGCTCGAACTAGAGAGGAGACGGAAGCTAAAAGAAACTAGTAAATCACCTCACCATCCAAGGGTGAGGGTGCCCAAGAAATCAAGGCACATGAAGCAGAAGCACCGGAAGAGCCAGAGATACCAGATGCTTGCAACGAATAAGAATCAACAAATGGACATAATACAACATTTGCACGAGCACAAATGGAGCGGGTTCTCCAGAACCCTCAACAATGCACATAATTGATGCAACTCTGTAGAATTGATGCAACTTTGCATAGCCAAAACATAGGTTTTGACTCTTTTTCCCACATCGCTAAGGTTGAGGATCGCACCAGTGCCACCAACGAAGGAGGAGGTAGAAACTAGCTCGAACCATTCAACGACCAGTGGAATTTCACTGTAGACATGAGCACCCAGGGATGCAACTCCTTCATTTCCAGACCTGGTATAGTGGCCAGCGACGCAATTATTTGTACTAATCCGAGCATCAACGGACCAATTAGAGCAAAGGCTCTAGGAGGCTGAGAGATCCGCCGAGGTTGCAAGGATGAAATATTTCATTGCACAAACATGCATAATGCAGGAAGCACATGAAAAACTCCAAGTCCATTGCAAACTTATTGAAGCCTAGCCGGAGATTCAGAAGGTTGCGCTCGACCTACCTAAAGCTGACGAGTTAGGCGAGCCAGAACAACAAATCGAGCTGCTACAAGAAGCACGGACACAACTCGCTACTCGTTCCAAGCAGCTGGAAGAAATGCTACAAAAAGTCCATCAGTAAGGAGAGTAGTAGCCTCAAAAACTACAGGAGCAGATGCAGAAGATAATATTGCAAGGTAACAACGCTCGATCAACACTGCATAAGAACACAGTGGAATGCACCAAAATATTCAGGTAAGTTAGCGATTGGATGGGCATCATCACTCGATGAAACCAAGTCTTGGAGGAGATGTGCACAAAGATCCAAGTGTTGAATGAATAATTTGTGGCCACAATGGACTCCATGGAGCAACAAAAGAAGTTTGACCAAATCCAACATGTCGATAATGAATTGAATACACTCTTTGAGGCACATTCTGTAGCCAAGAAGGAGCTGCGAGAGTTTCAACCTGTAATTCAGAAATCCTACATGAAAATTCATCAAGTCGATGCAACAATAGATTCCGAGTGGAACTTGTTGGTTTCGTCCAAGCCAAAGGAGTATAGCAAAGAGACGACCCAACAGTTTCTTGCAGAGGCATCACTCCTTGCCTGGAAATGGCAGGACAAAGTTGGAAGCTTTCAAGGAGTGAAGCACTGAGCCTTAGAGTTGGTACCAAAGTTGGGCCCTTCATTTGAATAGGTAAAATAAGAGAAAGAACAAATAGAAGAGCCCAAGGAAGAAGAAAATAAGGACAAGGGAAAACAATAGATGCTCCTGGAGGATGTGAAAGAACCAAGCGCTTGACTCCAGGGCGAGTCAAGGAGTGTGGTCGGAGCCTGTTGGGCCCTTCATTTTTGGATAAGGAATTGCACAAGTTTTGACCGAGAACGAGTTGATCAAGATTCTTTAGAGGCCTATAGAAATAAAAACATAAAGCAATTGCGAAAGTCAGTGCAACGCTAGCTAAAAAAAACCGGTTGCAACAGAACAAGAAAGCGTGCAAGCCGAGAAGGAAGACACAACCCAACTTATATATAGGGATGAACATAATTGTAAAAGAGTTGTTAGTTTGTTGGTTGGTTTGGTTGGGTTAGTTAGGTTATTTGTTGATGATTGTTGCAAGTCGAGAAAAGTAAATTCTGAGTCTGTAATGAATGGGATCTATCAGTTTGAGAATTGGAGCTCTGTGACATGAGTCCAGAGCCAAGAGTTAGTACAACGCACTACTGTGTAATTCTGAGTCTGTAATCAGAGAAAAGTTATGAAGATAATATGAAGAAGGACCTAAATTTTCAAATATGATGTGTCTCTATGTGTTTACTTATGCATTACAGTATTTCCTTATGGCTTATGAGTTCTATTTGATGGTTCTATGTTTAATTGCTTGCTAGCAACGTAAGTAGGTTTGATTCTTGCACATGTATGTTTCAGATCTGTTCATGTCTCTTGCGCATGATCAAGAATGAGTCTTGAAGGTTCTATGGATACTCTTAAGTCTTATTGTTCGTGCTCGAATCGTCGCCGGGTGAGCAAGAATGGGAGCATCGGCATGCCCTGTTGGGCTCAGCAGGGCAGAACAGGTTTGCTGTGAATCAAAATGGGTTAACATAGAATAGAAAACCAAACGAAATAAAATCTACCTAAGAACGGAAAAGCAAATAACATTACAACCATAAACAAAACTTCAAACGTGAGACAAAGGAGTTCCCAATGGTTTTAAGACATGATCTATTAACAAAAAACCAAAGTACACG
>ML790837.1:240544-301849 GCA_009831015.1 Picea engelmannii
GACTTTCATTTTATTAATATTTAATTAATTAATTAAATCACTTTAATTAATTAATTAACCTTTTTACCTTTGAAAAGATCCTTATCTCTCCTTGTGGCTTCCATGGCCACTGAAAGTCACTTCTAGCCATCCCATCCTGTAGTATTACTCCTCTCGATTCCATTGAGCTATTACACTGAGAGGTTCCTCCAAGTAATGTGCCCAAAATGACCTCTTCAGTGAATTCCATTGACTTATAGCTCAAAATAGTCAAAATCATGGAAATCGTCGGAATGCAACGAAACCAAAGCCAACCTGTGCGGAATGGCTCATAATGATGGAATATGATCATCAATGCAATATGGACCCCACACTTCCTCTCAAATACCCGTATACTCGCTCTAGCACCCATCCGGCTACTCTGGTCATCATAAATCTTTGCCCTGTGATGATGTCCCAAAGTGGGGACATTACATATGCTAAGCATTTATAGGCAATGGAACAAGCATAACAATTGCTTGGAAATTGAATATTATTATCAATGAATGATGGAATAGTGAGTTTGTTGTTGTTATTTTGGTATTATGTTGTGCGTTTAGGAGTTTTTACGAATATGTATTCACTATAACAATTATATGGAAAACTTGTAAGTTTGGGTTTGAGTAAACCAAATCTATCCCCACTGAATTTCAGAACTTGAGATGGTCACTATAATGTATGAAGATATATGTTTTTGTGTTATCAAAATTTCATTACTTATTTCTTCCATTTTGGATGGTTTTCTCATTCTAGTTAACATTAAACACTACTTTCATTATTAACATTTTATACTTAGACTAATGTTAATGGTGGGATAAATGTTGATATATATTTAATGGTGACAATATTTGATATCAAATTTTAGTTTGATTTATTTTTTCTCTATTGAGCTATGCATGATATGTGTAATTGAAATATTATGTTCTTTTCTTATAAAATACTGGCACTAATATGAAGGAAGTAAAGCCAAAAAAAATATCAAGAAGAGAAAAGTGAAGATGCTAGAAATGACAAGATTTTCTAGAGAAATCACATATTTGTTATGCATGGTGTACAACTTATTTGTATGATTTCTTTAATTAATATGAAATAAGAAGGATAATGGAATGAAATTGTGAAATTTTCTTAATACCTGACCTAATCAATGGCTAGTTCCTTCTTTCCCATAACATGACACATATATTGCACTTGAAAGCTAAAGACATGACTAAAATGCACTTGCGACCCTAGAGATATGTCCTTAAAGTTAAGAAATGAATACAAGTAACTTCTGAAAGTGGTGATTCCTTAAAATTGTTACCAAATCCCTCAAGGGTGAGTCTTTGGAAAAGATGCAACTCTTATCTTTTCATGACTACGTGCAGTTGAAAACGTTGATCACAACAAAAAAAACAACCAAAATCATATGCATACATGGGAAAGTAGGGTCTATACAAATGAATGCTTGTGCTTATGGTTTTTTGTCCTTGCATTTGTGAAAATAAATGTAGTCAAGGGAAAGCCCTGGGTGACTTTGATGGAATAAATACAACACTCATATCTTCTTCCCTAAACAAAACTTTTGTAGTGTATTTATATTCCACTTTTATATATATAATAGAGAAATGATTAGTTTCTCGTGATCACCAAAATATTTGTTCATTCCATCATGAATAAATTTTCCTCCACAGTGCAAGTTCATTTCATCATGAATTATAACTCTTTAATGATCAAGAAGATAGAAAACAAAATCAAATCTATTAAAATTTAGATTATGATGTTTCTCAAATTTTAATAATTTGATTTTCAATATAACTTTATACCATTTGACATTAATATCATTGAAATAAATGAAATAATAATAATTTTATAATTAATAATAATAATAATCTATTTTTAAGGTCACGACCAAGCCATACACCAAATTGGTGTATGGGACATTGTTGGGCGCAAGCCAATTTTGAGGAAAAGCCATTTTTGGAAGGTAGAGCTTAATAAGGAAAAAAATAGCTGGCAGGAAAAGAAGCACGTGAGATGAAAATCCACATGCAAAAGAAGAGAGCATGCAAGGTGCTCATCTAGGAAAACCTAACCTCGTTAGGGTTAGGGTTTTTGTAAGAGATTGTAACAGTTGATGAGTTGAGAATTAGTATAAATAAAGACCTAGGAGGTCTAGGTCAGGGGTTCGTAGTTGGTCAGTCGGTTCTGGATGTTATTGTTGTTTAATAAGTTTTGTAATGTTCGATGAAGGAAACTACAATAGGATATAATACCAATTTTGTAAGTTGTTGAGTTGTAGGAGAGTCAAGCAACTAGATCCCAAGGGTTAGATCGTAGGATGAGGATCCTAGTGTGATCTAATCAGCCTCACAAGGATCGTGGAATCTGTTTGTGATTGTATGATCATAAACTATAGTGCGTGTGACACCATATATTATAGAACCATAATAAAAGAGCCTAAGAGTCAGATATTTTTGGATGTAGCCCAGGAGTGGGTGAACCACGGTAATATCTATGTTATGTGATGTGATTGATTGCATGTTTCCCTTCTGCAAGTAGTTAGACTATGAATGGAGGAATGGATAATTCTGTGGGATCTTTTATATGTTAAATCTGGTAGAATGCATGCATAGATTTATCAAATGAATGAATATTAAGAATAATAGAAAGAACAACCAAATCAAGGCCTAAGAAGATGAAATACAATCCCAGATCCCCACTCTTTCCTAGACTTCAAGCATCTGAGCATTGCAGTCACCCATAGAACTATCTCGGGTGAGACTGTGCAATACACTCTATGTGTTGTGTTGCCTTCTGTTTTACCAGGAGGGCCGATAGTTTTGGAGGGATTTGTTGGAATATTTTTTAGATCTGAACCTGGGTTATCCCAATAGGTGGTTAGAGAAGGAGTAGCAACCAACAAATGGTTTTGTTGCCGGCTGGAACTACATGGGATTGAGTGAGTGGGATCCATGAAAGAATCATGCAGAAAATGAAACTATAGAAGGGAATGTTCATACCATGGAATCCAATGAAGGCAAAGATTGAAAGTTGGTTGAAAACAAAGGAGCTAGAGTTTGTGTAGAAAGACAACGAAAACCCTAAAATAACACCACACAAATATCTGGACGAGTACGTGTTTAGTGATTTGCATAAAGTATTTTTCTCTGACTTCCCACATGTGTTTTAGGAGTGGCTATCGAGGTTGAAAGACAACCACCCTACAAATCAAATCAGATAGATCGAATCGAATCCTGTGGATATTGTGCAGTTACAACAAGTTAACAAAAAATTCATGCGCATAGTAGATTTATGGATAGACAGTATTGTTGTAGGATTTATCACAGATGTTGCAATAGATACTGCGAATTCTTACAACGGAGCAGAGCAAGAGTTCCTGAAGGGACCCAGAGGTAGGTATATCAGATCATTTTATACTTCCATCAAGATTTTACTGTATAAAAAGGGTGTGATGACTATGGCATCAGACAACTAAACTTCCTTGCATGCATGGGGGAAGGGGGGAAGTACTGAAAAGAACTGGAGAAATGGAGGAAGAGATGGATAAAGGAAAGAAGGAGGAGGCCTTGGACCCAATCATGATGGAGGAATATCAAATCAAGTGGATCATGGTAACAACTGGAAAAATGTGCAGTGTAGTACCCTACCAATATAAGATGAATAATAAGAAGAGAGCCATAGCAGATAGAGAGAGCTTGGGTAGTGATGAAGAAGAGGTAGAAGATCTTCGTGCTGTGGAGTAGATTGAGGAAATCCTTCACACAACATATGAAAGGAATACAAGAGGTCCAAGGGTAGGAATAGAAGGCATAACTCTTATCCATGTCAATGTAAGTGTGGAACCCATAAACCCATGTGTGACTAATACACCAGAAAGAACACCATTGTTTAGACAACTAAATTTTAGTGTAAGAAAGACAACAGGAAGTTCACCCAACCAAGGAGCAGTGAATGGAGGAGCCAGTTCATGAAGTAGTATTCAAGTATCTACACCGCGCAGAGATCATAGTTCATCACCGTTCAAAATGGCAGGACATGATCACATCATCAGGTTACCCGAATTCAAGGGAGAAGCATAAGAGGATCCTGAAAATCACTTGTTTATCTGTGAGAAGATTTGGGAAGAAAAGCAGATCACAGATGAGGATACAAAACTTGTGCAGTTAGCTATCATGCTAAGAGGCTGTGCACTATACTAGTACATGAGCTTAGTTGTAAACAATCCACTAGGAACAACAAGGATGATTGTAGATGTCAAGAAGATACTGATAAATGAATTTCAGAAGCTTAGTTCATAAGACCAGTACATGAATGAGATGATTGAGATTAGACAAAAACTAGGAGAGTTTGTTTGGGATATTGATCAGAGGTTCAAACGATTGAAGGGAAAATTGAAGTATGTCATGATGGATATGCAACATAGACATATCTTTGTGAATTCACTGCTACCACACCTGAAATACCCTTTGAGGAAGCATAATTTTCAAATGCAGGAAGAGGCTCTACATAAAACCCTACAATTGGAAGAGAAATAGTATCAGAAGACAGATCCAACAATAGAGGAGCTAAACGAGGATATGAAGAATCTCACATTCCAACTAAACCAAAATAAGAGCAAAGAGAAAATGGAAGTTGTTTAGTGTACCACATGCAGGACATAAGGACATCACAAGAATGAGTGCCCAAATTTCTCACAATACATGGCAACATGGATACCAAATCCTTTTCAAACAGGAGGACCATGGTGCGAGATTTTTAAAACACATGGTTATGAACCATATCATTGTCCCATGATGCAAAAATATTAGATAGTACCTAAGAGTTCATATTGCAAATTTTTCAAATCAGTGAGTCATGATGACAAATTTTGTAGGAAAATGGACTTGATGTGGGAAATATTGTCAGAAACTTATAGGGTGTAGGCATAAATGATGACAGGGAAATTTTCACCTTAGTTTAACCAAGTACCACCTCCATACAACATTGTGCAACAACAACACAACACTACACAACCTCATTATAATAACACACAACCACAGTATAACCCTAGCAGTATAATTAGGTGCCTCAATACAATGCACCATGAGAAGATAGAGGAGGATACAGAGGTGGAGGACAAGGTAGAGGAGGATTTGGAAGAGGCAGAGGTCTAGTAGTGTGCCACAACTACCAACATCCAGGACACTATGCAAGGGAATGCACACTTCCGCTTGTGACATGCATTTATTGTCATGCAACAGATCATGATACAAAGGAATGTCCAACATTATTGGGAAAAATTCAAGAAAAGAGAAATCAGAACAATCATATTTTTCAATGTATTTTTGTAGAAGTGAGGGATGATGGAAGAAATATCAACATAGTTACATGCAAAGGAGCTAAGATAGGAGATGACATAGTATGACAGGATACAACACAACACCAATGGGTGAAGAAGAATAATGAACCACATAAATAATTCGATGTGGGGAAAGAAAAATAAATATTCGAGGCAAGACATGAGTTCTACAAGCAAGATGTTGAATCTACATCAACCACGCAGCACACCCAAAATGTACCAATGTACGAAATTTCCTCCTCAATGGACCATACCAATGAAACACAAGTTGTAGAGAAAGTAAGTACCATAAAGAATTTTCTGCAATCTTGTGTTAAGCTAATGAATGACCAATCATCTGTTATAATTTTGCAAAATATGTTAGAAAAATGTAACACAAAATTAGAGGGGAAGTTAGAACAAAAAATATCCAATCAACTCTATACAAGAAGGAGGACAAGTAGGGAATTCAGACTAAATGCTAACATTAGAGATTTCAATATGGGGGACATCATACTAGATTTAGGCTATGAGGTAAATGTGTTACCCAAGAAGACATGGTAGTGTATGGGAGAGCCCACACTAGGCTATTCACCTGTCCAATTGAAGCTAGCAAACCAAAACAAAGTTATACCAATTGGAAGGCTTAAGGGTGTGACAATAGATCTAGATGGAGTGCACACTAAGGTAGACTTTGAAGTAATAGAAATAGTATATGGTACAACACCTTATCCAACATTTCTTGGGATGGATTGGGAATTTGATAACGAGGCCATAATCAACTTGAAGACAAGGAAGATGACATTCAAATCAAGAGAATATAGAGTCATTGTGCCATTAGATCCATCAGAAGGAGAAAGGTTTATAGAACCCACTTTCTTAGACCTGGAGGAAATCAACCAATTATACAGAACCACCACTCGTGAAGAATATTATGTAAACCCAACTGCATATGGAGTACTCAGCTGGAGGAGAATCACATCATGTGCTTCTGACTCATATACAGGGTTGGAAAATTGGCAGAAAAGATTACATGAAGTATCTATTGGCACATAATTGATCAGACCAGGTTCCTTCTTAGGTTACCAACAAAAGGAACTGAGTAGTCTAGAGCGCTGGCATTTTCATCTCCTCAGAAGAGAATAAGTCTCACCCGAAGCGCAACCAAGACATAAAGACAGGGAAGGGAAAGGAGAATACTTAGGTGGGTTTCCATAGCCTTCAAGATTCACCATGATCTTGCGCAAGATAAACTAACTACAGAACATATATGAACTCATTCATATTGGAAATAAAGACCCTCAAGTTACAGAATCATTTGTAAACAGAGATAGCATATTGATCTTATCAAGCATAAAGAAGTTCTGTAAAGACACAATTCATATGCATAAACACAAAATGACACAGTAATTTCAAAATTTTTAGGTCCTTCTTCATATATTATCATCAGAGCTTCTCAGATACAATCTCAGAGATATAAATCAGTACTATGTTACAAATTCTGACTCCGGTCTCATATCATAGATCTCTATCTACCCTTTTTCCCAGAACTGTATACAAATTACAATTACAGAACCTTTTCTCAACTACACCCAACCATATTCAACACTAATAGCCAACAATAACATCCAAAAAGCCAACCAACAATAGCCAACCCAACCCTTTTACAATAGTATGCATATCATATATAGGCTGAGTGGGATCTTTTGGCTTTGGGCTCACATGCTTTCTTGTCCTGTTGTAACTGATTTTGCCTCACTGGTGTTGCGCTGTCCCTTTCCGCAACTGATTTCTATTTCTTTACTTGCTCCACTGTCCAGCTCTTTTGTAGCTTACACAACTCGTGTTTGAACAAAAATGGGACTGTAGTCCTTCTTGCGCAATCTTCAACCCAAAAACAAAGGACTCAATAGGCTCCGAATACAAGCCTTGACTCGCCCTCGAGTCAAGTACTTGGCTCTTTCTATAATGTCCCCACTTTGGGACATCAGGATATTACAAGATGTTATGATGACCCGAGTAGCTAGCAGGATATTATAGCAATTACAAGAGCTATTGAGGGATATTTTGGGGTCCAGCCTTCATCGCTCATCCAATTTCATCATTACGATCTATTCCACACAGATTGGCATTGGTTTCGTTGCATTCTGACGATTTCCATGATTTTGAGTATTTTGAGCTATAGATTAATTAAATGCACTGAGGAGGTCATTTTGGGCTCAATACTTGGAGGTACCTCTTAGTGTAATAGCTCATTGAAATTTGGAGGAGAAACACTACAGGATAGGATGATCAGAAGTGACCTTTAGTGGCCATGGAAGCCACAAGGAGAGATAAGGCGCTTTTCAGAGGTAAAAAGGTTAATTAATTAATTCAAGTGATTTAATTAATTAACTAATTAATTATTAATAAAATGAAAGTCACTTTGGAGAGACAAGTGAGCAGGAAGTATAAAGAAGAGGCAAGGGCCTCTATTCTCTGATTCATTCATGTATGTTTATTATTTTGATATCTGGTGTCTATCTAGAGGGCCCATCTCTTGGGGGTTTTGAGGGTTTTGACTTAACAAATCCTAGAGGACGATTCAGTGGTGAAAGATTCCACCTAGCTTGTCCCAAGCTTGGTATTGGAGATGCAATACTCTCCCACACCATTCTAGTTCTAGATCTACTCAGTTGCAAGAGGATTCTACATCAGTTACAGGTGCAGAAAGAGAGAGGGTGCACCAGTTGTGGGTTTCCAACAAGAGGGGTGTACCATTCATTGAGGGAGGATTCGATCTAGCTAAGGATAAGGGATTTTTGGAATTCAAGGTATTGGGTTTTCCTTGTAGATACCATAGCACCATTATTGGATGTTTTCAAAGGTATTCTTATGGAGGATTGATTTGCATTGAGAGTGGGACGATTTCCCTAAGAGGAGGGCGCATCATTCTTTGGAGGGTGGCTAGATCCAAGGGTCTAGCAAGTATTTTTCCTAGTTGAGCACTTGGGTTTTCATTTCCGTGCCCTGGTATATCATTCTAGTGGATTGGTGGAGTTGTTGGAGGTCTCTAGGAGAGAGGTCAAATTATCTAGGGTTTCAGGCATCTAGGGGGGGGGGCACCATTCCTTGGAGGAGAGTCAGATCCATAGGGTTTGAGAGGGATATTGGAGATTTGAGCACCTGGCTTGTTCTTGCGGTTTCCCGATCTACCGTTTGGCATATTTACCAGAGTGATTGGATATATTTGGAAATAGGGATGAATTGTTAAGGCCATCAAGGTTCTAGCAGGGCATGGCATCTTCTAGCTTGGGGGTTGATACTTCATACGGCCTAGATTGTTCTTGTATTGGTATTCATGGTGTATTCAGCCTTTGGAGGCTTATAGTGTCGTCTTGGAGCATTTTGTAGAAGTTCCTATTGTGTTATTGGATCCATCTGTTGAGCCTTCCAGATTGACATCTTCATTGTATTAGGTTCTTCTATTTATGAATAAAATCAGATCTGAGATGTTTTGGCTTGTCTATCATATTGTTGATCTTACATATGGTTGAGGTATGTTCCATTATGATATCTTCTTGTTTATTTCTGCAACACATATATAAATTCATCATCATAAACCCTAAGGCTGAAATCAAGAGGTCAATCTGCAAGTAAACACATACAAACAAGTAAATCAACAAAGTGTTTGACAAAATGCCACAACCAGTAAAAGTTTTAAAAAAGACACCCAAAATCGTGATGTTCCTGGCATGTTGTCTTGGGAACATTACACTTTCATGGCTTCTAGGAGTGCTTTCTTCTTTACCTTGTCCTCCTTCTCTGCTTTGATTTCATCGTCTACTTGTTCTTTCTCTTTTTTTTCCTCTTCAAATGAAGGGCCCAACTTTGGGAACAACTCTAAGGCACGCTTCTTGACTTCCTGGAAACTCCCAATTTTATCCTGCCACTTCCTAGAAAGGAGTGAGGCTTTGATGAAAAACTGTTGAGTCACATTTGTGATATGTCATTTGGGTTTGGATGCGACCAGAGAGTTCCATTCAGAGTCGGCTATAGAATCTACCTGATGCATTTGTATATACACTGTCTGGAGGACAGGTCGAAATTCATGCAAATACTTCTTGGTTATGGATTGCACCTCAAATAAAGCGTTCAACTCATTGTCTTCTTGCTGTATTTGATCGAACTTCTCCAGTTGCTCCATTATATCCATGGTGACCACAACTTCCCCATTGAGAAACTGTATTATTTTACACACGTCCTTTATAGTTTGGTTGTGCCTTATGATAATTCTCATCGAGTCGTTGACTTCTAGAAATATCTTTGTGCACTCAGTTGTGCACTTGTTTAGTGATGCTTGTGCATTGTTACCCTCTAGCACTATTTTCTCCATTTTCTCTTGCAACTTCTGAGGTTGTTGCTCTGCTTCTTTCTAACTCTCCCACAATTGTAATTCCATATTTTCTATGCAAATGGCTAGCTGTGACCATTCTCCCTAGAGTAGCTTGATCTGATGCTCAGGATCTCCTGTAGGACTGGAATATGGCAGTTGTGGTGCTACTTTCCTTATTTCTGGCGAGGCTTCAACAAGCCTCTCCTGGACTCTTTCTAGTTTCTGCTTCTCCTGGATCTTGGCGTATTGTTCCCGTGTTTTGCGTGCTTGAGCAAGGAGTGCTTCCTCCCTTTTGAATTTTGCAGTTATTTTTCCCTGCTGGAGCCTCTACTCCAATTGATCAGTTGAGGCTCTGATCATTCCGACTAGTTGCGTTGTTGGCCACTGTGCAAGGTCAATGGAGGAAGGGGTGGCTTCCCTGGGTACTTGGACCTACAGTGGAAGTCCACTGGCCGTTGAATTCTTGGAAGGTGTCTACAACTCCTCCTCTCTTGTAGATGGTCCTGGCACAAGCCTCAACCTTAATGCCGATGACAGGAATGTTAGAAAGTCTATTCTGGCCAGGAAAATTTGCAACAACTCTGTGCACTGCTGAGGGTTTTGGAGGACTAGATCCATTTGTTCCTATACCGATGTTGTGATTTGTCCTCAGGTTGTCTTAGGTTCCTTATGACCCTATGGTATCTCCACCTCTTTGTGGACCTCAGATTTCGGGGTTGCGCTTCCAATAGAACCCTAAACCTTGGTCGTTGAGGAAGTGCACTGAGGACTTAGGAATTGCAGCTTCAATCCTTCTTATATCTCTATTGATGATGGAGTGCCTTGAATTGGCACAAAGGGTATGATATGCTAGTCTTGGGCTTCATGGTTTTGGCCAGTAAGTTCTAGCCTCTATTTGAGTACTTCTGGGTTTGGACCTGAGAGTTCTAGTCTTTGCTCGGGTATCTCTGGGGGGTCTAACTGCATGGGTTATGGGTCGATGGTTTGGGATGGAATGGCGGTTTCGTGAGGTGGCGAATGGGGTTATGGTGGTGATGGAGGTTGCTCAGTGATGATGGTGGTGGATGGAGTGGTGTTAGGCTCGTGGTCATCCTGGATGTCTATAATGTGGGCTGCTCAAGCCGCTAAGTGAGCGCGAGGAATAGTGGATGAAATGGGTTGGGGGTTCAGAACCTTTCTCGAGGAGATACCCGTCCTGGGTTTCTTGGTAATTGGCTTTGTGATGAATTAAAAACTAAGAATTTCATTGACATCGTTACCTGTCAACATATATTTCTTTAGAAGTTGCGGGAACATAGGTAATGTTCTCTTCTTGTGCTCTAGTGGTTGCATCTCTTCCTCCTCGTCAGAGTCCATCTGTGTCATGGATTATTTCTTCTGTACCTTTGGGCCTGATCTTGATCCTACCCCTACTTCCTGACCCCTCTTCTTCAGTAGCTCCGTAGGCCGAAGGTAATGCATCCCTGACTTGCATGGGTTGAATTTGACTCCAGGACATGACATAACCTCCTTGTCGAAGGCCTCCTCATATAAGTAGAATGGAAGCATGCGCGAGTGGAATTCCTCTCTGTTGGCATACCTTGGTCACACAAATGTATGGTGGTGGTTCATGCTGAATGCTATGTTCCATGTGTTGCAATTGAGAAACTCCTGTGGAATGTGCAACCTCTGTGTTGCGTTGAGAAACCTGTTTTACCATTTGGAGAATTCCATGTTGTTGAAGGAAGAGTTCTCGAAGTCCAACCTTGAGTGAAAAGGATCAAACATCTTTTCCAGTCACCCTTTATATGCTAGAAATAATGGTCTTCCTGCAGGTGGCATCTACTTCAGCATTGCGAATGCAAGAAACAAGTAGTCATAGGTGAAAGTGCCACCCTTATCCTGTGCATCCTCACAGGCCACCAGGAGTTCCTCCAATAAATAGATGCACCATTTGAAGAGATCTCAATTGGCGCAAAAATATGCCACTGATAGAGCATCCAGTGTACACTCTCTTTTGTAGTAAGGTTGGATGACCTTGCTAGCAATTATATAGCAACCGGTCCTTACCGTCTCGGGTAGTATGGGGTTGATCTTGGCTATGCTCCCCCCCCCTCTGTGTATGAAACTGCTCATATAAAATGGGCTCCCCCTTCTTCTTGCCATGCTTACTAGGACCCTGGAAACCTTTGGACACATCCTCACCTTCGATGGACAATCCAGTAAGCTGGTGGATGTCCTCTACGTGAATTAGATATCTCCTATATAGACACATGCTTATGTCATGTACTATGCTGATGAGAAACTTAGTACACCTCGCAACTTCCCCAGTGGTGCCAAAAACTTGCAGATCCCTGAGGTTCATGATGGTAGAGTTGAACTGATTGATAAACTCAGGATTTGGCACAAACTACATGCCTCCCAACTCGTCCGGAGAGATACTCCAGAAGACATCAATGTTCATCTGAGGGAACAAAACTTGGTCTATCAGGTCAAGGTCGAGGAGCTTGACTTGCTCGACCTTTCCTATGAGATCACCCATGATCTCGACTCGGGGGTCACATGGATCATCCGGTACTACATCCTTTGAAGCATCACTTCTTCTCCCTGTAGTTCTCTCCATGGTGGGTCTAAACTATCAACAAATTATGCAGGTGAAATAGGGATTAGGGATCGTGACCAAGGGTCAAGGGATTACACAGGTTTTCTCATGATTCAGAATTCACAAATTGCTAAGTTCTCTCTAGAAAACAATGCATCCTACACTGAGTTCGCAGAACCTTATACCCGAGATTAGCTGGAAAGTTCTGAAATAACTACCATTCATCATTATCCCTATAGATGCAACTTGGATCTGAGTTGTCCAACAGGACTGGTTAACGAGGTAAATCTATTGGGTGATCTCGGCATTTACTGGGCAAGTTGGTCAGGGACATGGCTAATTCAAAACCTTATTGTTTAATGGATGATGATCCTAGAACAAATACTGATGGCATCATCATGTATCATGAATTTATGGTTTAACATAATTCAGACGGGTTACTGTAGCGATAATAAAGGCTATGATTGGACTGGGTTCGTGTGGCACATGGACTATGATTGCGTCTGGATTCGCTCTCCCATTGACCACAAAGGGGTCCCCATCATATTTAATTACTATCATTAATATCTTCGTGGCTCTTCTGATCCTACGCTGTTGAGTAAGCAGTTCTGCATCAAACAACACTTAGACAGATAAAATGAACTACATGTCGTGGCACAACAATGCACTCTTCAACTTTATTAACTGAATTCACATAAATTAAAAAATCAAATCTAACTACTATACATGCATCTTCAGACTAGAGAAATAGTTCTTTAGCTCAGTTCTGAGACATATAAGGTTTCAAGTGAGCACCATTCACCCATCTCGACCAAAACATACCATCTAGTTGCGCGAGTCTGACTGATCCAAAAGGTCAGATCTCTGCAACTATAAATGGTCCCAACCAATGCATGCACAACTTCCCTGGATTGTTCTGGTATTGATTGTCATAAATTGGATCTTGTATCCTTACGCAAATTCGTTGGTATTAATGTGCCTATTGTTATCACTCCAAGAAACTCCTTAGGGTTGTAGACTAAGGATGCTTGGTAACTTAATAAATCATGAATAATGAAAGTGTGGATCAATGGGATAATAGAGAGTAGCTAATGGGAAGACAACTCACAATGCAATCGAGTGAAACAATGCTTTTAGGAATCAATGACCAGATAGAGTAATATCAAAAGATATGGAGAAAACTGATCTAGATAATCAAGTACAACAGTGTGTAGGATCATACAAGCCAACAAGAATTCCTTTAGTTCAAGTTTATGAGCTAAATAAGAAGATGACAGTTCTTAATAGCTGATCTAAACTGAAATAAAGTACAGAACATGGAATAGATGAAGAAATCTGTCATTAACAACAAAAGAAGACTGTCTTTCTGTATTGAAAAATAAGTGTCTTAGTATAATAGCAAAAGAGTATCCAAAATTGAACCCCCTAGTGCTCCAAATGTATTTGGCTTTATAGCCTTACAAGATGAAATCTAGATCCTTGAAAGATGGATCAGATTTACTAAAAATAGTCAAATCAAAACAGATATAACAAGTGTAGGATGAGATCCTATAAAAATGGATCTAGAATGGAAAATCAAAACAAAATAGGAAAGGTCCTATTTAATGATTTCTAAAAATAGTAGATTGTTGATGAAGTGCAGTTTTAGCCTCCCAAGGCTGTTTGATTTGGTCCTCCAAAGATAAAATTTGAATTGGGTGATGTTTCATTTGATCCCTACCATTTTGCCCTTGAAAATGACCAAATCTAGTCAAAAAATTCCCTTTTGACTTTTATCTCCAAGAATGGCCTTCAGATTTTGATTTGATAATTCATAACCAACTTATTGAAGAAGATTTCAAACCATTCAAACCCAAAAAATCTCGATCTGGGCAAAAATTTGGCTATTCTGGCTGTGATAGGCTTTCACTAGCTAATTTACCTGAAAATATGCTCCTTAGCTGGTGAAAGGCGAAGCTTTCACTAGCTAACTAGTTATAATTCTGCCTTCTGCGCTGGTGAAAGAGCAAATGTTTTCAAAATCAAATTTCTCAGTCATGGAGGGTCTGTTTTTCATGCTTAAATAGTCGATAGACATCTACAAATTCTAAGATTTCCAATGGTACTTTCAGATCTGCATTTGGATCTCGGGAAGCTAGTCAAATTTTCCCTACAAGATTAGGCATCGTTCTTTCAAAAAATGCCAGTGCATTTTTTATCGCTAACACCTATCATGCCAATATTTCTGCCTTGCTTTCTCAACTGATTGATGGAAGTCTACTAAAATCTTGGTCTCTTCAATTTCTTGCGATTCCATGAGCCTCTGTGAAACCGATTCATCCTCTGACATGTGTGTAATATGCACAATATATAAACTCGGAGTAATGAATTCTGTAAGTACCATAACCTCTTTCCCATAAACTAGATGAAATGGAGTGTACTTGTGGAGCTTATTTGTGGTTGTCCTGTAAGCCCATAAAACTGTTGGGACTCTGTTATCACAATCCTCCCTATTTACGCAACAAACCTTCGTTAATCGTCTCTCCAAAATATTGTTAAACGCTTCCACTGTTCCATTGGCTTGCGGATGGTAGGGACTACTTTTATGATGTTGGATAAAGAACTCTGCTATAATCTTTGCTATTGTACTACTGATAAAATGACCACTCTGATCACTAGTAAACTCCTAGGAAATTCAAACCAAGTGATAATATTTTCAAAAAATAACCTAGCAGCAGTATCGGTTGAACAATCCTGAACAAATTTTTCCTCAACCCTACGTGTAAGGTAATTAGTTGCGGTAATAATACACCTAGCGTTTGAATTATTAGTGGTGGGGTTGATTGACCCAATGAAGTCAACCGCCCATTTCTCAAATGATTGTAGAGCTCAAATTGGCTGAAGAGGCAATTCATCTCATCGTGATAGCTTACCCACTCTTTGGAAAAAGTTGCAAGATCTAGCACATGCCTTTGCATCCTTAAAGAGCATGGCCCACCATAGTCTAACTTGGAGGACTTTCTGTGCAGTGGCCTTTCCTTCAACATGACCTCCCACAACTCCACTGTGGCACTCCCATAGTATGTCTTATCTTTCATGATCTAAGACACATCTCATGAGAATGCTATCTAGTCCCAACTTATACAATTTCCCCACAATCAATTGATAGTCCGCTTCTCTAACAACCATATGACATTTCTAAGTTGCATTGTATGTTTCTGGGTAGGCCCCTACTATGTCTTCCAGGTACTCTGGTATGGCCTCAACCCAGAATAGGTCTGCATCTGGGAGATGATCATAAACTACTCCACCACTTTCTCATGACTCTAATCTAGACAGGTGATAAGGCCCTGCATTTCATATTCCAGGTTTAATGATCACTTCAAATGAAAATTCCTGAAACAATAATAACCATCGACAAATTATTCATTTCAAAATAGGTTTGTTAACAAGATATTTTAATGTAGAATGATCAGTAAAGAACTTAAAATGAGAACCTAAGAAATAATGTCTAAAATTATGCAGAGTGTAAATCATAGCTAAACCCTCCCTTTTTGTGGTTGTATAGTTGTACTCAGCTTGTGACAACTTCTTGATAGCAAAGTAGATAGGATGATCTATGGCTCCATCTCATGGCTGCGCTAAGATAGCTCCTAAGGAAATACCTGATGTGTCTACATGCACATGAAATTAGTTTGGAAATATTCGAATAGGTGTTGTGCTAAGATTTTCCCTCAGGATATCGAACAACAACTTCAACCTCAGAGACTGGAAGAACTATGCGATGCTCGCACCACATAGGTATTTGATGAAGACGTCTTGGAAGAAGCCACCCATAGTCTACCAGTCATGGATAAATGAGCTTGCATAGTCAATGATCCTAAATGTGATGAATATTCCTCACTTTGGCCGACACCAGGAGGTTAATGCTTGCATTAAACTCGTCTTGTCGTGTTATCACGAAGGCTATCTCTGGCTTGACAGATGCGTCACTATGGATCTGGCATTGATCCACCTCATCAAAAGACTAAGCATGCAGGGACTGGACCCTCACCATTTCTACCTAGGGAAGACTTCAGATCGCTCCCTGGCACAATGTATACAAACGTATCAGAGCCATTGGCCGCAAGGTTTTCCACCTTGTGGTATACAAACGACATGTCGAAGAAATGGAAGTTGAATGATATCATCCATGCTTATTACCAGCAGTTGAAGCATGCCATTGAGGCATTTCCAAAAATGACCTCGAATACACTGCACCAATACAGGCCGCTAGATAAGTTATGCATATATTGACACTTTATCTACATCACCGCGCACAGGGATGAAAGTAAGGAGGAGCTGCATTCCTACTATAAGTTCATCGATGAAGATATGGAGGAGATCACCAAAGAATGGCCAACAGAGTTCCTTATACTGGTGGAAGATGCAGAACTTTCCGAACCTGACATCATTGGAAGCCCCTTGGTTACCTAGGTCGAACATGATGGACAAACTAGCGTGGAGAAAAAGAATAAAAAGGAGGAATTGTAGAACATAGAAACTGATGAGGACAACGCATCAGAAGAAAGTAGGCCTAACTCACCTGCAAGAGGAGGAGGAGATGAAGTGAACCAAGAAAAATGAGTGGAAGAAGGAGAAAATAAATACGAAGGCGAAGTGACACCGCCGAAGGATCCCCCTATAGAGGTCGAAACATTGAAGAAAAGGAAGGTTTCTCTGCAGAAACCCTCAGTAAGAAAGAATACCTGAGCCAATAAGCCTCAGTCGAAGAATGTGCTCACAGTGGACGATGTCGATCTCATCATCTCATTCGTGGAGAACGCTTCAGAGGATATATTGTAGAGACATGGAGTGAACTAGGAGACACTGTATGAATGAATCAAGAAAGAGCTTAAAGACATACAACAAGCCTTCTATTCGAACTGTGCAATACCTATTGTGCCTTCTTCACCGAAGATTGCAGAATTGGGGGATGATCCCACCCAATTATGAAGGTTAGCAGATGCAACGGAGGCTCGACTTCGTCGAGTCCAAGAAGAAAAGGATAAGGCTACAAAATCCTTGAAGCAAGAGAAGGAGGAGGTCTTAGAGATACTTCGAGTTGTGCAGAAGGAGAAAGATGAAATTAGGGCGATGTTCGAGGAGGGCAAAGAGAAGATCTAGAAAGAAAAAGAACAACTTCTCACAAAGTATATTGTGGTTAAAGAAGCAATGACTAAAGAACTTTGCTCTGTGCTAGACATGGCATAGGAGGAAGAAGAGTCGGCCAAGATTCAAGTGGGGAATCTTGTTGAGGCCATTCAACAGCTTCAAACAAGAGTAACAGAGTTATAACTTCAAGCAATGTCGAGCACTCTGCAAGAAGTGCGATATCAAAGGGAAGAAATCTCTAAGAGTGCAGTAGAAAGAATCAGGGAACTCACCTCAGAGTGTAAGAAACTAAGTGATCAAAGTGTGAAGACCTATGAGAGCCTTGCAAAAGAGCCAGAGTTGAGGAAACTGAAAGAACAACTCTAGGAGGGGAAGAAGCAGGTGTCCACTATGCAAGCATAGATGAAGCTTCTTACTATAGTAGAGAAGATGAAAATATCATAGGAACAACGCGCAGTCAAGCAACAAATTACTGCCATCTAGAGAAGAGTCATGGAGGTTACATAGAGACTCCAACCAATGCAAGATGAAGCTTGTACAATTTTTGAAGAGGTTTAAGGACAAGGCTCGCAGCTAGACCAACTAGTTGTGACAGTGGAAAAACACCTGGAAGGGCCTGTTACAGAGAAAGTGATTCAAGAGTTCACCGAGCAGGAGGCTTTGGCGAAGCAGCAAGTCGAGGCAACTCGAGCTAAGCTCGAGGCCTTTGAAGAAACGTTAACCAAATATGAGTGACTCAGGATGAGGCACATGTGAGTGTTGGGGGCTTGTTGGCCCTCAACCAAGTTTTTAGGAAACATTGCTCATGTTTGACCACTTTTTGGGACTTCAACAGGCAGGTTGAAGACGAAGCGCCCAGGCGAAGCATAGATCATGGGATCTCGCTCATTTTGCAGGCTTGTGGACCCAAAAAAGTTTTTTTAGGGTTTATGTAACGGGTTATAGGATGTCGGGCCATGGGTTTACCCATGTCAAGTCACTTTTTGTAAAATTATATATAGCAAGGAATGTAATGTAGAAAACACCAGTTACTGGTTAGCTTAGTGCATGACTAGTAGAATCTTAGTGCTAGCAATGTAAGAGATTGAGTGGTTGGATATGTGCATGATATGTTGTAAGTGTAATGTTGGCTTAGTGCAAGAGATTGTAAATTTCTCTGTGCAACATACTGTGTAATGATTTGTTCTAGGAAGGAGTTGGCTCTATTCCTTGACCTGATTTCGGGGAAGGTGGATCTAGTGCGCTGTGCACAGATCACCTGTCAAAGTGCGAAGCTGGCTCTGTGGCTTTGTGCATAGGATAAAATGAATTTAAGAGATTGAATAATACTAATAAATAAGAATAATAAGAAGTTAGTGGATGTAGCCCCACACTGGGGTGAACCACGTATATCCTGTGTCTTGACCTGCTTTGTGCGATGTGATTTGTGATTCATGTTGTGTATTTTCTTAGTGTTGTTGTTATAACATGTAATGAATGCATATGATGTTGTTTCTTAGTTCTTAATGGTGTGAATGAATGGTATATATGAGCTAATGGTACGTACTAAGAGGTTTTAAGGGATTGATCTTGATTGTTACTGCGTTGATCTGTAATAAGGGTTAATCTACGATGTGAATGAGAACCATAATCTAATTCATATTATTGGCTAAGTTCTCAGTTAAAGTGTTGTAATTAGAGATCTATGTCCAAGCCTAGTTGTAGACACCTAATTCCTACAACCCCCCCTTCCTCTACCTCGGGTGAGACTTCGTTTTCTTCGCAGGTGTTGTTGAAAGGGCCGGTAGTTAGGGTTTTGTTGGTGCGTTATTGAAGTGTTGAACCCTGGGTCTTCCTTTATGCCAACAAGAGGATTGCATGATAGAGGGTCAATCATTGACTCCAACAACATAGGCCATTTATTTTTTGACCAACCTCTCGAGGAGTTGGGAACTGGGAAACTTGCAGACCTTTCCTCTAGGGCCATATAAAATAGAGGAGTATATTGGGATGTATTGAGAGGATGGTACTAAGAAAGTAGGATCTCAGGTGATGATACATAATATCACTAGCCTCAGTCTTAGTATAGTACTCTTCATGATCATGCATATCACAGGATCCACAACACTTCATGAGGCTTCCCATGCATAGATGCATTATGCAGTTTAGTTTCTTGATGCCACTATTTTTTACTAGAGCAGTACAATGCTCACATGCATGAAGAAACAACTAATCGACTGTCGAAGAATAATGAACAAGAACTTCAGGTTCAAGACTGTATTGTTTGCTTTCTTTTTCGAGAGAGTACCAAGCCTTAGCCCAAGGGAGATAGTACGAGGCCATATTTCCTCCTTTCCAGCATTGTGCAGGTGGGCAACTTTTTTGCCTAGACAAAGTGCAGGGAGAGTCCAGGAGGCCTTTGACGATAAATTTTTCAACTAATGGGCCTGCCAGATTCTGGTAATTGAGGACTATCCTTATGTAGGGATCAGTTTCTTGAGGGATATTGATATTCCCATACCCCATGGTGAGGAGAACAGAGAGATAGGTAAACACACTTCAATGTTATTTAATTTTTAAATTTTTAAATATTATCCTTTTTATGGTAATGTAAAAGTACTAACTCAATGATATGTTATATACAGATGTGGGACTGGTGTGACCAGCTAACTTTGCTGGGAATAGGTGTTGTTCTTGAGTAGATTCCATACTGGAAGGAGGAAGAGGACTAGTAGTTGCAGGAGGACCCCCAACTGGAGAGGCTAAGAGAGTGTTGCAATGAGTAGAGAGGAACGTGACAGCTCTCACACGTACAATGCTGAAGGCATAGATAGAGGAATTTCCCCTGACTATGAAGCCACATTTTGTAGGGGTGCCTAGGACTTGGGTCCAACTATTTTGGAATCTTTTGAACTCCATAGTTCATTATAGTAGGGCCAATGGGCCTAGACCATAGTTAGTATTGGACCACACATGTGCTAAGGGCATTTTTTGTACTCTATAGTGAGGGCTTGAGCCCAGCGATGCATACTGACTCTGTTTGAGGCTTTATGTCCCACTTTGTACTCATGACATTATTTTTTGGCACATATTGTTATATATACATATTTTTTTCTTATGGATACACATTTTGTACAAATGTATTTACATGTGTGTGTATGTGTGTGTTTTTACTTTTATGTGTGAGAAACATGCCAATCTAATACTTGATTAGCCAATGTATTAGTGAGTTGATTAGATCTCCTAGGATCCTGAATATAAGTAATATAATCAAAATATAATTCTAAGAGGCGTACCCTAAGGAATCATTGGTTAAGGGTGGGATCGTAAACACGGTATACCCCATTTAAATGAGACACGGCCAATTGAGAATCTAGATAAACCCAAAGGTGAGAAATACCATGTGACAAGGAATCACATAGTAATTTTATTACGACACTATACTCAACAACATTATTGGTTGCTTCGCCTAAACAAATACCTCTAGAAGACATCAAGTGACCAAAAGGTGAAAAAATCACCAAAGCTATGGAAGAAAGCCTCCAAGTGTGTCGACTAACCCCATCTACAAACCCAATGTAGACCTCTGATTCACTTGATATCTACCATAGTGAAACAAAAGAAAATAAAATACACATCCATAAAACAAAAACACAAGACTATATAAGTAAATCTATACATATATACAAGAGGTCACGCTTAGGCTAACGATCTAAGCATAATACTTCTTAAGGTAGAGCCCATTTCTAGGCTCCGATAAAGTGTTAACCTCAAAATCAACCAGTTTATAGGCACTCTTTTCTAAAACATTATTCACAATAAATGGTACGAACCACATGGGTTTGAACTTGCTTGCCCCCAAGGGATATTTATCTTTTCCATAGACTAGGACAAGATTGCCTTCAGAGAAAATCCGAGGGTGAACAGACTGATCATACTGACACTTGCACATTGTTTGTGAGCCTCATTGGCCAAGGCTACATCTCAACACTACTCATAGAGCTTCTCAAGATATAAAAGATGCTCCTCAAGTGGTGTGGTGTCGGGTAGTAGTTCCACTGCCAACTTAATAGAATAGATTTGACATTCTATAGAAAAGACTTCCTCCAACCCATAAACGATTTGGAAAGGAGAAAAACCAGTAGCCATCTTGACCGAGGTTCGATAATACCAAAGTTTTGATTACAACCTCAAATACCAATTTGACTTGGCCGAATTGATCGTTCCCTAAAGAATAGGTTTGAGAGACTTATTGATAACCTCCACTTGACCATTCTCCTATGGGTAGTAAGGTGAAAATGTTTCCTACTTAAAACCTAGTTTTGATGTTAACTCAAACATCATATTGTTCTATAAGTGACTGCCATGATCTATGACAATCTCCTTTGGAATACCGAAGCTGGCTACTTCTGGTTAAAAATGAAAATTGCACTCATTTCCCTGTCATTGTTGAATGTTGGCATAACTTTGATCCACTTATTAAAGTAGTCTATTGCTACAATGATATAGCGATGCCCCCTTGCTAAAACTGGGTAGCATGTAGTTAAATAAATCTCCCACTTAGTGAAGGGACCAACAAAAATAACTAGGAATATGGGATATGGGTGTGCCTGCATATTCCAAGAGAATATTTGGCACAAGTGACACTTCTTGACCGCCTCCACACAATATTTGATCAACAAGGGGAAAAATTATCTAGCACGAAGAATATTTTGGGTTGTTTCTAACCCAGACATGTGATCGCCACATGTTCTTGTGTGACAATCATTTAACATAAGTTCTACCTCGTCGTGAGTGAGACATCGAAGAAGAATGTAATTCACTCCTCAACGATGTAAAGTATCATCAAGGATAATATAGTTCCACACTTGATGGCATATTCACCGACGTTCATCACGAGAAGAAAAATATGGGAACTTCAAATTCTGAAGATACACGAGTATATCTCCATACCAAGGGTTTGAAGAAGTAATAAGGAAAATATCCCCATTAATCAATGACTCTTCGGGTAAATTATTATCACTCTTGACTGAAAGTTTCGATATTAGTTCAACAAATACCAAAGACTTTTTATATTTCACCAAAACGAAATCCAAGTCAAATTATTGCAGAATGACTATCCATCGACTAATTTTCCCACCGATGACCCATCGAGTTAACACGTATTGAAAAGGGTTCACGAAAACAACGACGATGGTCTTGTGAAGTAAGATGTAATGATAGAATCGTTGGACAACATGAACAACTTCCAAAGAAAGTTTCTCAACATGAGTGTAGTTGATTTTTGGTCCTACCATTATCGACTAAGATAGTAGATAACATTCTCTTAGAGCATGTCATCGTCTTCGACCAAGACCATGCCAATGCTAGACTCTGTGGAAGACAAATATAACAATAAATACTTGCCATAATATGTAGGACTGAGTAGAGGGTCATGGGTTAGAGAACGTTTCAACTCTTCTAAAGAGCATTGAGACACTTCATCCCAATAGAATGGGACCCATTTTTTCAAGAGACACACAAACCCTTTAGTAATATTGGCATAGTTGGCAACAAAACATTAAAGAAAGTTGGATTTTCCTTGTAGACATTGAAGCTGGGGGATTGTGCGAGGGGGAGGAAATTGAAATATTTCCTCAACCTTTAGAGGATTGACCATGATCCCTTTAGTTCACATGATAAAACCTAACAAGTGTCCCGATGTTACATAGAAACTACACTTGTTTGGATTCAGGCGAATTCGATAGGAGCGACACCTATCAAAGATAAGTCATAAATGGGCGGGATGATTGGATCTCTTATGAGAACATGATCCCATATCATCAAGATACGCCTCGACTATGTGTTTGAGGTCATGGAAATCAAACAACATGGCCCACTGAAAATTATTTCCAACATTCTTAAGGCCAAAAGGAATTTGTTTGTACGTGAATGTACCCCAAGGACAAATAAACATCATTTTATGTTGGTCCTTGGGTTTGATATGAATATGGTTGTACCCAAAAAAACCATCCATAAAAGAAAATACCTTACAACCCACACATTTATCAACAATATGGTTAATGAATGGGGTTGGAAAATGATCTTTCAGGCATTCTTTTTTAAGGTCACGAAAATCCATACATACGCAGATTATACATTGAATTTTTTTGATAGGAACGTGGTTCAACACCCATTCTGTCAATTTCATAGGGAGATGAAACCAACCTTGATGAGTTTCTCTACTTCAGCCTTGATCGTCACTGCCTTGCGAGGATTCACTGGGTGAAGATTTTGTCGGACCGGCTTAACATCAAGGTAATTTTTGATTTCATGTTCAACGATACATGGATCAATGCCTGACATCTCCTCATAAGACCCATAAAAGATGTAGAAAAATTATTTAATTAATTTTGTGTAGATATGAATCTCTTAGAGAGAAAAATATTCTCTGACGAAGATGTTTTCCATGATTCAAGGGGTTTTAGAGATGTCGATAGGAATATTTTCAACTATACTTTCCATATTTCCCTCAATATAGATTTTGTGCATAGTTGGAGGGTTAATAGGACAAGGGGCATCTCCATTCATGGTTGTAACGAACTCTCATGCCTCTATTCTCTTCAGCTTGGGTAAGAAATACGATATGTGGTGAAGATCATCCCAAGGTCTGTCTGGCCCAGTAATTGCCTCTAGTACTGCCTCGTTAGAGGGAAATACTAATTCCAAAGGGTCATAAGCGGCGAGAGATTATTGAGCCGAAATAGGCTTGATAATAGGATCTATCTCCTGTGGGGGAGCTAGATCAAGGTTGGTCGAGGCTTGTTGGAAAACACTATATGCAACCTCAACACTAGATAAGGGCATGGCCATTCTAGGGTGCCCTATCCATTCCATTGAAGTTGATGGGGAAGGTAGAATCCATGGGTCGTTAAAGTAACTCATTCTAAAATACGTGACTTGAAAGATTGCAACCTTCGACTGGTTGGGGACAACTGAAATAAACTTGACATCATTAGCAGGTGACGAATAATCAAAATTCCCCATTAAATATGGAAACAATATGACACCTAAGTTGAAAGTACCTAGTTGTGGGTTGTCAATCATTGAGACCGTGGATGTCCCCGATGAAGGGTTGGGACTCAAGAAGGATAATTGATCAATGGTTATGATCCAACATTTGTGAGGAAAACATAAGACCTGGAAAATGGTGGATACAACCACTATCATAGCATAGGTCCAACTCCACCCTAATAAAATATTGTAGTCGAGAGGCACATCAAATACTTCTACTTCGACACATAAATGTTTTCCCTCCAACTGCACGGGGAAGGAGGGAATTATGCCATGTGGTCTGAAATATTGACCATCAAAATTGGTTAGCAATGTGGGCGACGAAGACAATGCAGGTTGGCCAATGGCCTTCCAGCATGCCAACGACATCATACAAGTCCAGACAGCCTCATCAACCACTGTACAAAAAATGTTCCATGTCAACAATTTCGTGACATACACCACTATTATATGAAAAGCGATGTGGTGAGGAAGATGAGGTTTATAATCTGTAGGATCGAAATAGATCATTCTTGAGTAAGTAGTCTTGGTCACTCCCAAGGTAGACAACAATAATTTCATTTGTGAGGGGAAACTCTGGAGGACTTCCATAGGAGACATTTCACAAGCAGTTTGTGCCAGATCCTCCACGACAGAGTAATTCTAAGAATCCCTTGTGTTTGGGTTGTGAGAAGCCTTTTTGAACACACCCTTAGGGATGAAAATCGTGTTTTCTCCCACAGTCTTATCAATTTGAATATGAGGCAGTGGGTTCAATGCTTCTTTTCCCTTCTTAACAGATTCTAGCATTTCATAATTATGAGCCCTAGTTTGTAGATTAGTTTTGGATTTCATCATATAAATGTTTGCGGATATATTGTTAGCATGATTAGGTGTGGGGGTTCCCTGATTCCCCCTAGGTGCATTGGTGGATGAGGAAGCTTGAATCAAAATTTTCCCTTGTGGAAAAGGGTTAGTTAGAACATTGGGTTTTTGTTGTGCCAATAACTTTTGGGCTTCCTCAAGCCGATGGCATTGGTGAGTGAAGTGGTCGTCTATGAAAATCTTACACGGAAAATTCACCTTTCTCTTTTTGTTTTTTCCCTCGCCAAAATTATTTTTCTTATCCCCCTTACCCTTCTTGTTTTTAGATTTCCTCTTTCCCTCGGTTTTTTGGTTACCCTTGGGATTTTTCGATTGCACACTATGTACATCCGACGTTTGGGTTATGAGGGCATTCCAACTAGGAGTTTGGTTGGACACAGTCTGTTGAATCTATAATTGTTGTAATTGACTATTCAATTGATCTGTGGACTTGCTATGATCTGAGCCTACTATGCCATCAGCCTAAGGCCCAAAATTTTGTTTGGTCCAGTCAAAATTTGACCGTGGTGCATCAGGTAGGATCTTGTATAGCATACCAAATTGAGAGTAAATCAACTCCAATTGTTAGGCTCTCATGATATCCTCTTCTTCAAAAAAAACCTTGGACTTCACGACATCTTTGGATATGCAAAGAACCAAGGACTTTAGGAACCACTCGAGGAAAAAAGTGGGAGGGACCTTAACTTTGATCAAACTCTTTTTTTGTCGCCATTCTCGAATGTGATATGAGATATGGATGAATTTTGTCTACTCGATTTTGGATAGCAACTTGGTGTTGGCATCATATCTTACTAGTAGCTGGAAATGGTTTATGAAGACCATATCTAAGTCATTAAAGTAAGCATACTTTGAGCTATTGAGCTCAATATACCATTTTGTGACACCCCCTATAAGAGTGAGTTGAAACAAACACAACTCAATGGAATCATCCTTTAACGAGTTGGATGATCACCATAAATGAAATGTGGTAACATAATCACATGGATCTTTTCCAGGCTTGCCTTCGAAATTAGGGATTCCCAAGGGAAACTTAGTCAGCATGGGGGGCCAACATGGATCATGACATATTGGTTCATTCAATAGCCTCGACAAGTATGGAAAATGCAGAGTTGCCAGGAAAGGTAGTCTCGATTGTGGTGGATTCAAATGAAAAGAGGGGCTTGGATTTTTGTTGGCACCAGGTTTATAGGAAAAGTTAGGCTACTGGGCAGAGTTTTGGTAGAAACCATGGTGGCCCTATAGAGTAAAAGGATCTTGTGTTTTATTAAACATGGTCAGCTGATTCCCATAGTTGGATGACATGCTCTATGTAGGGATTTCTCCCTGCACAGTATTCCAATAACCTTGGTTGGGGATGCCCCCAACTGACCCTCCTGGCATAGGTATTTATCCTTGCATTGGGTTCCACTGAGTGTGGGATGGGTTTCCCCCGATCGACATCCCCCGTGACGGAAAAGAGCCTTGCTAGGAATGGAACCTTGCATAGGGTTTGGTTGATAAAATATGGGGTTTTCCCTGCCTAGACAATAGATGATGAGAAATCATTATTTCCAAATCTTTTGAATAAAGAAAAATGAATATATCCTACCAGAGTCATGTAGGAATGAGGTCCATGACCCCCCCACTAAATAAACTAGAGTTGGTGTCAGGCCCGATCGAATGATGGAAAGTGCCTCCGAGCAAAGGGGACTGAGAGGAGGGATATGACCCCCACTATAATGGATAGTGTTTAACAGGAGAGTGGTTCCTCCGATAGGTCCTTGCAAGGGAGCATTAGAGATCCTTTCCCCCAAACAAATAGTCTATAGATTAGAGTAGGTTAGGACCGAACTAAAATAAAAAATGGGCATCCCATATGAAAAGGGAGCACCAGACACATTGTGGATAGGAGGAACAGTGGCGAGAGTCATTGATGGTTTTCTTTCATTGTCCAAATTAGTGGGTTTTTAGACAATTGTGGTCCTGATAGGCAGAGGTGGGGGAGAGAATGGGAGTATGAGGACTCCCAATATAAGTAGAACTAGTTTCTTCCATCGTCACTTGTCTAACAAACTAAAATTCAGGAGAAGTTACCTTAGGAGAGACTATATGAATAAGAATCAACGTCAATAAGTCGGTGATCAGAGGGTTTTCTGGCCTAAAGCATTCATCTTCAAGGTCAGAAACGATGGAATCCTCTAGTGTTGGAAATTATTCTTTAGGAGTTGGCTCGGTTATATTTTATTGTGGCTCGGTCACTTCAAATGAACCCTCTTGATCTAGTATGCACCTCAGTGGTGGCATAGGTGGCTCCAAAGTAACTGGTGACAGGCCCTGAAGCCTACACAAACGACAAATTTGTTGATCTTACACCTTGTGAAATGATCAACCAACACCCTGTTGAGGGGTCCGAGATCCCTTTAACTGAACATCATGAACCAAACCCGCCTTAGAGGCCCAATTAGACTCTGCGGCGTTTGATGGTGGAATGGTTCTCCAGATATTTCGATCTAGCTAATTTATCGATGGGATTTACTTGGTGATTGACAAGATGTCTTTCTATGAAAGTTCCTCCTTCAGATTAAACATTCTCCTTTTTTTGTCATTTCTTTTATTAGATGAGACTGATAAAATGAGATGTGTTGGTATAAACCAACTGATAGAAGTGATTCTTAGCTACTGAAGAAGACTGATCTTGGGATAACCCGCGTTCTCAATCATGCAGACAAAGACATTCACACCTATTAAAATCCTAGTACTAGAACATTAACTTGTTGGTATTTGAACGTTGACTGAGATACAATTATCGAAATAAAATACGCATGTAATAAGATGATTGCAAGAAAAATAGTTTCCGTAGCTCTAACATCAATCACACATTAACAAAATGATTTTATTTTCATCATTAAGAACAAAAGGACTGCAAAAAATATTGAAACATATAACTTATCAATAGATTCAAAAAATCTTACTCGTCACAACATCAATTAATGAAATAAAAGTTGGAAGTAATTCCTTTTCAATCCAATCACATAACGTCTTTGATGAAAAATAGAATTTTGTCTATGGTCCTAAAAAAGACTCCTCAATTAAGGTTGTTCATAAATAGTTCTTTACAATTCTCAAAAGAGGGTCTCTTCCCAAAACCATCAACCCTTGCTAAAAGGTTAATCGCCTTATTTATAAAGAATCACTAACTAAAAATAATTTCTACAAGTTTTTGTTAAGTAAAACAAAATATTTCCATGTGGCGCTTGATCTCTTTGTTCTTTGGAAATCATATCGTGGTTCTATTGGAGTGGATTAATCTTCTTATATTCTGACCACTTGATGAATATATCCTCGCATGTGTTAGCATACATGAATATGTGTTGATCCATTGGGGTTGAAAGGATTTCTTTCACTTCTACTGCCTGTTCCCTGTATTTGATGACCTTGGCACTCAACCATTATAGAACTGCAGGAGCCTTGATTGGATGTTCCATAAACTATTGTATTTGAATTGGTGCCATGATTTCCACCTATGTGATCTCCACTACCCATGCTAAGTCTTGTTCTACATGTCGTTTGACTATGTCATGCAATTCGACAAAGTCTTCGAGTGAGCTGAATTCTGGGAGGCCAATGCCTTTCATATCCTGATTGATCTTTTCCCAGCCTTCTTCACACTCATCCCACTTGTTTTGTATCTCTTTCTGAGGTTCCTGCGCCACACTTACCCAGTATTCGACTTCTTTCCTGATCAGAGAGATGTTGCAATCCATTAGCACTTGAATACCATGCTCCTCTACATCTCGTCCCTTCTGCACTGCGCTGATGTAGTCAATCTGTTATACTGCTTGGTATGATTTCTCATACCATCTCTCCACATCCTTGCAGGTTTCCAGTGCCATAAGGGTATCTTCTTTAAAATCAGATATACCTATAGTGAAAAGATGTCCTTCCTTTGTGAACTTTGCATAAGCATCTTGGAACTCACTCTTTAGAAACACCGTGGCCTGCGTTGAGTCTTGATAGTATTTTTCCAAATGGCATAGATGATATAGCTCATTTAGTGAAGTGATCAGTTCCTTTTCATCTCACCTTGCTTGATCCAACGTGGCATTAGTGATATCCATCCCTTCTCCGATGAGCTCAAATGTCTTTTCATGTTCTGTGCTGAGCAACGTCTCCACCATGGTGATGAGAATCAAGTTTTCCAGCGTGAGTCTTCTCTTCTTGGTGGTCCTCTTCATGATAGCTTTCCTCTTCCTGTCATAAGTGATCACTTGTATATCGACGACCTAATAAATGAGCTCAAGGAGTTTTTGTTCTCCCCAGGTCAGAGTGTTTCCCAAGATTCTTGTTGTATGTATTTGTTCTAGGACCAGTTCTTGTACTTCTTCCATATGTTTTGATGGCTCGACCTTCATTTGGTGTTCATCGGCTGGTGTGGTATCATCCAAAATTGAAGAGTCAATGATTTTTTCAGTACTTACTTGGTGATCTGCTGTTGAGGTGTCGATATCTTACTATTGTAATTCCTCTTTTTTTCCACCTGATCCTATATCCTCTCTGGAGATGTCTTTCGGGGTCCTCGATAAGTTGAGAAACTCATCGTCTAAGAAACTTTCATCCTCATGGTCACCCTACAGAGGGTTTTGAACTGATGCATTGGGACTTGGAGTAGATGTTTTCTCAGGTTCCTTCTCCTCTGTAATCGGTATCAGAGTTACCAGTGAGACCTCTGAAATCTCTCCATCGTCATAGATGGTTATGATATCAAATAGGGGATTTGGCACACCCATTTCACCTGGTGTTCTTAGAATCTCATACTGGACTGGAATGGTCACCGATGATCTAGCCTGTGGTGATGGAACTCTGGGGTTTTCTCGACCGATGGTTTCCTCCAGTGGTTTTGAATCTGAGCCATTTATATCCTCACTAATTGTGATTGGGTTGTCCGAGGGGATCCTCATAATTTCAATTAATTTTGGATCATTCTCTAGCTGGTCAATGACTCTATGGGATCCTTCTAGTAAAAAAAACCCTCTCCTTTGTACCTTTGTGGTTTCTGCTACTCTGATTTCTTCTCTAACCCTGAGAGATTCTTGAGCCAACTTCTCTATTGTCTCGACCTGCTCATCCATGCTTATATATTTGAACCTAATCATGTTCAGGTTAGATTTTATCTGTAATACCTCCTCTCAGTCCTGGGCACATTCTGTAAAAATATCATTTTCAAACTTGTCATGCGCGTATGGCTAGTAGGAAGAGACTTGTGAAGCATGTTGGAGGACTAAGAATTTATGGTCATGCTTGTCGAACCAACCTGTCAAGAACTTATATTGCAGCTAACTCAAACCCTCTTATTTAGCTTGAGCAATGTCCTTCACTATATAAAACCCCACATGGAAACCGTAGGGTATAAATGCTCGTTTCTTGTCCTTAACCAAAGTGGCATTATAGCCCTCCAGGATAGTTTGATAACAGATTTATCTTATGATGAGCTAGTTTGGGACGTGATCAGGGAGAAAATGTGGTGCTTCGGTGGCCCTAAACACGATTATATAGGTTTTGTGTTCATCTATATACCGATGGCCTATTTTCAAGATGATTTTCTTGGCCGCTACAGACAACCTTGGGAATTCCTTTTTAAATATAATAAAATAAATCTAGGCGATGAATTCATTGCATATAAGGGAATAATACTTCTTGTACATTTTTTCCCATAGGATGTTGAAGCAGACATGCATAGGAAGTTTTGCGATGTTCCATCTCAAATTCATACCAGTGAAGACATTCCTTGCACATATTACATCTAGCAGATATGAGGCCATGTGAAAAGCACACGCCTCTCCTTCTTTTGGCATCTGAGCCTGCAAAACATTGGTACTCAATTGCTTGGATATGATCCATCCCTAGTTGAAACTAATCCCTGAAATAGCCACAATATATGAAAGGGGAATCCATGCCTCCGAGAACTTGGCACAGTCCTTTTCCCCGTATAACCTGAAAATTAGAGCCATTAAGTAGATATATGGCTCCTTTAGATTCGTTGTCCCATACCAGCCATCATTACGGTTTGTGAATTTCTTGTTCTCCTTCCACCATGAGGCCATCAATTGGCTGGTGTCATGGAATTCATAGAACTTTACCACGAAGTCTGTGTTCAACTACTCCTCTGGGTCCCTAAGCTTGTAATATTTCTAGACCTCTGTGGGGAGAAAAACTCCAACACATCCACCATTTTCATCATTAATGAGGTACTTCGGCACATCTATATGATTAATTAGCCAACTTAGAGTCTCAATGCAGGGTAATACTAGATTTTGGCAGTCTACCATCTATAAAAATGACCACTGAATGTTCAGAAAAAACTAGTTGTTGAGCACCCTTACATCCGGGTCACTATGTGGGATAAACTCTGGGTAATCTTCTTGGTTGATTTTATTGAATAGATCTCCCCAATGTGGGAGAATTATTTTAGATCCATTGGTTTCTTCTGTACCATCAAAAGTGGGGGGTTGAATAAACGCCTTCTTCGTTGAATTTTTAATGACTGGTTCCATCCCGAGAGCGTATTCCAACTACCTCGCAGTGCCGGGAGAAGATCCTTCACCAATATCTACCTCCTTTAATTTTGGTGCCCTAGGCGAGCATCTGTTCATTGGCTTCCTTGGAGGTAGTTTACCTATAGATAAAACATCATTAGACACTATGTGTAGCAGATCAAATGCTGATATATAAAAATTATGATCGTCGAACTAATACAAATTTACACATACCTCTTCTTCATGCTAGCTTAACCTAGTTTTTTTGAAAGTCTGAGAATCAAACACAACTCTTGAGACACTCTCTTCGCTTCTTCGAATTCTATATAAATGGAAACTTGTGTGGAGAATGGAGGTGTTCGAAGTTGTTTTAGTGATTTAAACATAGATGATACTTACCTTGTTTCATGAGTAATTCAATTTGGGGTATGAGTGCGGTTCTACAAAATTTTCCACCAGATCTTCATTATGATCAAGATTAAATGCAGTCACAGGCTGGTGGCGTGGGCATGGACTATAATGTGGTCTATCGACGATTTTAAATTCTTGTTGTTCAATCGACGCATGGGGTAGAAACGTATGTAGAAAAAAACATTAAATGGCCAATTAAATGGTAGAATCCGATCTTATCTCATGCTAAAAACATCCCATCGTTTTGCTAATTTGACGGGTGGATCGAGAGTCGAGTATTTTCTTTAGACAATATTCGTTGGTATCTCTTGGAAAAAACTCTAATTCTGATCCATCTTGTCGTACAGAGCTAACATGGAAAATATGACTTGGTAGCATGACTAGGACATAGGAAAACCTAAGGTGACTCAGGACGAAACTAGGCTATATGAAATGCCTACGCTGCAAAGATACGTGGCATTTGAGATTGGCGCCTTCGTTTAGCCATGTTATTCGGAATCAAGGACTTCATTAGCTAATAATTTTAACAACAGGTCCTACTCTCCCAATGTCGAAAAAGTATCAAGGGTCGAAGATCAGTGATAAGTTTAAACAAGTGTTCTCGGATTAACCCCTTTGAAATATGTCGATGCTAACAGTGCATCGAGGATCGATGATCGACGATGTGTCACTGTAGAAATTTTCAATGAGTTAACCCTTTGATATTTCACCGATCCCGAACAAACGCATCCGTAATTGGCTATCAGGGGTTCATTATGGGCCATGTCAATGTTTTGACCTCTCATATTTCATCGACGTCGATGGGAAATTGGCCAACTCCTAAATCTTCTTTCCTACAACTAGCACAAATTTACTCTGCCTTTTACTGATGTTGATGATGGATCGATGATCGACAATTATTTTTACAATTGGGGTCATTTTACTTGCTCAGATTTTTTGACGCTGAACATAAGCACGCTAGTCACAATTTTAGCTATAGATTCTTAGTTAGAATGCCTAGTTCTTTTAAACACAAAGGTTTTACATTAATAGGTTAAAACAAATCCGATTTGATTGATGAAGAGACATGAAAACAAAATTAACAATCCCTCCACAGTGGAATCAATTCAGAAAGAAAAACAAAACAAAACAAGTGATACCCAAAAGAGACAAAATTTCATAAAATATTTTAGGTTGTTTTGAGCGCCCAACTAACCCTATGGTTGAGTTAGCGTGAAACACAGAGCACACAATAAAAATTTCCTAATAGAAAATAAAGCAAACAACTGACTGACAAGAAGAACAGTTATGCCAATCAACACTAGAGAAACTTACCGGTGCAAGTGTAACTTGAACACAGAAACAACCTCTAGGTATACTCTGTAAAGAGAAATATGACGTCTTCCCTAGGTATCACAGTATAACCCTGCAGTCACCCGTGTAAGTCCCTAATAATAGGAAACTAGTTTTCCAGCTTGCAGTCAATGACGAGGCGGGTACAGTCGACATTCAGGATGATCGTAATGAGAAGGATAACAAAGTCTGAAGCTCTTCAATGGTATCAAAGGAAAATAGTCTGGAAGACAATTGAGGATCTCGAGAAGATTCAAGGCCCACGAGGTTCCGTAGTCAAATGAAATCAATGTAATTCCCAAGAATGACCTGCAATATACGATCCCCACTACACTCGGTCCGACTTTGGAGGGGTTATATCCTCTACCTTTCCTCACGCGACCTCATTTTTAGCCCCTGTGTTAGAGGGGGTTCCCTGCTGAATCTTACAAAACTGGACTCTAACACTCCCTATCACAGACTCTTATGTTTTTTTAGGCGGCCCTGAAGGTTTTCCTCTCCACACCTATTTCAAGGCCCTAGATCCTAGACTACTTGGTGAACCCTACAAACAAAAGTCTAGTAGATTTTAAGTGTTAAACATTGATTTTAATTGGCTTGATTTACTCAAAAGGGTATGGATGTGCAACTTATTGTGTTTACAAGAGACGAAAGAGAAGAAAAACTTTAGAGCATTTGTGCAAAAGCAAACTAGGTTCTTCAATTGAAAGAAATAGCTCTTAAATATTTGTAAATGCGAACTTTTCGAAATAGTATTCCAAGATGCTATAATGAAAAAAGTTTCCTAGAATGCACTTTTCATTTTACAATGTAAATGAAAACTACTAAACTTTTAGGGAAACATAAAATAAGGAACTTTGAAAAATAACTCTTTTCTTTTGTAAAAAACAACCTATGCTACAACTACCAAACAAAATGCATAACTAAATGAAACAATTTTTTTTATTTTTTGAAATGCTTAGAAAAGAAAAAACACAAGTAAATGATCTTTTTTGTTTTTCAAAGCATTAACAAGCAAAAGAGAAAACAAACCCAAGAATAACACATACCTTAAACCGCTACATAACCGCAGGGGCTCACTGGAATCTATAAAAGGATCTAATGCTTGAAAGTTCACCCTAAACCTTCAAAGCAAAAAAAAGAAAATAAAGAAACAACATGGGTTCTTTACAAAGAGAAAGATAAATTGAATCTTTAACTTTAACCCAACCAAAAACTATTAACTGAGACCCTGAAGAGTTCAAGAAGGCCTAAGAAGCACAAAGCTTCTTGTCAGGAAAGGAAAAATCCCCCTTTTTTTTTAGACCTTCCAAAACACAGAGACGTGGGATGTGCACAAGAAACCTACATATGTACAAGGGTTGTATACTTTGCAAATTGCATATGTACGTGGGCTATACAGAGGACATGGCGCATACACCTTTGCAAATTTTCAAAAAGAAAAAAGGTTTGGATAACTAACTAGGCAGGGAAGGATGGTAGGCACCTGGAAGGTGACCAAAGACCCTAAACTGACTCAATAAACTTGGAAAACTAAAAAATAAGCTGAAACAAAACCTAATAAAAAATAAATCTCCCACTAAGATCCTAGAGAGACTCCCTAGTGGAGTCGTCAATTCTACTGTGTGGAAAATCCCCCTATATTGGGTCTAGGTAGAGGTAGAGCAATGACTTCCCTTAAAATATTCGTCTACCCTTAAGCTACCCCAAAAGTATCTAAACAAAATGATGAGAGAGAGAGGAAAGAGGGTCAATGGGTGCACCTTTATTCCTTGTGGTTGGCATAGACTTCTTTTGCTTGTTGCAACCTCCTAGATTGCGGATCTCCTCCCAAATATGACCTACAAAAGATTAGGAAAACAACGCTACAACACATGCAATCTCTACTAATCACTTTCAAATTATATATATATATTTAAATGCATAAATCAATAAAATCATACAAACATAAGATTTTGGGACAAGGACAAACTCTTTTATTAAATTTCAAGACAAAAAGGATTACAACCTTTGTAGACAAATGCTCCATGAACTAGGTCCGAGATCCTCTATCATGTCTCCAAGTGCATCAATCCCACATTAACTTATCACAACAAACTTATCACCAAGGGAAGGAGGAAGGGTTGCATAAGTAGAAAGGCCGGAGGGAAAGGATGAGGCTAAAACTCATAAGGGGATGCAAAACCTGGGCTAAGAAAGGGAAGAGAATTTGGGAGATTTTTCTTATTATCTTGCTTGTATTTCTAAGTGAGACCCCAAGACCTCTTTTTATATGAGATAAATATGGTTATTCATATTGAGGATGGGATACAAGGGGTAAAATGGTTAGTAAACCCTCCATAGCTCGTAAACTCTATCAAATTCCACACAATTTTATATTTTTTGCAACTTTTGGAGGTAAACGCAGGCTATATATAATGCAACATGTGTATGTACATGGGATAACTATCATGCATCATGAATGTGTATGTGGGATAATAGTTCAGCAGGGCATGTACACTCTCTAAAAAATGGTTTTTTAAGAAGAAGCCTCAACAATATTTTCACAAAGTATGCAAAAGGAAGGGCCAATGTCTTGTATGCACAGATAAGGAATTTTGGACTATAACAAGAATGTGGTAACATCACCATGAAATACACCAAACTAGATACCAAGATATCCAAGATATGAGTCTAATAAATGCACCATAACATCACCAAGGTGTACATCAAAGCATATGCCCAAATCTCCAAACCATGCCTCAAGCATGTATCAAGACACAACCTCCAAAACTCATGTAAAACATACCTTTAATCATGTAGCAGACCTGATACAAAAGATTACAGACTTGCAGATATTCCTCAAACTTGAAGTCCTGGTACTAACATCCTCCTCAAAACCTTTTCACAGATCTGCGACTTGTACACTATCAACCTGTGGATATTCATTTTTTGTGCTTCTGCGACCCACATATATCCATGTCTTTCCCAATTTCAACCCACTGATAACCTATCTGCACTTTTCTACACAATGACCTACATACATTTGTGTCTTGCTAAGTTGTGACCCATAGATAACCTCAGAAAGTTAGTTCAGTCACATATGTACACTTATCTCCTTCATACTTTCCCTACCTCAGATATTCTATGAAAAGAAAAACCATATCACTTATTCACTTAGAATATATTCAATAAACTTGTGTATGTGAATGTACTTATGAGAGACTGCTTGAGGTGTATTTATAGTTTTTCAAAGTAAATTATCTCCTTAACTTTAGGGCTTCTTGTTACAACCACTTTACCCTTTAATTAATTACTTATAACTGTTTAAGGGCTTATTAACCATTCTTTGGGGCTTCCAAATTTAATAGGGAATAAATCCTCAACTGTGAGGAACCATGTGGTGTACCACCTACTATTGGAAACAAAATGACAAGTACTATCCATATATGAGTGTGTTACATGCATTTACATTGTCCTTCATGTCATTCTTCCTTAAACAACATCGATCTTCATGGCGATACCTTTGGGGATTTTCAACCACTTAACCACTCAACCATCTTTCTAGGGATTCTTCTAGGGTTGACTAGGGTTGACATCAATGATTCTAGAGTTCATCTATATTTGACATCAATGAAAACTAACTTTCCAATATTCTCCCCCTTTGTCATTGATGGAAACACCCATACTCCACCTATGACCAATTCTCTTGATATTTATCTCCTCATGTTTCTCTCCCCCTTTGACATCAATGGAAAATGGAAACTCTCTTTGGGGATGCTCCCCCTGTCTTCATCCCTATCATATTTCTCTTCTGATATTTCTCTTGTCAATTCTGAGTGACTTCCCCTGACATTATATCTTCTCTTAACAATGTTTTTATGACTTCATCTACTCCCCCTATCTTCATTCTTTTGATATTTCTTTCCTGGTCTCTTTCTCTAATGATTTCTCTCCCCCGACTTCTCTGCAAGATGTTGTGTAGATCAAAGTGGGGAGTTTTGTACTTGCTTCCTTTCATCTCTTCTGTTTCTTCTTGTCAATTAGTGCTTCCTATTGTAATTCAATGGCATATATAAAAATCATTCAAATTTACTTGACTTCGTAGATTTTCATGTTCACTGCTTAGACATTAATGACCATACTTTTCAACAATTTTCCTTTGACTCTATGACTTCTGCTGACAATTTCTCTTTACCTTTTTTGTTTTTCCTTTCACTACTTTCCTTCCTATGACTAACTAATTCCACTTGTCAATATTCTTTCATCCATTGTCATATATCGATCTAGACCTGTCAATGATATCATAAATCCATATTTTTCCATATGTCATTAATTTTCCATGATTATGTTACCCAATTGCAGATAATGCTGACCCATTTGTTGATTACAACATATTCCTGCATCTCAAGATGCCTTCTCAATCTGCAAATAAAAATCTACATGTCTGGAAAAATTTGTACATAATGTATTCCTTCTTGAATACATTCATGGAATACTCTATACCATAATGAACCTCTACTTGAGAAGTGTTCCAATGATATACTTCATGACTGTCAGTTGATACCAACATGGGAATGTGTTCTAAAAGCTTCTCCTCAACCAATAAAACTGTCACAAGATATTATCCACTTATGTTATCAAACCACTCTAAGACTACCTTCCCAACATATGAAAACACTTCTGAATGCTCGAAAGATAGTTCTCTGATGTGTAGAGTTGTTTCTTAGACTCACCCTCTTCAATAGTCATATTTACTAGGAGTCTCCAAACCAGATGGCTCATAAAGGTGGAGGAATCCGCCCTAATGCAGAGTAATCTTCCTCTTCGTCATATTCCTCTTAACATGTAGATTCATCATGATCTCATTCTACTGCAAATCCTGAGAGTATGACTTATAGAAGTAATTCATTCTTATTCTCTTCATTCACCTACTCTTCATTTTCATATTCTTGTTTTCATTTTCAAACCTTCTTATATCTAATATCAATGTTCTATTGAGAATTATCCATTATACTTTTACAATCATGAGCTATGTGTCCATAATTATGGAATTTGTAACACTAATATTGTATGGAGTCACATATGCATATATTGCTTCACCATTTCTTCCATAAGCTATGCATTCTACAACTTTATGTCCAAAGTTATTACAAGTAAAACAATGACCATAAAATAAAATTTGATACCTGGAAGTGGATGATCTTCTTTGTGTTGTAGTCCTTCTAAATTCAAGCCTTGGCTGATCATGATATTCTCTTATGTTGTTTCCTTCACAATGATTGAAGATTATTTGATACCTGAAATTGGAGGGTCTTATTTGATATATATCTCTTATATAATATTCTTCTTGAGTTTTCTCCATTTCTGGAATGTTCTCCTTTGAGGGCTCGCATTCTTCCTTCTTAATAATGCTTCTAATGATTTCCACATAACTCATATCCTTCTCTTCATTCTTCCTTTCTAGTAACTTGTAACATTTATTTTCAACTTTATCTATTGATGGTGTGGAGATTTCTCTCTCTTCAATGTTCTAAATGAGCTTGAAAAATTTAACTCTTAATGTGACATTTTCTTCTTCAAGCTTCTCACAATATTCTTCTTTCTTCATCATCTAGATATTCATGACTTCTTTCATTCTCTTTGCTTCTTCAAGTTGGGTCTTCAAGGAGACAATTTATTCTTCAAGTATTCTTTCTTGTTGACTGCATTTTGCTTCAATATTATTTAAGTCCTTAGATCTTTCCTTGAGATGGCTAGTCAAAATAATTTATCTCTCTCTTCTTCCTTTCTTTGTGCTACTATTTCGGCTTCCAAAAACTACTTTTCTTCCAACTGAATTTTGTATGTTTCTTCAATCCTTCTGGATTCTTCTACTTAGAATTTTAGGTTTGTAATCATCTTTTGGACTTATTCAGAGTTAGGATTTTGAGACCCCTTCTTTAGCTCGATAAGTTATTACTTGAGTGACTTGTTCTTCCTTATTTCTTTCATCAGTTCATCTAAAGTGTTTATTAATTCTTCTTCAAGATATACTATTTCTTCTTCACAATATTCTTCCTTTGAATCTATTTGACATGAAGAGAATATTTCTTCTCCTTCTGCTTCAACATATTCGTTATTCTGATTTGCATGATATAGATCTACTATATAATGGCATTCCTTAAAGTATATATTATGTATCTTATCCCAAATTTCTTTGGCTGATGAAAATTGTCCCACTTTGTCTTTTACCAGATCAAGTAATCCTTTCAGGATGAAATCCATTACTATTTTGTCGTTTGTTTTTACTTCCTTCTTGGCTATAGTATTTAGTTTCTTTGAACCAATGTATCTTGTAACAAATGAGTACCAAACACCATACCCATGTGCTCCTAGAAATTATTTCATCTTGTTTCTGCATATCTCATAGCTCTTAACATTCTTTCCATTAAACATTGGCGCTCCATTCTAAGTGCAATCCATGATCTACCTTCTAGTGGTTATACTGTCTCTAAAGGAACCTTCTTTGATACCAATTGTTGTAATACTGAGAGGGGGGGTGAATCAGTATGAGAAATTTTTACCACTATCAATCACAATATATAAAATTCAACTTTATCAACAATATATCATTTATTATTGTATTCAATATATCATGAGCATATAGCCATAATCAGTACCATTCAACAATATCACATCAGATACACAGTACACCAAAATTTATGTGGAAACCCAAATGGGAGAAAACCACATAATGATTTATTATATATATCAAGATTACATTTATATGGAGCACCAAATTCCACATTCTCCAACACCAACTGGAAGGAGGATCCTCTTGAGAATTCAACACACCCTAAAAAGCCTTATCAATTTTTTCTCACTTTTTGGGTACCACTTAGTCTTCTGCACCATCTAACTCAATTTCATTTTGGGAAATGTTTTTTCTTTGTTTATTTTTATGACTCTCATCAACTATCCAGTTTGGTTTGAACTTGTGAAACCCCGTGAATAAAAGACCTTAAAACCTAAATTAATAATCGATAACCAAATACTACACCCAATGCACTCAGGTTCGGTGTCAAAAAAAACTCAAGCAAGTATAAGAACCACTCAGAAAACAACATTCGTCGAGCACAGATCTTCATTGGCATCGAGATAAGGAAGTTTTGGTTTGCGTTAAGTTTTTCGCATAAAGGTTTGAGAGATAGTTGATCCCCCTTCGACATCGGTAAAATACGGGGAGGATAGACGTTAATGGAGAATGAAAAGAATTCACCAATAGCCGATGCCCGACACACTTTATTGGAATCGAGGAAAAACCAAAAGGATAACAACAAACATTTTGACCATAATAAAGTTATCCCCAATCGTCGATCCCTGATGCGTTTTTGACATCGAGACTTTTTCGAAGGAGCCGATCTGAGAGCACTTTGGTAGGCTTATCGCCGATCGTCAATCCTTGACACGTTTTCGACATCGACAAGATAATTTTTTTTTTAGAATGAATAGATTAAGGAAAGTCATGACTCCGAATAATACGAGTGAATTAATTCACTGGTCCCCAATGCCATGTGTCTTTACTAGGTAAGAAGGTTGTACGGTCTAGTTCTATCCCGAGTCATTCTTGGTTACCTAAGACCTAGTCACACCTCCAAGTCAACTTTGTCACGTCAGCACTGTAGGCTAAGATCGATTGGCATTGGATATTTTGCAGGAGGATATCAACGAAAATGTTCATAGAATGACCTCGATATCTGATCCACCCACTGAAAGAGAGACATGACGGGACATTTTCATCATTAGATATGATCGGATTTTGGACATTTAAGGAGTTAATTAATACTCGATCCCGCATTAGTGGCTACCTTGTGTGCCAATTAAAACAAAATTTTTGAAATTATCGATAGCCCACATCACCACCCGCGCCTCCACTGTCAACCCACGATAAATTTAAGTTCTAAAGCTTCGATGACAGATTTATTGAAATTTCGCTCATAACCTGAATTGAATGGATGATGTGACATGGTAAGATATTCCCTGTTTAAAATATTTTGAACCATTGTGAAAAAATTCATTCTGCACACGAGATAATTCCAGAGCATCTGGAGGAGTAAAAAAAGCAACTCAAAGACTGCATTGACCCCTGTGATTATTAGAAACTATGTTTAATTAGCTTCAGAGGTGTGTATCCAAGTCTGTCAATTCACTGGTTATAATTTATATGTGTTCATCTGGGTTTTACATAGTCTCTAAATGCTTCTCAAGTTGCAAGAACATTGTCGTCGAGAAATCCAACCACCAAACGCTCATCAAGATCACCAAAGATAAAACAACCAGAGATAGGCGAATCTTATTCTCCAGGGACGACGAGGAAATTGGAATACTTCCCTAAGTCGGAGCTTGTCATCAAGACAATAACAAAGAAAGTTTTCATCCAACCTATGAACTTTGGTGATACAAAGGCAAGAACTATATCCAAGGTATCACTCCCATAATGGGGGGAATCTCTTCAACAGGATTAGAAAAAAAAAATACCCGGAATATATCCCACACAACTACCCAGATGTAAGGACGCTCAATGACCAGGTGTTCCCCAAAATTTGGTGATCATATTTACACATGGTGGCAATAAGAAACCCCATTTTCCCCTGCATAGAGGTCCTCAAGTAGCTCATTGACCATACAAGTGGGCATAAATGTTTGATTAACGATGAGAATGGCGGGTGTGTTGGAGTTTTCCTCCCAACAGAGGTCCAAAAATACTACAAGCTTAGGGACCCAGAGGAGCGGCTCAACACGTACTTCATGGTGAAGTTCTATGAACTCCATGACACCAGTCGATTGATGGCCTCATGGTGGAGGGAAGACAATAAATTCACAAATCGGAGCAATGGATGGTACAAGACAATTAACCTGAGGGAGCCATACATCTATTTTATGGCTCTCATCTATCGACTATACAGAGAAAAGGATTGCTTCAAGTTTTCTTAATCTTGGATACCTTTGGCATACACAGTCACAATCGTTGGGTGCATCTTCAAATGGGGAGCAATAATCTCCAAAAAACTAAGCATTTGTGTGCAACAGTCTCAGACGTCGAAGGAAGGAGAGGCACCAACTTTCTACATGGCCTCGTACCTACTTGATGTCATGTGCACTAGGAATGTCTTCGCCGACATGAATCTGAGTTGGAATGTTGCAGAGCTCTCGGTCCATGTCTACTTCAACATGCTATGGGAAAACAAGTACAAGAAATCTTACTCTCTCATTTGTGATGAATTCATTTCCTGAATTTATTTTATTCATTTTAAGAAGGAATGACCAAGGCTATCGATGAAAGAAAAGAAAATGATATCCAAGGTAGGCCATTGGTACTTGGACGAGCACGCCACCTACATTAGGGTGTTCAGGGCCATCGAAGCACCACATATCCTATTATCTCATGTTCCATACTGACTCTTCATAGGATAAATTGTTTATCATACCATCTTGCAAGTCTATATCTCCACATTGGTCAAAGACAAGAAACGAGCCTTCATACCCTACGGTTTCCATGTGGGGTTCCGTATGGTGAAGGATACTGCTCAAGCCAAACAAGAAGGACTGAGACAACTTGAATTTAGGTTCTCTACAGGCCTATTATGCAAGCATGATCCTAAAGGTTGGGTCCTCCAACATGCGTCGCGGGTTTCATCGTGCTGGCCATATGCTCACGATAAGTTTGAAGATGAAATATTCATAGAGAATGCCTAGGATTGGGACGAGGTGGTGTAGAGGATGTCCAAATCAAACATGACCAGTTTCAAGGACATGAGCATGGATGAATAGGTGGAAACAATAGAATAGTCGGCTCAAGAGGCCCTCAAAGCCATGGAAGAAATCAAAGTGACATAGGCAACAAAGGTTTAGGGAAGGGGATTGTTCTTGACACTGAAAACACAGACAAGGGGTTTGTGCTTAATGGAAAAATCACAAAGAGTAATTTATCAACTTTAGAATGATCCAGACCTAGTATATATGACTAGGGTTCTTTTCGACAACCCAATTGAAAGATGGGGACGTCCAAGTGACCCAGAGCCTATACAAATTGAAGAGATCATCAGGTTAGATAACCCCAAAGTTTCATCTCCATAGGTCGGATCACTAGGGGATGGTTTGGCTCAGACCGAGATAGTGAGGACATCATGGAGAGAAAGTGCACTAAGCCCCTTACATGATTTAATAACTATCTATGATGATGAGGAGAGTTCATAGGTTTCCCCGGTGACCCCAGTACAAATTACAGAGGAAAAGGAACCCGCGAAAGTATCTTCCCCAGCTCTCGATGCTCCAATTCAAAGCCTTCCATAGAGAAACCAGGAGGTTGAAAGTGTCTTAGACACTAAGCTACTCGATACACCACGGACCCAAGTGGACAACCCAAAGGATGAGATAGGATCGGGTGAACAAGAAAGAGGAATTCCACAACAGGAAATCGACATCTCGACAGATGATTATCAAGTAAGTATTGAGCCTACTCCCGATTCATCAATTTTGGCCAATACTTTACCTCTCGATGAAAAACAACCAGAGGAAAAACTTTTGGGACATACAAAAGAGGTTCAAGAACCCAGTCTTGAATAGATATACACCTTTGGGAGCCTGGGAAACACACTTACTTGGGGAGAGTAGAAAATCCCTGAACCTGTGGATGAGGTCACCGATATACAAGATATCGCCTACGACCAAAAGAGGAAAGTCATCATGAAGAGAACCACCAAGAAGAGGAGGCCTACTTTGGATAGCTCCAACCTCATCACCACAAAGGAGAAATTTATTAGCATGGAGCATGCCAAGACGTCTGAGTTTATCGGCGCAGGGATGGAAATCACATATGCCACCTTGGATAGAGAGAGGAAATATGAATAGGAGCTGGACATTGTGCTGAAAGAGTTAGAGCATATGCGCCATTTGGAAAAATATTATTAGGACTCCATGCAAGCCATCGTTTTCTTGAGAAGCAAATTCCAGGATGCCTACAGTAAATTCATGAATGAGCAGCACCTTTTTACTATAGGGATAGTCGATTTCCAAGAAGACACCCTTATGGCACTAGCAACGTGCACGGACATGGAAAGATGGTATGAGAAAGATCACCAAGCAGTGGAAAGAATTGATTAAATCAATGCGGTCTAAAAGGGCCAAGATGTCGAAGAACATAGTATTCGAGTGCTAAGGGAAAACAACATCGACCGCATAAGGAATTCAACCGAATACTAGGTGAAAATGGCCCAAGAACCACATCAGCAGATCCAAGAGAAATGGGTCGATTGTGAAAGGAGCTGGACCAAGATCAATCGGGCGATGAGAGACATTGGTCTCCTAGAATTCGGCACACCCGAGGACTTTTTCGACTTGCATGACATAGTCAAACTACATGCATAACAAGAATCATCGTGGAATGCGAAGATAGAAAAGGTGGAAAACATGGCACTAGGTTAGGTACAATAGTTCATGGAGCACCCGATAAAGGCTCAAACAATTTTACAATAGTTAAGTGCTAAAGTAGTCAAGTATCAAGCATGGGCAGTGGAAATAAATGAGACCCCTTTGGCCCTGATGGACCAACACAAATTCCGGTATTCCAACACATGCGAGGAAATCTTCGTCAAGTAGTCAGAGTATGAGAAGATTCATCCACTCGGGTGAAATATTTGATGAATCTTAGAATACTGAGAGATGAAACCACCATGTGGTGATGTTTTGTTTTACTTAGCATGCACTTTTGATAGTTATTTTTAGTTAATAATTTGTTATAAATAGGAGGATCGACCTGATAGAGCGGGTCGATGGTTTTGGAAAAGACCCTAATTTTTGTAATGGTAAAGAACTATTTCGGAGCTACCTTAATTGAGAAGTCTTGTTTAGGACTTGAGACAAGTTTTTGTTTTCATCAAAAGCATGTGTGATTGGATCTAAGGAAGAATTATTTCTGACTTTATCTCATGAATGGATGTTGTAACAAGTAAGAGCCTATGAATATGTTGATAAGTTATCTGATTCATTATATTTATACTTCTTGTCTCTAATGATGGAAAGTAAATTGTTGTGTTAATGTGTGATTGGTGATTGGAGCTAAGGAAACTATTTTTCTTTCCATCAATTTATTATATGAATGTTCTCTTCTGATAAATTGTATCTCAGTCAATAATTGAAATACGAACAATTTGATGTATTAGTACTAGGCTTGTCATATGTGTAAGAATAATTGTCTGCATGCTTGATCACGAGGGTTATCCCAAGATCAGCCTTATTCAATAGTTAATAATTTCCCCTTTGTTACCCAACTAGTTTATACCAACATTTATCTTGTATCGGTCCCACCTATAAGAGAAAATAAAAAAAGAGAACGTTCAAACTGAAGGAGGAGTTTTCTCAAGAAGACATCCTGTCAATCACTACGTAAATCCCATCGATTAATTGGTCGGATCGCAAGATCTAGAGAACCATTCCACTATCAAATGTTGTAGATTCTAATTGGGCCTCGGTGGCGGGTTTGGTTCCTATTCTTGAGTTAAAGGGATTTAGGACCCCTCAACATATCCAACCCCCTATTTACATTCTCCAACCTGAAGGAAGCTACAACTCCCTGAATTCTCTAGCTACAACTGGAAGGAGGATCCACCCCTAGTTTACAAGCTCCAACCTGAAGGAACCTCCAAATCCCTGTATTCTCCAGCTCTGACTGGAAGGAGGCTACAACCCCCTTTCCTTTTCCCATTATGCCACCCTGAAATAGAAGTGTAGACTCAAACCGTTACTACCACTGATACTATCACTTCCACTGTCACTGTCACATCAACCTGTCACTATTACTCTGTCACATAAACATGTGCTATATCATGAAAAAACCATGCACAAAACATGTACCATACCATGTGCAAAACTTGTACCATACCATGCATCAACCATGTACCAAAACTTTTACCATACCATGCATCAACCATGTGTCTCAACATGCATCAACATCATCAAGGAATTCCTCATACATATACCAAATTATATCTCAAACAATGTGCCAAATATCCAAGATGCTCCTCAAACCAAGATATATTCCATAAACCATGTCTTATCACTGAAAAATCGTCCGCAACATTGCACACAAATGGTTAAAGAAAACATCAATTCCAACAATAATTAGTCCACCTACAACACCAAAATGCATTCAAAAGGAAACAAACTATACAATTGGGTCAAAAATTGAAATGCGTAGATTCACCAAAGAAGCCGCACACATAGTGTGCAGTGTGCACAAGACAACACAACCCTCAAGGTGCACAATACGAAAAATGCACGACTGTGTACGATAAAAGCCACACACTTCTATGAATGACGCATTTATGGATCTTGTCAGCCCCTCAACCACTTATGGACCAACCCCCAACATGATTTGACACATATCTGAGTGAAATCCAAATGGGAGGCCGGTCAAGGACTAGAGGGTGTCATAAAAGGCCCCTTGTTCACACTATGAATAAATTATACTTTTTCGTGTATGAATTCTATAAATAAGAGCCATGGGTGCACTAAGAAACCAATATATTCATAGTATTTTTATGCTGCAAGAATTTTCCCTCGAGAATCCTCTTTTCTCTTTGGAGCCTTTAATCACCATTGCAATAGGCCATTCCACTCACCTGTTGAGGGAATAGGCATTGTTGTTCTTCACCATATTCCATTTCTTTCATTTTATGAATATCTCTCCATTAGAGAACTCAAGATCCCTCCCAAGGAGGAAGATGGGACTCATAAGTCCCTATTTTTCTCTATGGTGTCTTGCCTATTAATCTATTGATCCATTGGTAGCATTATGTTGGTCATTGTTTGATTTTCATGGTTCTAAGTTTCTCATTCTTTCTAACATTTATTTCTTAGTTGTTTTAGTTTATTTCTTTCTTTATACATGTGCTTGGATTGTTTAACCCACTCAAAAGCTTATGTCTTGTCTAGTAGGCTCATCTAGACATGCAAGTGTTGTTGTTTTGCTCACCCAAGTGACAAAACAAACACAATAGATTGGAGACCATACAGAGGATCGGTATCAAATTCCTCCCTATTTGAGCTTAGAGAGAAATTCATTTTGATTGTTTTTTCTTGCAGGTACCAAAACCAGCCTAGCCCAACCAACCAAACTCAAAATTCAGAGCTAGGCAAGGAGTATTTTACTTGGAAATTTCTCCCTCGATGTGTGAATGGAGGTGCATGGTTTTCCTACCCACAGACGCGCACTATTCACAATGTGCACGCCACATGATTCTTTACACTGCACATTGTGTGCCCACTGTGTGCTTGTCAAAATTGTAACCCGCACATAACTCCATTTTTTAAAAATTGCAAGGGTTTTTATGATGATTTGAAGCCTCCTAGCCTTCATATTTTTACTTTCATGCACTTTGTAAGGAAACTACACTCCACTTAGAGTACTTTACCATATGAAAGGTTAGCTAACATAGGCACTTAGGGGGTAAAAAGAGCCAATATTCTCCTCTTTTTCTTAGTTGCCACATGGATGGCTTATTTGTCTTGTAAAAGTTTAAGTTGTGTTTATTTCTTTCATACACAAATCACTTAAATTGGGACTAGAGGTTAACTTTTTCCCTCAAGTATGCTCTTCCCTCTCACCCTAGTGTGATATTTGGAATCAGAAAGGTGGTTAAAGGGACATTTCATCTCCCTTAAAAAAAATATTTAGGAGAGGACAAATCCCCCCTAGGGTTCCTCTTAGTTTTTTGAAATCATATTAAAGTTTTGTAAGGGCTCATATATGCCCACATGTTGCAAACTTAGTATAGTTTCTAAATTTATTTCTTTGTGTACATCACAATCTTGGGAAGTTTAAATATCAAAGTAACGGGCCTATACATTCCCACATGCTTGTAATCTAGGATAGTTTCAAAGCTTTCTTAGTGTAAACAACATTTATGGAGTTTAAAGGATTTGTAAGGACCCATATGTCCACATTGCTAGTTATTTAGGGCTTTAAATATTCTGCAAGGTTGTACCAAAGACACATAGTAAGCTAGGAAAATAAGATTTGTAAGGACCACATGAAGTTGACACGTTGCAATCTCACACTTAACTTATTAAAATATTGGCACACTTTTTCACTTGCTCACACACAAAGCCACTACTCACACACATAATTTCCATTTTGAATAGTGGTGGTTGAAGTTGGTTTTCTCCAAAGGAATTATGAAACATCCCACTACTTCTTTGGAAATTATCCACACCCATTTAATTCAAACAAGTTTGGTCCACACCCACAATATCTCAGCCCACCACATCCAACTTTTTTCTAAAAACTCACAAAGTTTTCCTCCACAGGAGGTGCCAAAAGATTTTTTTTAGTTTAGGTAGGATATCAGGGGTAGGCTTCCAAATAACCCCCCATTATCCAGTTCTCACATTTTCAAACAATAGAAGTTGAGAAATAGGGAACTCTCAAATCATCCAAGTCAAGTGTTCCTACACCATAAGGCAGGGAGATACCCATGAAGGTTTGAAGGCCGAGGTCCAGTTGTTCTGTGCATCCCCCCTTGAGTCACCCAACTCTTGGAAGGGAATCCAACCCATGACCCATTTCTGAGGCTGGAAATCTAAATGTTGCACTTTTACTAAGGTACCTAGTGGCCAAAACATAGGACATATACCGAGGTGGAAATTATGGGATGCATTCGCACCTTGATCATATTTTGTGTGGCCATTGGGAAATATCACCAGTTCTTTCAAGATATGCACCCTCTACCCCTCATTATAACTGATTATTTCAACCTTCACTAGTTCCTCTTCCAGTGGCTTCAGGCCCCACTGTTGAGTGTTATTGGAAGGCCTAGTGCTATTTGAGAGGAATGACGATACATCTTTTAGGATACAATCATTTTTTTTATTGTTCCCCCACACAAAAAAAATCCACCTATCCACATGCTTGTTTATTTACAATTGATTTATGTATGATGCTCATTTGATTACATGAAATTGTGAGTTACACTATCTTGTGAAGGTCCAAAGTTATACAAAATATCTTGTTCATTTATTTCTCTCTTGTCACCATTTTCACACATTCATTTTTCTAGTCGGAAACCATAGGGTACCCACATAATCCCCATCATTCCATATGCTTGAAGAATCTCCCTCCTATTCTAGGAGGAGTCCCTAGTCTTGCTAACTCATTGGCTCAACCATCTCACACCCTCGTGAGTGCTAATATTTTTGGATCATATTTGCTTGGTTCCACTTTCCTTGGGTCCAATTCCCAATGCCATCCATTCACTAGTTCTCCTTCACAAGGAAGTGAAAGTCAAACTTATTCTCAAGGGGGAAGTACAACCCCACCAAATATCCTCGGGGAACATGTCCACGACTTGCTCAGATAATGGATGGAATTAATCCTCCACCAAATCTCCCTATGCCATACTTGGCATCCCTCAACATTCCTGATTTGACCAAACTCACGAATGATCCCATTTTACAAGACCCCACATGGCCCAATATCCCTACCAAACTACCTTCAGATATTCCAAAGTTTTAAGGAAAACCGGGGGAAGATATCGTCAACCATGTTATGCCCTTCCACTTATGGTGATATTCAAACATCATCATGGATTATTCCATCCACTTGAGGTTGTTTCAAAGAAATCTCATGGGCTCATCAACCAAATGGTACGTGGATGAAAAATCAAGGTCCTATGTGACCTTTGAATCGTTGGCCAAAGCATTTTTGTCCTTTTTCCAATTACCAGTTCATCATGATATTGGCTTAGAAATCCTCTTTGATTTCAAACAAACCACTGCTATCCATACATCCGACCACAGCCATGAATGGCGTCGACAACGTAGTTTGTGTAAAGCAAAAACCACCAAAGAACAATGTCTTGATTGGTTTCTCAAATAACTTGTCTCTGTTCTTTCTAAGGATGTAGAATCCACTTTTTCTCAGTCATAAGAGGAAGCCATTACAAAATCAAAATATTTTGACCTCGTCGATGCCCAATCAGGTTACTTATACACAATCTTTCCTAATGCGTCTAGACCCATACCATTTGGCCATGAAAAAATTAGGATGTCCCACGCTACAGATGGATTGATTGGTTCTATGAACCATCTCAACCCTTATGGACACCAGTCACTTTCTTATGGTGCACATAAATATCCAAAACCATATGTAGGACCATCATATTACCCTCCTCCCACTTATCAATAGTCATATCCTCTTTCTCCCCCTCCACCAATGAGAATACCCTCACCGGTACCCATGATGCATCCGACCTCTTAGCCAAGTACGGGTCCACATTCTACCTCTGCATACAACCTTAGCACTAGTGAAAGAACTTCAAATTCCTATACGCCATATGTATCGTCGCCACAAAACAATCCATATTTTCCATTTCCTGGTCCTCCACAGCTGGTTTTTCCTCCACCAGAACAACCACATGGCGGTGTTAACTTTGTTCAATCCTCTCTCATTCAAAAACTTCAAAATTTTGAACAAATTTCCAATTAGGTTACTTATACACAGTCTTTTTTTATGTGCCTAAACCCATACAATTTGGCCAGGACAAACCTGGGATGTTCCACGCTACAGATGGATTGATTGGCTCTATGAACCATCTCAACCCTTAAGGCCACCCGTCACTCTCTTATGGTGCACATCAATATACACAACCATATGGAGGATTGTCATATTACCCTCCTCTCACTCACCAGCAATCATATCCTCTTGCACCCCCTCTACCAATGAGCATACCCTCACCAGTACCCATGATGCGTCCAACCTCTCAACCAAGTACGGGTCCACCTTCTACTGCCACATACAACCTTATAACTAGTGAAAGTACTTCAAATTCCTATACGCCATATGGATCATCGACATAAAACAATCCATATTTTCCATTTCCTGGTCCTCCACATCTGGTTGCTCCTCCACCAAAAGAACCACATGGAGGTGTTAACTTTGTTCAACCCTCTCCCATTCAACAACTTCAAAATTTTGAACACATGAATATGGAAAATCCACCCCATCCATCGAATAATTCTACAAAGAAAGGGAAAAACTGAAACAATAACAACCCAAGACCAGGAGGAAATAACCCCCAACAAAAATGTGTTGCGAACCATCGACCAACTTACACATTACAAAGCTAACCATTTTTCCAAAATTGATAACATTCTCCCCATTTTCCACACTAGCTCAGATGCTTCTTTGGTCATTGACATGGGTACCAGGATTTTCAAAGACCCATCCTTGCTGGGGGCATATCATGGAGTACCACCTCTCCTGCACCTTTCAACACAAGTGTGTGTCATATCTTCTAATGGAACCAATATTGGAGACATTACCCCTTCCTCAGAGGCCCCTCCCCACATCGAAATTTCAATAGTTGAAGAGCCATTACCTCACGAATTCCCTGAGAACCTCATTGCACCACTTATCACAGATTCCCCCCCCCCTCCAGGGGAAAATCTCGATTTGGGAGACAGTCCCCCAAGACATTACCCAAATTCCCTTCTTCTACCCCCCACCTGGATTCCAAGCATTTCAGGTAGTTGTGACTCTCACCCTTACTAGCATGGTTCTTTACATCCCTATATGGTATCTTCATCCACCCATGATGGTTCCCCAACCATATCTCCCTCCTCAAATAGAGGGAATATTGATGCATATCCCAGTACAGGTTGCTACCACACCACCATCACCCCCCAACTATTGGCACTACTACCACTATTGAGGGAAGACAAAAGAAGAAAGATCCCACATCTCCACTTCCTCCCCGAGTTCAACCTCCTTGTACACTATGCGAAAGAGAAGGATACCCCACTAACAGATTTCCTACTCTTCCCGAGTTACACAATCTGATCCAACTCCCTAGATAAACCACATTGCTCATCACTCCGCCAAGTAAATCCATTGTTACTAAGGAGCCCTCCACTGCAAGAAAAAATGTGTTGCGAACCAAATTTGCTCATGTCATATGCTCAGAATATGGCTACTAAACTCATAATTTCCCAGCTCTACCTCAATTTCTCCAAACGTTAGCCATAGTACACCAAACATCTCGGCCTGAGCCTTCTCAACCACCCATTACTGAGGCTCACATCACTGACATTCGATATATTTCGTTGTCAATCCCCACGTGAACGAGGTACCTTCAAAAGTATCGGGACATTCACTTCATGACCAATGGTCCCTCACACCCTGGATACAATATCCCATCTATGTACTCACCACTTAAGGACAACAACACTTACCCATTGAAAGTTTCCCCTGTCACCTCCCAGGATTCTCTATATTCTCGTATTTTTCACTATGAGGAAGATATCCTAGAGGAAATCACTACCCCTGATTTCCCATGGAATGCACTCCATCATCGAGCACTTTTTAATTCATAGGAGGCCTTCCACCCTCCTACCCAAGACTCCATGTGCGCAATTGAAACCAAGGATTTTATTCCTTCAGGTCATATAGACTAGTTCAATAACCCTATCCCCACCCTAAATGATTTTTAAGAAGGAAACATGGCCAACATTTCCCCCACCGTCAAAATTGACATTTCCATTAAACCGAGAATTGTAAAGGAAATCACCATTAACGTCACATTCTCCATGAAGAAATCATTGCTTACAAAGATATCTTTCAGGAATACTAGGATATTTTTAACTGGTCATATATGGATATTATTGACCTTGATCCATCTATAGTCGAACATCGGATCGAAACTTGGCCATATGTCGCCCCAGTTCTTCAAAAGAAACACCCCCTTCACCCATCCAAATCTGTGGTTGTCAAAGCCAAAATTGATAAGTTACGCATTGTTGGTTTCATTTACCCCATTGCATACACATCATGGGTCTCCAACCCTGTCCTCATTAAGAAGAAACAAGGCACTATTCGCATCTGCACAAACTTTTATGATATCAACCACGCTTGTCCAAAAGACAAATTTCCAACCTCTTTCATTGGCCAAATTATCGATGACTGTGCTGACCATGAGGCATTGTCCTTTATGGATGGGTTCTCCAGCTACAATCAAATCCAAATCCATCCAACAAATCAGTATAAAACCAATTTTACTACCCCTTGGGGTACATTTTCTTATCGTGTCATGCCTTTTGGACTCAATGATGCAGGTGCTACATTTCAATGGGCCATGACCTATGTTTTTCATGATCTTGATTGCATCATCCTCTCTTATTTGGATGACCTCACTACTTGATCCAAAAAATGAACTCAACATTTATATGACTTATGCATCATTTTCCAATGATGTCGCCAATACAATATCCACTTGAACCCCCTCAAGTGTGTATTTTTCATCACGACTAGATGCCACCTTGGGTTCATTGTTTTCCAACATGACATCATAGTGGACCCCCTCAAGGTCCAAGTTATCATTGATATTTCACCATCTAGGAATTTACTCCAACTGCAAAGCCTAAAAGGAAAAGACAAATTTTTACGTCACTTTGTCCCAGACTACACCACTCGCGCACATGGTTTCCTATGCCTACTGTGACATGATATCCCATTTCGATGGGACAAACATGCTCAGAAATATTTTGATGACTTAAAATCTTCCCTATCCAATGCCCATTTGATTAGTCCCCCAGACTATGATCATGATTACATCCTCTACTTGTCAACGTTAGTTGTCTTAGTAGCAGGAGTCCTCATCCAATTAGGGGATGATGGGTGTGAACATGTCATTTACTACATCAGTAAAAAACTTTCAGGGCCACCCTTGAAATATAATCATGATGAGAAACTAGCCTTAACAGTTGTCCTCGCATTCCAAAAGCTGTGCCATTATATCCTGCTTCGAACTACCAAGGTCGTAGTAGATTCCAACCCCATGTAGTACTTTCTTAGTTGACAAAAAAATAATGGAAAATATTCCCGATGGATTGTTATCCTCCAGGAATATGATCTAGAGTTCTCAACCACCAAAAGAATGAAATATCTCATCCTCACCGAACTCATTACAACTTTTCCCTTGGATGATAAATCTCCCCCCATCAATATGGATTTCCCCGACAAACACCTCTTCTTCATCCCCTCTGATGACCCTTGGTATGGATACCTTCTCATCTACCTTTGTACACAAAAATTTGGGTCTCTTCTCTCTCGAGATGATATTTGACACATTCAACATCAAGCCCCTTGATACCTCCTCATTGGAGAGGTTCTCTATCGATGCAGGGTCGACACCACCCTTTGTCGATGTCTAACCATCGACAACGCTGACATAGTCTTGAACAATTTCCACATTGGAGCTTGTGGTGATCACCTCTCGGGTATGTCCACCACCCAAAAAATCATTCAAGAAGGGTACTTCTAGCCCATGTTGTTTCATGACTGCATCCACTCTATTAAGAGATGCAACAAATGCCACCTTTATGCAAACAAAGCACGAGGACCACTAGCTCTTCTACATCTAGTCATTACTGTCGACCCCTTCTATAAATGGGTAATAGACTTCATGACTTTCCATCCTCCATCCAATAATGGAAACAAGTACATTTTCATGGTCGTAGATTACTTTACCAAATGGGCTGAAGCCATGCCCACTTTCAACAAAACCGCTAACACAACAACACGTTTTTTCTTCAACCACATCATTACCTGATTAGGAGTCTCGCTTTAGTTAGTGTCTAATCACGATAAACAATTTGAGAATGAGATATTTGCAGAACTCTCCTCAAAATTAGGACTCTCCCATGATTTATCCTCCCCAAACTATCCCTAGTCCATTGGATAGGTTGAGGCTGTCAAAAAAGTTCTCAAAACCATGCTACAACGTACCGTCAACAAACATAAGACCAATTGGAATCATATGTTGTTTTTTGCATTATGGGCTTATCGCACGAAAGTCAAAACTGCCACCGGTTTTATACCATTCCACCTCATCCATGGGATCGAAGTCACTCTCCCTATCGAGTGAGAAATCCCCACATTACACACAACAATTGAACTATTACCTAACACTGCTCCATTAGAGCAACGCTTGCTGACCTTAGAGTCTCTTGATGAAGATCGTTGATATTCATTACAAAACAATGAGGCAACTAAAAAATGTTCCAAATCCACCTTCGACCTCCACATCAACCTTTGCTTGTTTAACGAAGGGGATCTCATGTTATCCTATGATTCACCCACGATACTCTTGTCCATGGGAAATTATATTCATTATGGCATGGACCCTACATAATCCAACACTGCCTCACTAAGGGTGCATACATCCTGGTCTCTCCAGAAGGATACCCTATGATGCAACCCCCTCCCCTCCAGTGGGTTTTGCGACCTCCCAGTCAAGGATCATTCAAATATATAAGCCAAGGATCGGCTCTTCGGGACCTTGCTAGCCCCACAAATCATTTTACACAGGCCCCTTTTTCTCCTAGGTGTAGGTCCTGTGAGACCCGTGAGCTCTTGCTAAGTCCCTATTCTCTTTTGAAAATTTGAGTGATGGATGCTATCTCCCTATGCTAGGCCCCTTCTTCTTCACGTGACACCGAGCTATGACCTTGGGCCAGTCCTCTTCACAACTATGCTCTTGAGAAATTTGTGAGTAGCTTGCTCCCCTTTTCCCAATCTCTGAATCAACGAATTTACCCGGGACCCGATATACGTTCCATGTCTCTCCCACAACCAATGACTATGATCTGCTTCAGAGTCTGGAATTTAGGTATCTTCCTACTCAAATATCTGCTTCCTTTATGGAGTACCTTTCCTCTGAAACACGCGGATCTCAGCCACGTGTCCTTCTAGATCCAATAGTCCAAATCCACTTCGCTCTTCACAACTTTGCGAAGATTTCCATTTTCTCCACGCAAGTTCTTCCGAAGTTCTTTCTTGTGAACACTCAGATATGCTACCATGTCCCTCCCGATGATAAACTATCAGGATCCACTCCGCTCTTCGAGGCTTCGACAGTTTCATTCAATACTCACCTGGAGTCCTTCGTAGTTCCTTAGCTCTAGACTTCAAAATCTGTTGCCACCTGTGAACCTTGACGATGGACAGTCCCAGCTAGCTTCGAGACTTCAGAACTTCACAATTCCTCTCTCCTGTTCACTTTGAAAAGGTTTAAGGCTCGTTCACATTAACTAGATCCAATGCTTTTTGGTCCTTCATGCCCAAATCCAATGGCTCGGATTTTTTATTCTCCTCGGTGCGCTCCTTATTGATGCTAGACTGTGTTTTGGCCACCCAGATCTTCCCCTGTAGCTAATCTAATGTCGACTATTTCTCCTCCTCCTGAGCTTTGTCTTTCTTCCGAAATTGGAATAAATTACAAGTATCCAAAGGCTACAAACTTTTATCCTCCTCCTGTGAACTTGATTGCTGGGTCTCGACAGTGCTTCTAGAACTGTTATCCCTCCTTGAGCTTTCACCAATGTAACTTGATCTCAGACCTAGTGACTTCTCATACTCTGCGTGCAAACTTGCACTTTTGCTCCTGAGCTTTGGGACTTGGAACAAGAAATTATGTGCACACCTTGCACTATCTCTTCTGAGGTTTTGAACTTACTCAGTCTCTTAAGGGTCTCAACCCTCGGCTTCCTTCAAAGGATTATATGGTTCCCTCCTGGAAACTTGATGCTCTTCCTCCTAAGATTTGTAAATAACACCCACTTTACCTTCGACACACTCCTTGCACTATCTGTGTAGACTTGCACTCGACTCTCCTCCGAGTCTTAACCTTGTGGTGTGCCTCTTGGAAACCTTTCCCCCAGAACTTCGAATTAAAGTCCTTGTGCTCGACTAAGATTTCAAACAGCTTGATACTTTCTACACTTCATCTAAGTGTCATCCCGGTGCACTCCTTGCATAGGTATTCCTCCTTCTTCCTAGAATATTTCATGTTCACTGATGCATCTCCTACATCTTCTCAATGCACACTTGCGGAGCTCCTTTACCTAGAGTTTTCAACAACTCTGGATTTTTCAACTTCTCCAACACTCCAAAATGTGTTGGTCCTGTACACTTTTTTCACCTACTCAAAGCACTCCTTGCTGAGCCTTTCCTTCATAGTGCTCAACAACTCTGAGGTATTTCTCCTATCTGTTTACTAGAGTGTTCAGTAACTTTGGGGTGTCTTATATTGACATTTCTCTTCTCTTTGAACTCGGAACAGAGTTCAATTGTGCACACTTGCACCTATTATATAACCACTTGGTAGAGCTCTATAGAATCTTCAACAATTCTACTTTATGTCCCTTCTCTACACAATCTATCCTCCAAGTTATTCAAAAACCTTGAGGCTCCTATCTGAGTTTGTAAACTATTCTGGTGTGCCCTCCTGGCACATTCTCCTCTGAACTCAAAGAAGAATTCAGATGCGCACTCTTTGCGCTGGCTCACAAATTTCTCAGTACTTTGTCATGCACTCCTTGCCTTTAGCCTAAAGAACCCAGAAATAATCCAAAAAACTCTCAAAGATAGAGAAGTCTATCTTCCCCCTGTAGATGAAACCTATTACATACATCTACATCATAAATTCATAAAGACACAGATAACATTCATAAACATACATCACATAGAAATTGATAGACAGTGAAAACTATTCTTTTGTATTAATATCAGAGTGCTAATTACAATGTGTGAGCTCAGACTGCAAATGATTCTCAACTCTCTCCTCTCCTTCTTGGATTACAATGATTTTCTCTATCAACTTCCAACAGCCTCTCACAGGGCATACATTATAAATATTTATACAAGAGGAGACTCATCAAGTCTTCCCTCCACCTCACCTAACTCTGATTAATTACATTGAATTACATTCAATGTCCATATAGTATGAATCAGATCTAGATATCATCAGCCTGTCAGCCATTAAAGGCAAATCTAACTCCTTCCTGTACAAAGGCATCTACTTGGCTCTTACAACCTTACAACATTTAATTGCTTTAATTACATTTAAATTTTAATTTTGAGGGAAAAATGAAAAGGTTTGTGCCTCTCCCCTCCTTGAATGTGCTTTGATGAGCTGGAATGTTGGTGCATTGCTGAGGTGGATCGATGCTTCTGTATCACCCTCTCAAATAACCCTTCAACGGGTTGTACTTAAAGAATTTTTACACCTAAGCATATCCCCCTACCTTAGGTTTTTCTTTGTACACATTTGTATATTTTTTAGTCTTACTTTCCATCACCATTCCTCATGTCTGATCTAGCATCTTTGTTATTGATAGATGCATCATCCATCAACCTACCACATCGATTACACTGACGGTGACAACCGCTAGACCCAAAATATCTCTTCGGACGCTTGGGCCCTCTATTCTCCCTCACATATCCTGCTCCACTCCAATGGCATATGTTTGGGCTCAACCACCAACAACCAAGCTTAATAGGACATTGTCATTGGTCTCCTTTCTGAGGCCAGTCAATGCCACATTCGTCGCCTTAGCATTCTTTTAGATTCCTAACTTGTCATCTTGCAGCTCAACAATGTATATCATGTTCATGATCCTTTCCTCTTTCGCAAATACCTACAAGTTAGAATCTTATCTCACAAATTTGATTCAATCACATTTACACATATTCCAAGACAATTTTATTAAGTATCATATCACATGGGTAACCTAGTATTAGATTGGTATTTATCACATTAAACATAATTTTATACATAAACATCATACATTTGTCCCAGAACATAGAAAAGACATCATAAAGATAAAAACATAAACACATGGAGACATGAATGATCCAAAAATATATCCATAAATATATATAATCAAAGTGTCATCAGTGTTTAGAAAAATACATATACATTCATCCGTAGGCCAACGAATCCCTCCACCCCTATAGGTACAAAAATGGGTATCAAATACCCTATAAAAAATGGGCTCCCAAGCCTATATATACAAAACCCAACACTCATGGTTCCCCCAGAGCTCCCCCCCAAGGTCCTCTGTCAGCTGGAGGTGCCCCACCAGTTGGGGGCCCTCCAAGTCCAGGAGGAAGTTGCCCAGTCATCATTTCCGCCGCTACTGTCGCTTGACGGACTAGGGTTTGCCACTCTATCGATACACCCAGACACTGCTCCAAGACCTCGTCTTCCTAGATATGGACCCACATACCCTCAGGTATTCCTTTCAAAGCCTGCTCGAAGCATCAACATAGGTCCTCTAGCATCCCTCTAGCCTCTTCATATGCATCATGCAGTGGTCCATCACCAACGTCATCTCATCTCCACCTCTGTCTTGCCCTTGGTTCTATAGGTGTCGGTCACACTGGTCCCTAGCGAGTTGGCTCCCCAACCATCTCCGCCTATCGACCTCGGGGTCCCACATCTGCAAAACAACACCAAAGATAGTTTTAACATCCATATATACATATATAATCAATGTTATCTATCGAAATCACAAAACATAATACAAAAACATACCTCATTAATCCCAATCCTCCACAGGAGGCAACACCATATCTGGGTTGTTAAGGTAGTCCATACCCGCCTATGGAAATCTCAGTATCACCTGTGGCATTTGTCGCCACACTCATGCTACCATGTTCGTGAAATAGTGTCCACACTCTCCACCTTCGTGTCAAGCTAGCACATGGTCCCACCACATCAATAGCGGCTCTTGTTTCCCTGTGGGCTCGAGAAGAATCCTCAAGCACAATAGAGGCACCCTCTCAAGAAACCAGGCCACCAGAATGGACCCGAAAGTGAAGTCACCAAAGTCATATCTCCGACACCGGTTCACCTGCCCCATCTTCTTGGTGTGCAAAATCACACCCTAGGAAAAAAGGTCCCCATCGAGGCCCCGCTCCACTATCCCCAACTGACCTCCAATAATTCACTGAGTCCCTAAGGATCCGTATATTCTCACCACCATAGAGGTGATTCACTCTATCATAAGATCATTGATCACCTCAATCTGTATGACCGAACCCAAAATCAGGTTTGGCCCCATGCAGTGGTGAGTCACCAACTCACCCACTCGCTCATCCCCTGACAGTTGGGGGTCAATAGGAAGGGCCATCCCATGGAATGGGAGCCCCGTCAAGAAATACACATCCTCGCTGGATGAGAATGTCAATTGTTGAACCCTAACTATGAAGCACTACAAATCAGTGCTCCACATCCCAATAGGATATTGAAGTAGGAAATCTTGTGACCGTATCAGAGGGTAGTCGAAGAACTTGAGAAACCCGCAGGATACCAAGTGTCTTTGAACACCTGGTTGTTCTCTCACCACGTTAAGAACCAAATATCAATATAACATAGAAAATCCTCAAAAAAAGTACTCAACGCCTTGAAAAAGAGATAATTTTAGATAATAAGCTTCTTCGAGGGGGCAACCTCCTTTTACCCCACTTAAATGTTCAAGTACAAGATGATTCAAAATGAAAATGTCTCCTTGGTACATATAGGAGACTAAGAGGTATAATTACAACTAATGGCCTAAAGCCGACATAAATAAAATAACATTACCTATATAATATGCCCCAATTATGGGGTAATGAGCCAATATTAGGGCTTAACATGCCTCTCCCCTTGAGACAAGTGTTGTCTGCAATGCTTGAGTAACTCTGGATGCTTCTGTATAAAAGACTCATCTTCCTAAGTGGAATCTTCAGCCAGTAGTTTCCTCCATTTAATGAGATACTCTGAAATGGATCTATTCCTCAGCTGGCGAATTCTTGTGTCAGTGATGGATTCAGGCTCCAATATGATTTTTCCTTCCTCGTCAAGTTTTGGAAATATAGTTTGAACTGGGATCT